>CAVLGL010000035.1:26123377-26450877 GCA_963668995.1 Parnassius mnemosyne | reverse complement strand
ATTCTTATTTCATATATCGTTTTACTTTCTTCTCTTTCAAAAATCATCACTTTCGTCTTACTTGCATTCATTATCACAGCATCAATATTGTTAATTTGACCAAAACATACAAACAATTATAAACTAATCCAAATTTTTCATTTTGTGTTGTGTTATAAAATATTCATTGCAATAAAATAAATTATAAACTAAAATATCAAACTAAAAATGTTGCTCTTAGAATTCAATGATATACACTGCAACTCATCAATGAATTCATTTGCTTCATCATCTCTACGAAGGTATCTATAGAAAAAAATAGAAATTTAGATAAATTTTACTATTTTTACGTAGTAGAGCTACGCCGCAGCTATATTATAATTATGGCTGTAGCACGAATTTATCGCTTCGACCAGGGTAGGATCACATCCTCTCAGAATACTAGCGTGAAACAGTAGCAAAATGCTGTGTTTTGTAAGGTAAGTGTAGAGAACCGGAAACCCTTTTAATTGGTACCAGGCCATTCCATCTTGATCCTCAGAAGTGACAACGCATCTGCATCTTGATCTATAATCAAGGATAGACGTAAATGTCTATGGGTCGCAGCATCCACCTACCACCAGGCGGAATGTATGTTAGCTTATCACCCTTATTCTATAAAAAAAATATAACCATGCACTGCATTTGCCCATGCTTATTACGCTGGGTAGGATTGGTGAGTGCTGAGTACATAATAATATATAATATGATCCATGACGCAGAGCTTTTTAGGTAGGTCTGTCGATCACCGGTGCTCGTGAAGTTGACATTAATTTCTAGAAAAGGTTTCAAAATCTCCCCCCAACCTATTCATCCTGATTCAGCGAGTATCAGTATGAATGAAGTGTTATTTGAGATGTTACTTTTCTTATGCTGGCAGTATGTATATCCGATTGGCGTCACAAAATTACTTTATTAATATGATTAGCTTACTGCCGCATACAAAGTTTGAATTACCACCAATTACTCGTAAATACCGTTTGGAATACTTATAAATTAAATATTTTAAGAATCCAATCGACCGATTGTGACCTACATTTTACAAATTATAGTTATTGTGTTGGCCTAGAGACTAATTTCATTGTTTTTTTGTTTTTATAAGAAATAAAAAGAAAAAGGCTTAATAAATAAAAAAGTTTTAAGATTAACAAAAAGTTATACATCTAAGTTTACACTCATACAGCTGTAACGCGGAGGTATCATTATCACCTTAGTCCGTAAAAGTACTGCTGAAATAATTATGTGTGTTCATTCATTCACCACACTTGGCTGTCGGATTGGCGATCGTACGCTAACAGACATTTACAAATGATTATTATCAATACGTCACATAAAAAAAATATTAATTATTATATTAGAGGCAGAGACTATGAACTTCCATTTGGCACGACCTTGAAAGAACTCTTTTGCTTCTTTCACATATTTAATTATCTTTTTAACTGAAACATGTTAATATTAATATTTACAACATTTTTCAGTTATCACCATCTAGATTTGGATTTTTAATCGATGTTAGATGTAGGTGCCTAAAGAGTTTAGCGTCCACATATTATGTAATAAAATTTTTGATCGTTTGTCATCTTATTACTAAAAAAATAGACAATCGAAATAATATATAATATTTCTTAACAGGTTGCATCACGTGAAGATGAGGTAGGCATTTCGAAAAAAGTCGGCATGTTACCACTTACAACCCTAATACAGTGTAGGTACAGTTAAAATATTTTATTAGCTCTTTTATGCATAACATGAAAATAAAACATACATAACATGAAAATAAAAAAAATCTAACACGGAGTGCAATATATTAGAGACGACAGAAGCGATCAATTGCCGATCGTTGGATAAATAACGGCACCTAACTAATTATCTATTAGCGACAACAATGGTCTCACGTCGGCGAAGTGGCAGTGCGCGATCACGTCGCGTGATATAGACTATTCCGCCTCGCGTAACTACCGTCCATGCGATCGAAAGTCCGACCGCGCAACCTTCTGAATGATGATGCTCTGGTTAGAAATAAAAAGTACTCTGTGGGATAGAACACAAACCACTCTACACGTTAGCACCGCTAGAGCTTAAACATTCCAAAACATTAGTTATTCGGTAGAGTCTACTAGTTAGTCTGTGCATTAGTTTATCTTACATCATATTCCTACACGCTTTTCCCGCACCTTTTACGTAAACACGTACGTATTTAGGAGCGCCAACCAACTGTCATGTTATACGAGTATATTATACTTATAAAGTAATATTATTCCTATATAGTGTATATGTAAATTGCTCCACAAGTTTTAAATTCACAGCTTTATTTGTATTTGCGAAGCGTCCCGCGTAAAACGCTAAGGTTTTACCTGGCCAAAAGAGAACACTATCTTCGCAGAATATTCCCAGGCGACGTAAACAAATTCTGATCACACAAACGACAACGAGGCGTCGCGGAACAGTGCCGCACTACACTTACTAGTTCACTTCAATCGTATGATGTATCGCATCAGTATGGCTATTTGTTGTTCACAATCGCAATAATTATTTTCCTATAATCAAAATGTACGAATATAGAGACTATATCCTTGGTTCTTGCTCTTTGACATTTATATATTATTGTATGAATAATAGTTTTGTGTTAATATTTAAATTTACGCAATATTTTAACTCAGAAATAACTGTTCAATTGTCAAATCAATGGTGCAGAGTGATATTTCCAAAACTAAAGAATTAACTTTGATGTCTGATATAAACGGAGAAAGGAAAATGCCCATTCATCATTTGATTTCTAAACAAAACTAAGAACATTTTGCCTCTTAATGATTTATAAAAGTTACCGATATAATCGTAGCGATCAACCATAAATTTTGATGAAATCTGAACGCAACTCTAAAGAAATTTAACATAGTTCATCGAACCTTCGGGCTGTGAATCTTGAGACGGGCACTTAAAGCTCTGGCCCAACGGCATCAATAAATTGCATTAATATCTGTAAATAGTGCGCCATGCACCGTTAGGCCATAAAAAATCTATTATCTCCAATGAATATATATGCTGTAAAACCTGCTTGACTGCAACGTTTTATACGCAGCCGTCTTTAGAATGATAAGTCTAACCAATGCAACGAGTGTAATAATATGATGACTTACATGCACATACGTCCTCAATGCGTAGCGTTATATAGTATACAGTATCAACTCTTGTTTCTTTGTCTATTATAACGATATATTTTTTTATTACCAAGATCAAGATCAAGAAAGTTCAACATTCAGTAGCATGGAATTGAGGTCACCGAGGTTATACCTAACAGATATCCGAACACGTAGTTCACCTAGACTATCTAGCTATCTGCTGATATCGGCGAGTGGGCTCAAGATTCAAGCAGTCGCCGTAACGGGATCCCGCTTGCTGCTTTGCACACAAATTAATGGTTACCGCTCAAGGCCGCCTACAAGCAATCGACATAGATACGAGTACATCGGTTTGTCGACAATGAGAACACGGCGCCTTCCAACTCACGGTCAAGATTGAGGCCGAGAAAGCGGCCTCGCAAGCGCTCATCGACCGAAGCTTACGCTCCCGTTGGAGCCTGGAAACAACATAATGCTCTCGCTTGTTTGAATAATTGAATTTTACAATTCGTTAAGTGATTTGCAATAAAAAGTGACCGATAAATTCAAGAAGAGACGTATGTGTCACACAAAGATGAAACTCTCTCCTTCATTATCAGGAAAATAAATTTAGAGTTGCTTATGTATTTCATCGTCAAACAGAGAACGGATCGTTCTTTTACAAAACGACCTTTCTAATTAAATCACAATTATTGAAAGTGTACGAAACGTGTCATTGATTTGAGCGTCCATTCACAAGTACGATGTAATTAATTTCAATGGCGGGGCTCAAAAGTGATAGCGTCTTCTTTGTTGGTTTGGGTGCTTAGTTTTTGCAGCATTCGTAGGTATACTGTTACTGTTAGCCGAGTTTCGGAGAGACGCCAACGGCTAACCTTGATATATACTTTCAGTTACGTCTATTTCGCACTCCTCTTGTTGCCGCTGTCATCTTATTGTGACCGAGAAACTGACAAAAAATATCAATCAAAATTCTAGCACAAGTGCCCGCGGCGTTCGCGCTCGCTCTTACCCAATGTAAACTAGAGCTAGAAGAGAAATGTTTTAACGACAAGATTTAGACGTCCGCTAGTGTCGAGAGGAACCGAATGGTTTACCGAGCTACCTGTTGCTATCAGCAGCGCGAAGCTGCCATTGCCACTTTGTACTGATTCACGAGTTTGACAATGTAAGCCATATTAAGAACACGCAAACAACCAACACATTTATGTATATATAGAATATAAAACAAATATTTTTTTTAATTTTGCATACTATGAATTCATAGGGCTAGATTAAAATATTTTAGAAACATTCGTTTTTTGTGTTAAGTTCATCATCATTCAAAGTCAAAACAACAAAAATATTTTTTCCCATTATAGGCTCGTACTTAAAAACAAAACCTTCATAAAGGAGAACCAGCAAGAAACTGTGGTATTTTATTTTACTAGTTAATTTACAATTACAACTAATAATAAATACAATATTAAATTTCTATAAAATATTTTTAAAATATCTTTTAACCAAATATCTTTTAAACAAATAGTAGCAAGGGGACTGAAAATTGCAAATTAAGAATTATTACCGCACCTCTTTGTCTCCAGTGACACAAATTCGGTATTTAAGTTTTCTATCCGATTGTTGCTATATTTTTGGATGTTTTATAGTAAAAGTTTATAGCTTATCGCAAATAAAGTACTAGTCATCTTTGTTGAGATCATCAATGGCCTATTTAATTCCACTGCTGGACGTAGGCCTTTCCGCGTAAACGCCAACTGGCAACTATTACTCGGAAGAATCCCGTACTTACTTACTTACTTATAGGTCGGTAAGCGCGAAGTCGGTACTAAAGCACTGATAATGTTGCTGCCAATCACCGGCCTGTGGGGTTTGAGTTCAGTGTTTTTGGATAAATGTTCCACCATTTATCAGTTTCCAGCACCTTGGCAAGTAATCAACAAGGTACACTGCGTGCAAATAAAGCTAACATTTAGTATATTCCACGTTACACAGCTAACAATACGTACATAATAGCGCTATGATAAAACGTCCTTAAATTCTTGGCATTAAGTTTTCCTACAAGGTATGTTAACAAAGCCATTCAATAATGAATTAAATTTAATATAGTACGTAAATAAAAAGAGAAAGCACTTAGAAAAGTTCATTAACGGGTAACAACCACGAACAGGAAACGAATGATTGTTTTATCATGAAACTACTAAACACCAGGCATGCAGTTCAGTGACTCCATCTTCCTGAGTTGCCAGGAAGTTGTATTCGCATTCACAGAACCTGTTTCGAATACCCCAATATCGCCAGTATGTAGTGGACTTTTGGTCGCAGCATGCCACCGGGTCACCGCACTACCATATTATCTTAAATTGCCCATTGACTACGACAATTTAAGACTGTCGAATAGGTTCAGTGCCCATTACAAACAAATTATAAAGTCGGTCTAATTAAAGTGTAAAGTGTGGTGTTGTATAAACGATTCGTATTAAAAAAAACTCTGCTGCAATATGTTTATAATATAAAATGTTCTGGTACGTCAACAAATGCTCCTCAGTTACATAACAATTAGCGAAAAAGCCTACGCGAAGAGGCGGTGAGAAGGCGACGAAGCGCGGCGCAGCGCGGGGTCATTGACAAGGCGGCCGCAAGCTGCCACTTAGGTTCAAGGGTATCTTGCACGGGCCTACATGCTATTATTGGACCTCAAATGCGAGGTTAGAACTTTTTTAAATTAAGTAAACTGTTAATTGTTTCTTCTAAACTTCTAATGTTAACGAAATTATAGCAAACAGAGATGCAATATGTGCCACCTATTAATGATTATATTCTTAAGTCAATTTATTAACCATATATTTTATTTATTAAAATTGACAAATACAGCAATTAGGCACGTGAAAAGAAGCCAATATACTAGAATCCTCGTTCCGAGAACATTATATACTACCAATTACTATTTAGGATAATATAGGAAGTTATGACAAATGAAAATGAACATGAACAATGATTACATATCAGAATAATACAAAGTAAAATAAAATTATAATAACTTGCATTATTTCAAATGTATTGCTTAAAATTATTTCTTTCGTAGTACTTGTTATATGTAATCAGGCAGCATGTAAGCCATAGCCGTTTTGACTTGGGTTGTTGTCATTGCCATGTTCTCACGCCCTTTAATTAGCTGTTTTGTCATTAAGTGAAAACTTGCCAAGTATTCTGAATACATCGTTATATAATTAACTTGGATACATTTAACATATAATTAAAAATTCCGTCAGAACGGCATTCTACAGCACGCGTGTGCCTTGTCTTGGGGGCTTGGTCAAGCCCGGTTGTCGCTACGGCTTGGTCACCCACGGTGAACGAAGAGAACTCACATGGCCGAACCGAGAAGACCGCCATCTGGGTTCCTCCTCTTTTGCCGTAGTAGGGTTGATCTCTCATCCTGTCCACCGCAGTTGATGTGGAGTCACGTAAAAAGTGTTGGTATGGCGAGACGCCATTCGCCCTATCCTCCGTGACTTTAGCTGGTCATGGTCGGTGGCGAAGTAATAGAGCCATTACTTTTGCGTCCGGGTGCGAAAAGCGGTTCCCTGGTCCTGCTGATATACGACGTAAGTGAAACATCATGGGATTTTATTCGGTGCAACGCCAACAAAGCTCGTTATTGCCCCCGAAAGGCGGGTATGCGTCGGCATTTTCTCATAAAAGCAAGTGGTAAAAATAAACATTTTGTACAGCCGACGTCAATATAAATAAAAAGAGAGCATCATCAATGTAGTCGAAGTCAATTATATACGCATTATTAAAAATAACTCAAAAATCAGAGGTCAGATCTTGATCAAATTTGATGGCCACATGAGAAATAACAGCTTTCAAATAAAAAAAAAGAGCCATCAAAATCGGTTTACCTAGAAAAAGTTCTGAGATTACACGCATAAAAATGCGGTCAAATTGAGAACCTCCTCCTTTTTTTTGAAGTTGGTTGAAAAGACAACTGCCTTCAATATAGGACTTTTGGATTTGAACCAAAAAGTGCAAACAATTTTGTAGTAACCTGTCAATAGTTGAATTTTTGATCCAAATATAATTGGAATATATGCACTGCTTTTGAACTTTTACCTGGTAACACAGCACTACGAGTATATATTATACTGCTTAGTTGTTAAGTAATTAATTACGTTTTATACGTGGTAGAGCCATGCTACAGCTATATTAGTAGTATAGTTGTAGCACGAATGGGTCGGCTCGACCGGGGAAGGACCACGCTCTCACAGAATACTACCGTCAATTTCATCTTAGTCCTCACGGGTGACGACGACATTTTGATAATTTATTAAGGATAAATGTAGATGTCTATGGATCACAGTAACCACTTATCATCAGGTGTACTGTGTGCTCGCTTGTCACCCTATTCTATAAAAAAAAGATAGTTGTTACAGGATTGAAATCCCAGTTAAAAAATATTGCTTTCAAGTTTGGATGTGTGTAAAGTGTAAGCCCCTTTATATACGTAATAACATAACACATAACATTCATAGCTCTTAAAGTAGTCTAACACTAATTTAAAGAGGTCGGTGTAGTTGAAATATGTATTATTATTTTTTACTAGAGAACCGCCGTGATCGCTGGTTCTCGACAACAGCGCCATCTACCGGGTTCAATTGTGAATCGTTTAGATCATACAGGGACCTACTCGAACACACACAAACAATTTCATCAAAATCAGTCCAGCCATTTTCGAATGTTTCGCGAGACTAAAGACAGCAATTGATTTTTATTTATAGAGATAAAAGTAAGGGTGATAAACGAGCGTACAGTCCAGCTCATGACTCATGGTAAATAGATAATGTGGCCCATGGATACATTAATCTTATTTTCAATTAACATTTAAAACGCAGAAGCGTTGTTACCCCTGAGGACTAAAGTGGAATGTTTCTTTATAACTAAAAAGAATCTTACAACATAATATTGTTAATACTACAGCTATAGGCAAACTTTAATGGTCGTAGTTTGTTTAATTTCATCCTTCTCCTTTCTAATATCCCAGTACAGTACTACACATGAACCTCTTCTTTTAAATAAAGGTTTCGTAATCACCACCCTTGGTAAGCGAATCGGCACACTTTTCGCACCTTTGACTCTGTATCCCTTCGCGGTTTTAGGATATCGAACATACTGCCTATATTTAAGTAATGCTGTATGATAATTTTAGTTTTAAGTTTATTTCTTATTGTTATAAGTAGAATGTAAATAAATAAATACGTTTTTAGATGTGGTAGAGGCCACGCTGCAGCTCATACGCACGGTTATAACACGAATGGGTCGGCTCGACCGGGTTGGACCACACTCTCACAGAATACCAGCGTAAAATAGCAGTGTAGAGAACCGGAAACCCTTTTTACTGGAAACGTGGCATTCCACCTTAGTCCTCAGGGGTGACAATGCATCTGCATTTGAATTCTTAATTAAGCATAAAAACGTAACGTTTGTCATCCTTATTGTATAAAAAAAGACGATAATAAGATGGCTTTACTGGAATTTAAAGTGGACAACAGTCGAAATGTGCAAAAATCACTAACTATTCCTAGCATTTTTATTCTTTTTTATATAGAATAAGGGGACAAACGAGCACACAATCCACCTGATGGTAAGTGGTTGCTGTTGCCCATAGACATCTACTTACATCCTCGACTTCGTGATAGCGTGGTCCTTCCCCGGTCGAGCCGACCCATTCGTGTTACAACTATATTACTAATATAGCCGCAGCATGGCTCTACCACGTATAAAATTCTAAATTCTACTTTTACAGCGCCCAAAAACAAGTTTCAGTAAAATATTATCTTACGCTGCAAAACAGTTTCGCATAATTTGATGCATAATGAACACCCATTTTTTTATTCACTCGATTGCATTAAAATAAAATTGAAACAATTTTATTCATAAGTACATCTGAATTTTTAAATTTTTTTATATTGTATTTTAATCTATAAAT
Source organism: Parnassius mnemosyne (assembly GCA_963668995.1). Classification (NCBI taxonomy): domain Eukaryota; kingdom Metazoa; phylum Arthropoda; class Insecta; order Lepidoptera; family Papilionidae; genus Parnassius; species Parnassius mnemosyne. The sequence goes on along the minus strand of CAVLGL010000035.1, from coordinate 26,441,754 downwards.
ACATTTTATCCAAGGATTGAAAAACCGGTCCTTAGTAATTTCTTAAAGCTCATTGTTTTCTTAAATACGCTAGCGTGACTAAACAAATAAACATTCTAATGTCTAATGTTCTATTGTTTTGATTTCCCAGTAAAACCGCCAACTTTTGTACTCTAAATATTATTATAATCTATCTCAAACATGACATAGTTGATTATCTCTTGCTTATTTTAAACCCAAAACTGACATTAAAATTTAGGTTTCGGATAACCCATTTCATATACGGTCGAATTTAGTGGCAATTATCAGGAACTCATTTATAATTTAGGTTCAGACCTTTGCTACCAATAAAAAAACACTACTGCGGCTAAACGTGAATAACCCAAAGTAAATGATATTATATAGTAGAGTGTTGCTTTGTTTTTTCCTACTAACAAATATACTAATAACAATAAAACAAGATTTAATTATTTATATAACCTAATCAATGCCTAAAAATAATTGAAATTTTTACGTCGTCAGTTTTTATTCAGCCAGCCAAGGTCAAGGTCAGTTAACCTTATTACTATAAAATTAGATTTTATGTTTACATGTTTTAAAAGAAAAACTGATAAAATCTTTCTGACTATCTCAGTTCTTCTTATGACACCATTAATATCTAAATATGTTGTTTTCATTTAATAATTAAATTAAATATAACTTAAGAAAATGCAAATGCAAAAAGACCCAAAGTCAATTACCAGGATGGCAAGGTTTTGCCACATAAAGTACGACCGTGTAGTATTTTACAGGGACGTCCATCACGCCACTCACTTGTGTTTCGAAATTCTTTTAGTTTCGCCTATAAATAACTATTAATAGATGCCGACCGCGAAAAGCAATCTCGCCGGGTGGCAGTTAAGGGCCCTCAGCTTACTTTATAATGAAAGTTGCAAATGAGTGACGTCGTAGTACTTTAAAAAGACAACAAAGCTTAAAACAACAAAGTTTATTATCCCTTGCACGAACAAGGTGATCAGAAGACAACATTGTATAATTATTGTTTAATAACGCAAAGTATTATATAATGAGGAATCTGACGTGCATAGTAATTTTACTGATAGTTATCGTAATATACAGCTCATATATATCTTTATTAAAGAACGAAAACATTTATTGAGCTCATTAAATTTATTTTTTCTGATTCAATTGTAAGTAATTTGTGATGTTGAGAAGCGTTGAAGTCTAATGTTAAGCGCGTTACGCGCGTTCACGTGGTCGCCATTCAACGTTATGAATGAATAATAACATGGACAAAAAAATAACAATCTTCAATGGAGGATGTAAATACGTGACACTGCAACCACTTCGTCATCTCTAAAGTAAACTTAGAACATGTCGCAATCATCTCCGCAACAAATAATATTAATTAGTACTACAATAGTAAAATATTTTTGTTGTCATTAGGTACATTTGCTCTTTAAGTATCCAAATTTTCTGAATAAATACATCTTCATGTTTAATTTTTGCGATTAATACAATCATTGTTAAGTGTGATTGTGTCAAGGGCAAGTGGCCACGGTACTCTTTGTAAACACAATGTTGACGTGATAGACTTGAGTGAAAAGCACACCTTTGAAGTAAGCTTATTGCATGCCGTCATTTGTTTAAAATCGTGTCCGCCGGGGCCTTCCTCGCACGGCGCGCTTCACAAAAACCACCAAAATGCCTGCCGGATGAGCTAACCCGCCCCGTTCCAAGCACGACTCATCGATTGCTTTATAAAAAAACTTAAACATCAGCCAAAATTAATAATTCAAACGAAATAATCAAATTTTAACAGCGGCTCATGTTTCCGAATGTAATTTGTGGTTACTTCATGATCTTCGAATCAAATGCTTAACTGCGCAACAACATAATTGGTACCGAATGTATTAGCGAAATCGTGTTTTATAGGCAATTTTTAAATCAGCTTTAGTTAAAACAAATGCGATATTAAGGTCAATACATCATTTATACCAAATGTATAGAGAAAATGTCTTCTAATGACAGCGTAAGACAATCCATCACCCCATATTATACAGCTGCTATCGTTATAGACGACTATATGAAAATCCAAAAATATTTCCTGACCTTTGATGAGTGGCGATATAATAATAATGATAATGCCCTCCAGACCGAATTTTTGTCACGGCGGCCAGCCTCAACGGAGACTAGCCATCGACGCAGGACAAGATTATAGTGCCCAAGTGTATGCGCAAGCACAGGTGCACTCTCTATTCCCTCACTCTCATAGTCCGATAAGGCGGTAAACCGACACGACCGGAGAGAGATCAGGCGCAGGACCAACTGCTTTACGTACTTTCCGAAGCATGGAGGTGAGACACCGCTAACTTATTGACTCCAGGCAGCTACTGAGAATTTGTTGTTGGAAAAACTCAATAACTGATTTTTTTGGCCTGACCCGGGATTTGAACACGGAACCTCATGATCTGCAGTCGCACTACTACAACTACTAGACCAACGAGACAATGACGATATAACCATCTCGTGTCAATAAAAGAGACGTCTTGTTTTACCTATTATTATAAGGCTGTGATTGATTTCTACTTTTTTTATAGGAGAGGGGGCAAACAAGCATGCGGCTCACCTGATGGTAAGTGACTACCGCCGCCCATGAACAACCGCAACACCAGGGGAATTGCAGATGCGTTGCCGGCCTTTTAAAAAGGAGTAGGCTCTTTTCTTTATCCAACCCGATACTAACTTATTCTAATTTTATGAGTATCTGTGGTTTGGCTTCTTTCTTTCTAATCTTGTTAATATAAAATATAGCTAATAGTACAGAAAGAAACATTAACCTTTACATTTTCATAGCGGGGAAGTAAAAAACTTCCCTGCTATGAAATCTGTCAAATATTCGTCAATTTTGCAGCTCGCCCTGATGGCAGAAAAAGTCGTGGATGCCTTCATTCTCTGATACTTTGATAGGCCCATTTTCAGAAGTAAAATGTAAATTGCTATTACGCTAAAAGAATAATAGAATTTTAAAAAGGGTAAACCTTTCTAAGTATTTACGACGATTACCCAGGTTATTTTGGATTTTAATTGCCACTTGGCCGCTGTACTGCTCAGGTCATATTATGGTAGTACACATGTACGAGTAGGCAATGAACTGTTTACGGGCTAATGAATGAAGTGTACGTGCAAACACAGAGGCACTCGCACGTTCTTACGTATCCGCGTCCGATGAAATCAGCTCAAATGCTGTTTTCGTCTTAAGAGCGAGAAAATCACAACACATCCAGACCGGAGACCGATCATTATTCATTATTTCATAAGATCAGAAGGTAATGAGTAGGTAATTTTTATAGTGAAAAATATTCTGACGTCCAGTCTCTCAAAGACCGGTATGTAACATTCTGTAAATTTTTAGTTATTTGGATAACTTTGTTTAATCTTTCAGACTGACCTTCAAAATACAAAATTAGGTCTTTAATTGACAGTCTTTAGTGCATATATAAATACAACCAACAAATAGTCACGGACTCTGAGATGATTTAAGAGGATTTTGAAGCAGTAAAGAATTTGCGGCCTTAGTGTATAATGTCATGCTTTCATATTTTCTCTAAATATTTAAATTTTTTATTTATATTATATTTCACACTTACGAGTACCACATGATATTTATGTAACTCCTGCAAGTGCGCTAAATCAGTACATAGGTACTAATTGTAGAGGTACCGGTGGGAATCGAATTTAGGTTTCCTCGCATATTATAAAACTTTAAAGCTTATACCATTGATTACGATTTTTCAGATATTTTTCTAAAAATATTCCTCATTATGTGATATATATATTTTCATATTTGTCACATGTAAAAATACATGCAATCCGTCAAGGATTGGTATACTGTATAAATATTAAAAATAGGCATAAAACAGATAATATGCATCTTAAAAAAATCTCAACGCCAACTAATAGACGTAAAAAGTTATTGTTGAGTTTTAATAGTGCTCATCTAACAATACGGTATCTAATCGTGATCATCTCGTTTATGAATACAACATCTCTATTGGGAGATCAGCGAGGAGCAGACAGTACCCGGATGTCTGAGATGTAACAAGCCAGGATGATGTCAACAAATATGGCGTCTTTGAAATATCTCATATTAAAGTTCGTATCATTGTTTGTCGGCTCATTGGAGTTATATAATAATTCACCTTCAATTAATTGGTTAGTTTAAGACGTTGTAACGTTTTTTAAATATCAATGAGTCATTATATAGTAATGCATGAAACTTTTTAATTGCGATACGGTATTTAAAGTGGAGTATATAGAGTTTCTACTATTTTAGTACTTATTACATAACATATAACGTCAAAATTCTCCCAACTCGGGCTTAATTTAAATCTATTAGCTGTTAGAATGATAAATAACCATTAATTGCTTTAAGTCTTATTTTTTATAAAAACGTTAAAAGTTACACAAAAACAAGGATTTTCTCGTGTATCTTGGCGGTTTCATACGTACACAAATTGAACATGGGCAAATATCCAGACACAGAAAAAATTGATTAGGGGACCCCGCAGTGCCGCAACCAAACCCGTAGTCACTACGCTACCGAGCCGTCGAAGTCATAATAAAGATTTCCAAATTAAACTTTCCCCAATGACTAATGAGAAGCCAGTTGCCGAAATCCTACGGAAATCTAAAATAACGTATTTCAAAATGACGGCGCCGGGCAGCAGGTATTTCTCATTTATTCATTACAGTTTATCCCAGAGCCGTGGAGGCTAAGCGCTCGCTGTAAATTTCACAGTACGCCAGCAACCCGTGTTGGATCACCGCCAACACAAATAAAAAGAACGTGGTAAAAATAAAATTGCAACTTTATTTAACCACGTGCTCGCCGGTGAAGGAAAACATATTGAGGAAACCTGCATGGCTTGAAAATTAAGATAGAGCATGAAGTCCGCCAAAATTAGGGCAGCGCGGTGGGAAAAAAACGCTCCCAGAGGCCTGTGTCCAGGAGTGGAACGTTTTAAACTATAATTTAACTAACTTTATTACAGCCCAGCGTAAGTCCACTGCTGAACATAGGCCTCTAACTTAAATTGTACATATCATTGTAATATATACACCGACGAGTTGGCAACTTAAGGCTTGTTCCTGCTTTTTTCCGTTTTAACATTGGTTTTTGATAAGAAAATTATTACATTTAGAATCTGAAAAAAATATATATTTTAAATACATTCTTTTTACTTACTATGCACCTGATCAATACGCGATACAATACAATTTTCTCCATAGAAAAAAAAAATACCGATTTGCAGTTATTTTTAAACAAGCACTAATACTCCTTTTTTTCTATAATAAATATCAATTTATAGGTCATTACATTTACTAAAAAAATTATCGATTATTTAAGTGATTTTCGCTCCGTATGTCATTTACCAGTGTCACGCGGGACGTTGCCGAGGTACCTGAGCCAAAATTTTGCTACGTAAATAATATTTAGGAAATATAATAAATTGTAAATAACTATAGTTTTATAGAACTTATATAGACTATAGTTAAGCTTTTGTTTGTGTTTTTCTTTCTTAGTGTGAAAATATTTGTTCAAAACTTTAAAAAAATACGCTGTGGCTATATTAGTGGTATAGTTGTAGCACGAATAGGTCGGCTCGAACGGGGAACGATCACGCTCTCACAGAATACCAGCGTAAAATAGCAGCTTAACGCTGCTGTGTTTCATACGGTGTGTATAGAAAACCGAGCACCTTTTTACTGGAAACGAGGCATTCCATCTGCATTTTGATTCTTAATTGGGGATAGATGTAGATGTCTGTGGGCCACAGCAACCGCTTACCATCAGGTGGACTGTATGCTCGTTTGTCACCCTTATTCTATAAAAAAATACCTAATAGAACACCCAGCCTTAGATAAATTTATTTATTACTTTAAAAGTTGGAGTTGTTATGAGTAAGCTACTACTGCCCATCCCCTGTTTCAGTTTTCCCCTGTCACCTACTACGACAACCGCGTGATGCGTGATATGTTGTAGGCGATTCTATTTCGCCGCCACTTACAATAGCAGATATACACAACAATGACACAAGAAATGGGAAGTATACTGTGTACCTCTTTAAATTATGTTTCAATACTCTCTGTTTTATTGTGATTTGCAGTCAGTAACAGCAATTTATTTTAATTATTTTTTTATAGAATAATTGTGACAAACGACCACATAGTCCACTGGATGACAAGTGGATTATGTGATCCATAGACGTCTGCATTTATCCTCGATTAAGAATCAAAATGCAGATGCGCTGTCATCCCCGAAGACCAAGATCGAATGCCTTTAATTTACCTTAATACATTTAATACCTACATTTTTAAATTATTACATAGAATTTTTTCATCGCTGATAATGGATGCTTGTCAGCTCTTGATGCAAAAAATGTCTATTTTTACCAACTTATTGCTAGAAAAGGTGTAAAAGAATAGTAAATTTATAACAAAAATTAGTGTTACGTTTTCGACAAAAGAGTTAAAAATTGTATTTTACTACAAAATGTACAAACATAAGGCTTATTTTATAACAGAAATGTGCATGTGTCGATAGCTATTTCTTCCACCAAGCAGCAACGTTTGATAACGTTAGTAGTCGTCAGTATAGTTTTTTTACATTCATAACAGCCTATCGAAGTCGCAGTTTTTAATATAAGCCAACTCCAGGCTTGTTTCTTTTGCCGCCCTTTACGACACCTAGAGATCGTGGAGTAGTGGATATTCTTACAGATATTATGAGCTATAATTAACAATCCTGATGGTATGCTTATGCGATTATTTTGGAAAATAGTTTTGCACAATACCAAATCACGTATATTCTATACAACCAAAATATACGTAAACCCGTCTATTGCGACAAATTACACTAAACAAATCAACAAATCGGCCCCCCACTAGATGACCAAACGACCTGGTAAGGCATGCAGGAAGTAAATGGATGCAGGTGGCTCAGGACCGTGCTTTGTGGCATTTCTTGAAAGGGCTGTAATTATAATGATGATGACAGTGAGCAAAAATTCATGACATTAAAATATTTTTTTTGTTTTCATGTATTGAGCTATTGAAGTCAAGTAGTACGGTTATATATATATGGTAATAAACTTTTAAAAATATTAAAAAAAATCAATACGAAAATTTGTTCTCTCGACATTTTTTACAGAAGTTGGTGACAATCAAGCTTTTAGTCCACCTTATGGAAAGTGGATGTAGTGAACCATAAACGCAGATAATTTTGCACGTCTTAGGACTAAGATTAAATATCTCGTTACCAGTGAGAATGGTCTCCGGTTCTCGTCATACACCATACAAAACAACAATATTATGCTGCGCTTTCATGCCGGCATTCCGTGCGAGCGTGGTCCTCCCCGGTCAAGCCAACCCATTCATGTCGCAGCCATAATACAATGCACCGCCACGTACAAAAAGTTCTTACATTGTTTCGAATTACGCAAGTGCTTTAACGAGGAATGTCATTAAACCACTGAAAAATCCGGAAAACGACACTATATCTAATTTGTTTTATATAAATCAGTACTATCCACAAAACTAACATTTAAAAAAGAAAAGAAAAGAAAGAAAGTCAGTAAGTAACGTATAATATATCTAAGAGGTATCGTATGAAGTCCAGCAAAGGTAAGTGCCAATTAAACAAACATAAAATCTTTAATTTGTAGTATAAATTTCTTCACACGTCACTGTCAAGTGAGCTATATTTTATTTTAAACGTGAAGAGTAGTATACTAACCCCCTTACTCGGTGTACAAAACGAGTTAAATTAACTCTTTTTTAAACATATTTACAATACACGGGCAACCTACGGGTTTCCTACAAGAAACGAGCCTACAACGTCCTGCGAATACAATATAATACTCATAATGCTTTCAGGATGTTATGGGGCTCTCGCGGTATCGCAACGCATCAGTAATGTTTACTGCCACGCGTATCGACGGTTTTCATGATATTTCGATAATTCTTAAAAAAATAGCAACCCCGCGTAGTCCGCGACAGCATTGTAGAAATGTGTGGGAGCCAATGTCGCTGTCCCTTTCAGGCACACTGGGTGGCAGTTGCTATTGGCAAGCTTAAATAAATTGTTCCTCAGTTATTTACAACGGTGGTATAATAATAATAATATTAAATATAATTCAATTGTACATATAAAAATAAAATATATATGACAAACACAAAAGAATTATCTATAAGTATCCAATCCTACACTTTCTAGTCATTTTCGTCTCATATCAATTTTAACTTTCAGTTGAAGTTTTGGAAGCCTGTGTTCTTAAGCAAATTTTCAATTTCGTATATAGACATAACCTGCTGAGTACTTTTTAGTCAGACATTGAAAACAAGAAAGGTACAGTTGTGGTGTTCGTTGACTTTTCTAACGCTTTTAACACAGTTGACCATGATATCTTTCTTGCTATCCTTTACTATCTGAAATAAGCACCGTTCGTCTTAGAGTGATTATCATCTTATCTTCGCGGACGTTAGCAGTTTATCCACATGGAGCAAATGACTTTACAGTGGGTTGACCTTGTTTCTGGCGTACCGCAAGGCGTATACTTTCCCCGTTAATTTTCTCTGTTTTATTAACTTTATCACATCCAATATTGATTGTTTGTACTATCAATTGATTGATTGTTTGTGCTGATCAGCTAAACATTTATGTACAGCCTGACATTTGTGACATCCTTTAAAATTTTTCAATCCTTTAAAAATTCAAAACTCCGAAAATATTAACTTTATGTTAAAAAGTTATAGCACCCTTTCTATTTGTATATTATCAAAAAATATAAAAGAATTGTGCCGTTTGAAAATTTTTTGCAATTGCAAAATTCTTTGCGATTGAAAAAAATCGGTGTAACCAATATGGCACCGAGTTGCCCCATGGCAACATTGCATTTATATCATCAGTAGGACAACTTGAAGAGAATCGCATAAAAAATTGAGGTGGAATAGTTTTCGGTACTCATGCGCCGATTCCTCCTGGACTATTTAATTAAAAATTAAATGATGTTTCAGTATTTTTGACAATTCTGCTATTAAGTGGGTAAAATTAAGTATGAAAGATTATTTTTGAAATTCTTCCTTCTTTTAATTATAATATTTTTATAATTATATCATAAGCTATCGATTAGAATCTAAGTAACACGTGTTTACCGATTTTTAGAAACTTCTAAGGGGAAATATAGGGGATGAAAATTACTATAAAATTGCAAACAATTTTGGTTTCAATCAATACGTTTTTTATTATACACCAATATACATTGAAACAAAAACAAAATGAAATGTATAAGGAAGATGTTATCGCTCTGAAAGTGATTTCTTCGAGAAAACCTTTTAACGCAAAGAATTTTTGACGACGTATGACTAGCAGGGGTGTACATACATTATACAATTAAATTAAAAATAAAAATTAAATTAAAAAACACAAGATGATAACAGTTGAGTAAAATAAAATAGATACAAGAAAGGGCGGGAAGTGTGATGGGACATATCAGAGTTCCAAGTAATAAACCTACAATAGATTTTTGAAGGAAAAGAGGCATTGTGCATGTAGAAGTAAGGAGTTCCGCAAGCGTACAGAAAATGACTTATTGACGAAGAAGGACATAATACAAAGAGAAAGATTGTTAGAGTGGGTGGGTGGGAGGTATTCACTATTCGAAAGGCTTTAGTCTAGCGTAGGATCTACGATTATTGTAATTCTGAAATAGAATTTATATACGTGGTGGAGCTTATAATGCTTATGAGCTATATTAATAGTATAGATGTAGCACGAATGGGTCTGCTCGACCGGGGAAGGAACACTCTCACAGAATACAAGCACAAAATAGCAGCTTAATGCTGCTGTGTTTCGTATGGTGAGTGTAGAGAACCGGAGACCCTTTTTACTGGAAAAGAGGCATTTTGTCTTATCCTCATGGCTGACAACGCATCTGCATTTTAATTCGCAAACGAAGATAGTTGTAGATGTCTATGGCCCACCGCAACCATTTATCATCGAGCGGACTGTGTCCTCATTTGTCACCCTAATTCTATAAAAAAAAAAAAAATAAGAAGATAGTTTCCACATGATAGATAGCTCGGGCTACATAGCTATACAAGCGTGGGTCATTACTGCCTGGACGTTACGACTTGGACACGGGTTACACCGCGGGGCAAAAAGCTAGTACTCGTACTATATAATATTTTAATATCTCCGTATACTTACATAATAAATACAAATACAAAATAAACAAAAAAAAACAAGAAAGAAAAGCGCATAGGGGAGTGATAGGAAACAGTGAAGTCATCATTGCTCTCTTATGGGGAAATTTTGAAGATAAATCCTAAATCATCTTCCACCACCTATTGAATACAGTCCACTGCTCTATCGCTTCTACGGACGGCGAGACCGGTACCACCAGAGGGACCTGCAATCTTAGCCGTCTAATAACTCTAACGACTTAGATAGCAATGACAGATAGTGTTCAGTAACTAAGGTTTTAAAATTTGACAGGGATTTTGCATAGCGGATTGGATTGGGAAGAGAATTCCGCAGTTTTAATAGCCTGCACTGTGAACGAGTGGCTGTAATAAACTGTGGAAATGGATAAGAGTCCTTAACTGAAGGGTTTCACAAGAGCGCAAGACCCTGGGATTGGAGAAGTAGAGATACTCAAAACTTTCCTTTAGATAAATTGGGGGGGAAGAAATATAAAGGATAGAGGAGTAAAAAGTATGTGCGTTCCGGCGAAGGTGAATAGGTAACCACTTGATCTTATTGCGATATTCGGAAACTTGATCAAATATGCATAGACCAAATATGAAACAGATGGAAAAATTTTGAAAATTGTTAAGCTGGAGCTCAAAATTGTTAAGTTGGTTTTCAGTTAAGTCTGTAGTCATTCTACGCAGATCAGACCAAAATTAATAATTGAAAAGCTGAAGATACTCCAACATAACTTTTACATCGAGACGTCAAACACCTTTTTGTCACCCTGTGACCCCTGTGACCTCGAAATTAAAAAAATGCGGTAAAGTCCGTAAAAATAATTTTATTATGTGTAGTGTTCAAATAAATATAATAAATCATTACAATAAATTAAATTATACTTTATATTTTACTGTGAATTTAACCGAATTTAATGCGAACGAAGCCGCGGGGGTAAGCTAGTAAAATATAATTCACTTGTATACATATGTGTATTTTTTTTATAGGATAAGGGTGACAAACGAGCACACAGTCCACCCGATGGTAAGTGGTTGCTGCGGCCCATAGACATCTACATCTACCCTCGTTTGCGAATAAAAATGCAGATGCGTTGCCACCCGTGAGGACCAGGATGGAATGCCTCATTTCCAGTAAAAAGGGCCTCCGGCCACCTGCACTCACCAAGCGAAACGCAGAGGTAAACCTCTACTTCACGCTGGTATTCTGTGAGGTCGTGGTACCACCCCGGTTCGAGCCGGCCCATCCGTGCGACAGCAAAAGCTTGGCCTTCAATGGTAGCTTGGATGCCAGGATGGGACGGAGCACCGGCCGTGCATATCTGGCGTTGCGGACGACGAGATTGAGGATCGATCCTTTCGATCCGGCATCCAAGATAGGTCACGGCCTTCTCGTACACGATCTTTTGGCCCCTTAGCGTCAATGATGGTGGTAGGTAGGTCTGAGACGGTGGGTGAGCAGAGCGGTCGTCTTACCAACATTGACGGCCATCCTCCCCTCGTCCAGCCATGGTGGCAACAGGTCTCTGGAGCCCACAGTGGCTATGTGGGCTCTTCTGGATGATGTAAAGTAGGCACTATCAGCCGCGTATCGAGCAAGCTCTACATCATCCTCCCATTCGAACAGTTGTCCTGTCAAGGTTGGGATGTCGTTAGTGTAAGCCGCGTACAGGATCGGTGACAGACCGCCGCCCTGTAGCACGCCGGCTCTTATGGATCTTGCTGCGGACTTAGCGTCCTCTACACAGACTTAGAACTTCCTATCTGTATGGAATGACGCCACTAGCCGCAACATAGCAGGAGGGATCCTTGTTTATGCTTCCAATTTATAGAGTAATCCAGAGTGCCACACCCTGTCGAACGCCTTTTCTATGTCCAGAAGGACGCCCAACGATGTGCGGCCGCGGTTATACTCGGCCGCAAGATAGTGCAGCACCCTGATAGCTGATAGTCAGCAGAAGATAGTCAGCTGTGTTGCTATTGAGTGGTCCCTAGTGAGTACATGCTGATCCGCCCAGAGTTGTACGTACGGGCGAACACTTCTTAGCAGCAATCTTTGAAATGGTTTAGCTATGTGCGGTAGCAGCGCGATCGGCTCCTAGCTGTCTGCTCTACGCCTGTCCTTCCCGGGTGTCAGCAGTGTTTCGTTCTCCGGGAAGTGGGATGTCCGCAGTATACCATTGTATAGTCGACCTATCTCTACAAGTGATCTGTTGGGCAGCTGTCGGAGTTCAGCGTTCGTTATCCCGTCGTGCCCCGGCGCCTTCCTCGGTTGCAGACGGGTTACTGTTCTCCGCAGTTCAGCGGGGGAGATGAACCACTCTCCTGCAAGCGGTGGCGCGGGCAACGACAGGAATACCTGTACGCGTCTCTCCTTCCGAGCATGAAGCTCCACGAACTCCGCACTTGCTGGGTTCGGCATAAATTGCTCCTCGAAGTGCTCTACTAGGATATCCGCTCTACCCTTGGCTTAGTTGTTGGTCAGAGTTGGTCTAGATTTTGTTAACAGTCGGTTCAGTTTATAGAGCGACACATCTTGCTCTTCCGCTTTTCAGATGCGCCGCTCCCAGTCCTCTCCTCTGTGGGCCTGGATTGCAACCGACAGTTCATCAGCTAGCTATTTAATTTAGTTTTGATTCTGGGGCAGCGAGTGCGCGTCGAGAGTTTTATCACATATTATTTACATATGCTATTCTTATCTAGCCATTATGTAACTTATCTCTTATCATAAGAACATAACATGTTTCACTAAAACAAATATACACTGCAATTCTTTTATTCGTATTACATAGCTGACTTTTACATATATAACGCATTACATACTCTAAGTTAATTTATGCACAAATTTTTGTGGAATTAGCTCTCAGCCGGGGAATCGAACCCGGTCTCCCGCGTGACAAGCAGGGATTCTTATCATTATATTGAATCAATTTACTTTTAACGTAGATTATTCTTTAATACTGAATAATATATTAAGTCCTTACATATCTAACCAGTGTTGAAACAGCTAGACTAGTTTACTTCAGCTACTTCCATAGCATAATGTCGTATGGTATTTTGCTATGGGGACACGCAGCTGACACAGAAATTATATTTGTTTTGCAGAAGAGGGCCATAAGAGCAATTTATGATTTAAAGCCTAAAGAGTCGCGACAAAAATTTAAGGAAATTAATATATTAACTTTGGCCTCTCAATACATTTATGAAAATTTAATGTACGTACACAAAAATAAAAGTAGTTTTATAAAAATAAGTGATATTCATTCTGTAAATACTAGGAACAGACACAAGCTAGTAGTACCAGTTACTCGACTCCATCGAGTCAGTAATTCATTCTTGGGGCGATGTATACGCTTTTACAACAAAATTCCAGAAAATATACAAAGTTTGGCCTGTTCCAAGTTCAAAAACTTTATTAAACTAAGTTTGTATAAAAAGGGTTATTATAATATTAAGGAATTTATGGATGATAATAACCCCTGGAAATGAGGTGATCGCTACCAAGCTATTTCTAATTTGTTGTGTTGTTAATTTGTGTAACATCATGATTGTAAGCTGTTATTTTAAAAAAAAAGTCCCGCTGGGTTTCTTGCTGGTTCTTCCCAGGACAGAGGTTTTTTCCGAACCAGTGGTAATCAAACAAAAGAATGACTTTCAATAAGTATTATTTATAATCTATATTGAATAAAAAAGTTTCTGTTTCTGTTTCTGTTTCTATGAAATCAGCGATTTGTCGTACTGACTGACCACTTTGATCTGAAATATCTCATCTTTGGTTAAGAATTCCAAATTCAAATTTATAAATTCATTTAGCTGGTACATTTGAGTTTTGAAAACAGTCATTCATTTGTTTTTTCCTCATTATTTTTTCTTTGGAGTCGCTTATTACCGCACAATGACAAACATGAACTATCGGTATATTTACGAGTACGAGTTCTACCGTGGCACCAGTGCTGCAGAAACAGCATCTTTCGGATTAATGATGTGTACGGCGCTGGTGTCGCAAAAGAAAGCACGGTACGTTTTTGGTTTCAACGTTTTCGTTCTGGAAATTTCGACCTTCAGAACCAACCCCGTGGACGGCCGGAGACCAAAGTGGAAAATAAAGAATTAAAGGCTATTGTGGAAGCGGATCCATCACAAAGCACTTCAGAGATAGCTGCAGGCTTCGGAGTAAGTGATAAAACTGTATTAATCCACTTGAAGCAAATCGGGAAAGTAAAAAAGTGAATTGAGTGAATCGAACTTGCAAACACGCGTCGACTGCTGTCTTACTTTGCTCAACCGACACAATAATGAAGGGATTTTATATCGAATTGTGATGAAAAGTGGATACTATATGATAATCGCAAGTGCTCGTCGCAATGTCTGAATCCAGGAAACCCAGCCAAATCCTGCCCTAAACGAAAATTGACTCAGAAAAAGTTACTTGTGAGTGCTTGGTGGACTAGCGCCGGTGTCGTTCACTACAGCTTTCAAAAATCTGGCCAAACGATTACGGCAGATATCTATTATTAGCAACTGCAAACCATGAAGGAAGAACTAGCTGCTAAACAACCGAGATTGGTCAATCGCTCTAGGCCATGCTGCTTCACGACAACGTAAGACCACACACTGCACAACAAACAAGCACTAAGTTAGATGAGCTACATTTGGTATATCTGCGACATCCACCGTACTCCCCAGACCTTGCTCCAACAGATTACCATTTTTTCCTGAATTTGGACAACTTCTTACAAGGAAAAAAATTCATCTGCGATGCGGCAGTCCAAACCGCCTTCAAAGAGTTTATTGATTCTCGACTCCATGATTTTTTTTAGTAAATGGATCAATGAACTACCAATGAGATGGCAAAAGTGCATAGATAACAACGGTGCATACTTTGATTAATTAAATATATTTTCCAAAAAAAAATTGAGTTTATATTCCTCCCGTACAAAACGCCAATTTCATTTGTAAGGACCTAATATTTACTTTTAACGTAAATTATTATTAACGTGAATATGAATTATTTTAAAAATGGAAAATTAATATTCTAATAATCATTTAAGCGCGCCGCCAACACTAGTACGAGTAGTACTGACTTATCGGCGTAACGAATTAATAGTTTGTATTTTACTATCTTATTTACAAGTTATACAATTTTATTAGTGTAGTCGGTACTTATCGCATCTACTGCAATGCCTCGATTGTAAAGTGGTCGTAAACGCGATTGCTCATCGTGAGTTCCCGAGTTCGAATCCCGGGTCGGACCACAATCCGTAATTGAGTTTTTCTGTCCAGAAATTCTCAGTGGCGGTCGGGAGTCAGGAATATGGCGGTGTTTTATTCACCTCGTGCCTCGAAAAGTACGTTAGGCAGTTAGTCCTACACCTGATTTCTCTCCGATCGTGTCAAATTACCGTCCCAACTGACTATGAGAGTGAGGGAATAGAGAGCGTACCTGCGCTTGCATACACTTGGGCACTATAATCCCGTTCTGTTGAAGACACAGAGACATTATTACTTGTCGCATCATATTGCTTACTATATTATACTTAATACTGGGTCGCAGGGAGTACCTATATTATGACAATTATGATTTTGAATATTTTTACTATTACCATGAATATATTCATATATTTGTGCCATATTAATGTAATTAATAAAGTTAAAAAACTAAAAAAAAAGAAGGTTGTTAATGACTTAGTAAGTTTGCGGTCAACGTAACTGTGGGCTGTGGGTATTCTACATCTCTTGTTTTGATTGTCGAAAGCTTCTCGTCGCCGGTCACACATACAGCCATATAATAGAAGATACAATACACATTAACTCCAGCTGAAAGATGTGTTTTTCTAACACCCACATTGTTTTTGCTCCGGAATTATTGTGATCAATATTGTGTATTCTTGTATTCTGTATTGTATTGTATATTCTTGTATTGCAAAGTACTTCCTTCACCGACTTTAATAAGATTTACTTTATGAACATAAGAAGTAAAGTGAGTCTGTAACCCCCTATAGGCAACCGCTAAAGTATACATTTTATATTGCAGCACTGGAATCAAAATATTGCTTAGTACTAAATATATTAGTGTGTAATACAAGCTAATCTACCAAATAGTTAATGTTAATGACTCTTATTATTATTATTCTTATTTTAAAAAATGTTATCCCCACACTAGGATTTTCTCCTCTATCGTAGAGGCAGTTTACAAACATAGATTGCACGAGGACAAACATCCAGACCCGGAACAATTATTTGTAGGCCGTACATTTTGATTTTTTGACATTGACATTTTATTAAAATACCTAAAATTATATTAAAGCATATTTTGTTACATATTCCGCCGTTTTCGAGTTTTAGAGAGACTAACGGACAGCAATTGATTTTTATATATAGAGATAATAATTGAAAGGAATAATATTTTTATTATAAAAATTCTAACAAACTTCAGGTCAACTGTTCCAATTTCTTGGAACTTTGATTTGTCTCACAAAAATTAAGAATGAATTGATTATGCCCAACTACTAAATAATGTTAATAGCCCGTGATAGACTTAAAAATGAACATATCCGCAATATAACCAGAGTAACCGACATAGCTCAAAGGATTAGTAAGCTAAAGTGCCAATGGGCCAGCCATATAGCTCAAAAAACCGACAATCGAAGGGGAAGAAAGGTTCCTGAGTGGCAGCTTCGTGCCGGCAGGCGCAATGTGGGCGTCTCCCCACTAGATGAAATGACGACCTGGTAGGACATGCAGCAAGTCAATGGATGCAGGTGCTTTGTGGCATTCCTTGGGGGTGGCCTATGTTCAGCAGTGGACTTGTGAAGGGCTGTAATGATGATGATGACTAGACCAACTTTTGATTTAAAAACCCACAAACGTAAAAAAAATAGAAAATTTTTTCTTTCTTTAGTTTTTTAAAACAAATTACACTAGAATTTTCACCAGTGAAGAAATTTTTCTCGTAAAATCTATTTATTTGATTTTTGAACATTTAATTATGACTGTGACAAAGAGAAAGAAATTTTCACCAAACACTATAACGTCTTATTTTGAAGAGGTAAAGAGGAAGGATAATTCATAGCATAAATTCTTCATTTTCTTCTTCGCCAGTCGTTAAAATTTACTAGATGTGCCCCCCCCCCCCCTCCCCATTTGTAAAAAGGTGTATCTGTCTCAATATTGACGCTCAGCAGACAGATTAAGGATATAACCGACAATACCAGACATCTCGCAACGGGTTGTTAACTAGACTGACTAGGTGATTTATTTTCTCTTATGCTTCTAAAAATCCGGTTACTACCACTTTTATTTTTGAGACTCCTATTGCATTTTTTCTAATGCTGATAAGTTATGATAATTAAGAAACTTCTTTATATTTACGCGAAGACTACACATTAAATGAAACGAATTTTTAAGGATTATATCGCGTTTAATTTTAACTTTTTTAATTCTAGACGTTTCCCCCCTGTAAATCCAAGATTCTACAAGCGGTACGTAGACGATACTTTCACAATTTTACCATCTGAAAAATTAACTGCATTTTTAAACCACCTGAATTCCATAAACCCTAAAATACAATTCACAATGGAGTTAGAGGCAAACAATTCTTTAGCTTTCCTAGATGTTTTAGTCATCCAAAATCCTGATAACACTATTGGTCATACTGTGTACAGGAAAAAGACCCATATCAACCGATATTTAAATGGTGAATCGCACCATAATCATTCACAGTTAGCTATCGTGGGAAAATCTTTGTTTCAGAGAGCACGAGGGATCTGTGACAGAAAACATCTGGCCGCCGAGCTTCAGCACGTCGAGCAAGTACTGCAAGACAACAAGCTTCGGGTCCCGCGCCTACGTCACATTGACCGAGTGAAGCCGGCCACAATCGAGCGTGTACCTGCTGTACTACCCTATGACAGAGGAGTCACAGACAAGGTTGGCTACATCTTGAAGCGAGCTTCCACTAAAACATACTTCAAGCCGCAGAAGAAGATTGGTCAATTTTTACCATCCGTCAAGTGTCATATCCCTCTGCAAGATGCAGGAGTGTACAAGCTTGATTGTGAATGTGGTCTCTCTTATATAGAACAAACAAAAAATCTATAAAAACCCGCGTTAAAGAACATATAGCTGACGTGAAGCACCGACGTATCGGGAAGTCTGCAGTTTGTGAAAATGTTCAAGATCGTCCCCGCCATTACATTAGCATGGTGCTTAGGTTCTCCAGCGATTCTGCCATAAGGACTATATCGTCGACAAATCGAAGGTGAGTGATGTACTCGCCATTGATGTTAATACGGTATCCTTTCCAGTCCAGAAGCTTGAAAACGTCTTCCAATGCAGCGGTGAAGAGTTTCGGGGATATAACATCACCCTGTCTTATACCTCTCTGCAATTGGATAGGTTTCGTACTCTGATTCTGTACTGGGATAACCATCGTAGCTCTACTGCACAAACACTTCAGCACTTCGATATACCGACAGTCAACTTGGCACCGCTGAAGGGACTGCAGCACCGCCCAAATTTCGACGGAATCAAAGGCTTTCTCATAGTCCACATACGCCAGACATAGTGGAAAATTGTACTCTTCGGACTTCTGTACAATTTGCCGAAGATTATGTATGTGGTCTATGGTGCTAAAGCCCTTTCGGAAACCGGCTTATTCGGGAGTCTGGAAGTCGTCAATTCTGCGCGCGACACGATTCGTAATGACTCTCGAAAACAGCACGTAGCCGCGGCTCAGAAGGGAAATCGGTATGTAGTTCTTCAAGAGAGCGTTGTCACCTTTCTTGAAGAACAAGACCACCGCACTTCTGCTCCACGCCTCCGGTGTAATGCCACCATGGTGGACGGAATTAAAGAGCTTCTGAAGGACTTCAAGTACCGGTCTTCCACCCGCTTTCAGAAACTCCGCTGTAATTCCATCCTCTCCTGGGGCCTTGCCGTTTTTAAGGTGCTGGAGAGCCATGCTGATCTCGCTCAGACTGACTTCCGGGATATCTTCGGAATAGTGTCGGATAAGACTCGCTCTTGGTTCGTTACTCACACTTGCGTGTGGCTCCAACGATGACGTGTACAGCTGCCCACAGAACCTCTCAATCTCACTCAAAATCTCAGGTGCCCCGGAAACGATGCTGCCACACTTGGTCCTCAGCTTCGACAGTTGGCTCTTTCTGGCAGACAGAATTCTGGACTTTAGAGCCTTGGTTCCGCTCGATCGCTTCTTCAATACAAGCTGTATTGAAGTTGCGTAAGTCCCGCCACATGCATTTGGAGGTCTGTCTGTCCAGTTGCCTGTATGCTGTCAAATCTGTTGAAGAATGTAGCTGCACCTCCCATCTAATAGCCATGAGATTAAGAGTGTGATCGGAGAGTTTTTGTGTTCTTCTGCGGCGGGTCTTGCAGAACTTAGCTCCGAACGCATGAACAGTTTCCACGAGCTTGTCATTCATATCGTCCACTTCATTGCAGTCTTCTAGGCACTGAAAACGGTTTTGTAACTCGAGCTGAAAGGTTTCGGGACTTTGGAACAGAGCACGAGTGGGACGGAGCGTTGACTTCATCAGACGAAACCTCTCCAACTTAACGTTTAGGTTCAGGGTGCCTCTAACCATTCGGTGATCGCTACCGGTTTTCACCCTCGCGATCACGGAGACATAACTGAACAGTTGTCGTCTGGTCGTCATAATGAAGTCAATTTCATTTTTTGTCCAACCGTCGGGGCTCGACCAGGTCCACTTCCTGTGGGGCCGCTTCTGGAAGAAAGAGTTCATCATAAAAAGTCCGGTTAGCGGGTTGGCAACCGCAGTTTCTTTATTTTAAGTTTGTTGTTATCGGGAAGATGCTGCTGCCCATCTCCTGCCTGTTTCCCTTTGTCGCCTTTTACGACACCCACGGGAAGATATGGGGTAGTGGATATTCTTAACCGCCACTACACGGCAAAATTAGTTTCATTTAACTTCATATCAACATTTTTTTCTTCGCCATGTACTATTTTCAGAATATTTTGTAGATGTTGTCAATCGACAACAAAAAATTTTAACGAAAATTTTCTGATCTTTATATTGATAGAAGATGATATAAAATTGCTATGATTTTGTAATTAATATAATATTCGAGAGATCAAGAAATCGACCGCCTATAATGCACTGATCGATGAGTATTGCGCATAGCAATGCTTAAATCTTAATAAAAGTTAAAATAATTAATTCATATAGTTTATTATAAAATACATAATTTATTGAAAATGATTGTGCTAGACAAAGTTTACGATAGCAGTTTAATGAGAAATTGAACTTTTTCATTCAAATTGATCATTTAAAAAACCATGTACTTTAATGGTACATAGAATAAAAATAAAATGCTTAAAATTAAACAACAAAAATAAAACCTTTTCCTTATAAAACTACTAAAAACAAAACAATCTTTGCTTTTCCTTGTGGAATAAAAGAAAACATTATTTTTTTGGTGTACAACAAAGCCTCTGATTACGTTTAGAACACAGAAGCGTGGTCTATCCGTTTTTACACAGGCCGCATCGACACTGCGTAGTGTCTGTGTGTACACTGCGTACTGAATATAACAAATGATGACAGATGATAATGATGACAGAAAGAGTTCATCATAAAGAGGGCTTCTTTCTCCATGAAGTCGGCCAACTGCTGGCCTCTAGGGTTCCGTTACCGTATCTCGAATTTCCCTAACTTCAGCACAAAACGTTATGGCCATTGCAATTTTTGAATGACCGATGCTAGTCAAACGTCTAGTGTGCGTTCATTCTCACTACATAGGTGAGAAAGAGATAAGCCTAATAAACATTACGCAGCACACAAATCGCCTGGAAGTTAGTAAAATTACACTTATGTGTGTTTTATTGATATGTTCGTTGGGACGGACAAAAGCTATTTAAAGCATAAGCGGCTACCTCTTATAAAATACACCAAATGATGCGTTGCTTAGAAGATTTTTTTTTTACCGTTCAACTTTATTACTTCCAAAGACAAAGAAAACATCAGTTGAAACGTTAGTCTTTAAATAACACACGTCTAGATTCCCAGCGCTCCGAAAGCGTGCAAAATTGTTGTACTTGACGCGGCCCTTACAGAGACTCGTTCTACATAATATGGCTATAAAAGCACGTCACAAATAAAATGGTAATTTGTGCAATGTCATTATTTTCAAAGCATTTGTTTTATTTTTAATATGACCGTTATATTTATTTTACAACTATGAACGTACATACTTGATTCTCTTGCATACTTTCATGACAACGTACACCATGATAACGGCCGATATTATTCGAAGCTATTAACTGAACATAGAACTTTAGTATCCACACTCTAATTCTCCTAACCTACCTTCGTTCCTATTCGCTTCGAATGAGAGATGATTAGAAGAGATGGTTAGTAATTTCAAAGATAGAGACAATTAAAATACAACACGAACAAACTGTGTGTTCCTCCAGCTGTTCTCTGGACTTGGTTAGGATTTAAGCTAGAGACTCATTTACGTACGTATTTCGTACAAAACGCTATACTTTACTTATTACTCTTTATATACCTCCTAGCGATATGTCATAATAGCGTAGTTTGTAGCTTTCGACAATTTCCGGAAGTATTCGCCATTGATCAAATATAAAGTGAACTTTCTTATTATATTCCAATAATTTGTATGGTTTTCTGAACGCAATTAATGTATCATATTCGTATCCATAGCTAATTTAACTACCGTGCATAATATTTTTTTTATTCAACCCTAACTAAACGGTTACAAAACGCTTAAAGCAAAATCACGAAAAACCTCTTTAGGCTGAAGGGTAAAAAATAAGATGTAAGAATTTATTCAAACGTGTTAAATTTTAATAATCTTCCTATTCCTGGTTATATCAGGTTGGCAACTGCACTAAAATTCCGTGTTTCGCATTCATATCACGATTCCTAATAAAAGATATCTTGAGTGATTATTGGAATCGTTATTAAAACTACATTAAAATGTTTAATAGTAGTATGTATAATTAATAAAACGCGGTCTAACTTTTCACTACTGTGACCATTCCTAAAACTTTAAAGAATACAAATCAAGTGCGAGCCGAGCCTTGCCGAGCCTTGCCGAGCTCTTCGTTTATTTTGGTCACAGCTCATAAACTACATTATGAATCGATGTTTTTATTATATCTTTGAACATTATAAACAGAAATTTAGAATTACTAATTTTGTTCCCGTTTTGAGATATGTATATAGCAAAAACGTATACAAACCTATTAACAAAAACGATTTAAAACTGACAACTTGAATTTTCTTTTAAATATATTTGTATTGTATGACACCGCACATGGTATCCTAAATTTTTTTTTATGTATGGAAAATTATATTTTGTAGTGAAATTTCTAACTCAACATTCCACATTATATATTTAAATTTCTGGTTTGTAACTCATTTCTTCTATGAAGTAGAGGTCTGTATCATACGGATGGACAGACGGAGAGACAGACAGACAGGCGAAGAGCAAAGTGACATAAAAAGGGCTCCATACCTTTTGGGTACGGAACCGCAAAATCATTACTCTCTCTGTAGGAATTTTTTATTTTTTTACTTATTCTTTATTTTTATTTCTCATGGTCATGGAGCTTTTACAGTCATAAATATTAGATGAAAATTGCCTAGACCTGGAACAATTATTGTAGGCCAAACCAATCACATATGGATATCGAACTCACTACTAGTAGCTAGTAGCATAGACTAACGCTCTGCGCTACTGTGATTGTTTTTCATGTTATTCTAACTACGTAAATTTATTCTTTAATCTTTTGGAAATCATAACATCTTCTGAGCATTTCCCTTGACACGTAATAGGTTGCTGGATCTGTAACGTCACCGACCCACGGCACTAAGTTATTATTATCGACAATAGTATCTTTTTTCTTTAGAATTCAAGTAAAAAAAACGAACCACAAACAAGTGGTCTGTGCTGGTAAGGAGTAACTTACCAGCACAGCCCATATACACCTGTAACTAACTTCAAACAAATAAAATTACAGCTGCTGCGTGTCTCTTCCGAAGACCAAAATTAAATACCTCAGCTTGTAGGTATAAGGATCCTCTATACTCTTCAGACCAGCAGTGCGATTGTGTAACTCTGGTGGACATCATTTGCCCATGAGAAATACTCCGATATTGCGTAATGTTTTGTCATCATAAAAACACTTTGTAACCTGAAATAAGATATTAATATAAAAGGACGTAGTAGTAGCAATATACGTTTATACAAAAACAATATAATACATATACATATAGTGGGTTGTAGAGCAGCTAGAGTTTTTCCTCCTACGATGAATGCATGTATATGCGTTCATTATTGTGTTGCATTGTTGCTAAAATTTACCCAAAAATTGGCAAGCTCATTAAATGTAATCGAAAGCATTATACCTTTAAAATATTTTCTTTAAACGATTTATCCTGTTGCCTGCATATTATAATATTTACCGCTCCCACATTTGAAAGCAAAATTTACTCTACAACGGCCAGAAATAAATTTACGCAAAGGGATTTTCACTATAAACTGCTGCCTTAGCAACAAACCTGGAATATATTATAATTATAATATAATAGATAGGGGGAAAAGTTTGTTCGTATTTTGTTTGTATAAAATTTAAGAAAAATCTCTTTGGTTGCACTGTTTTTATCTGGCTGGTTTTAATATCAATACATATAGGAGTTTGAGAAAAAGAAAAATTTAAATTAAAACACTTTCCCGCCATTTTTCAATTGTTTTGCTGTCCGTCAAAATGAGTACATCTGACGAAGAAATTCGATATATTCGAAGTTTTATTACAAAAAAGGTGAAATGCGACTCAAGCGAAAAAATTTGTGACGCTTATGGACTAATGCAATACTCGTATCAGTAAGATTAGCACAAAGGTGGTTCATGTGTTTTCAGTCAGGAAATTTTAATGTCAAAGATGCAACTCACTCTGGTCGCGCTCATACGGATAAAGTCGATGCCATTTTTGAAAACGTGGAGCAAGTTCGGCAATTAGTAGTTACGACATAGTTGAGGAATTGAGGATTGAGCACAAAACCGTTTTGACCCATTTGAAAAGTCTGATTACAAAAAAGCTTGACTTTTTTGTACTTTTGACTTTGGCTCTTCAGAATTCTTTGGGTAGTGTTAGGTTAACATCAACAGAGAACTATCAAACTACTTGTTGCATTTTTTGGTCAAAATCCCAAGATTTCTACAGCAACGGGATTATGTCACTACCTACAAAAAAAATTTTATAGGATAAGGACGACAAACGAGCACACAGTCCACCTGATGGTAAGTAGACGCTATCCTTGATTAAGAATCAAAATGCAGATGCGTCGTCACCCGTGGGGACTACGATGAAATGCCTCTTTTCCAGTTAAATGGGTCTCCGGTTCTCTACACTCACCATACGAAATACAGCAGTGTCAAGCTGCCATTTTACGCTGGTATTCTGTGAGAGCGTGGTCTTTCCCCGGTCGAGCCGACCCATTCGTGCTACAACTATACCAGTAAAATAGCCGCAGCATGGCGACACCACGTAAATGAAAAGATGGCAACAAGTTATCGAACAAAATGGTACATTTATATTATAATTAAATGTAACTTTGAAAAAAAATCTTGAATTTGTATATAAAATAGGAAGAAACTTTTTCCACGACCTATTAAATATTTTTTTCTCTCCAATGATATTAGTTCGAATGCAATATAGGCGTCGTTTCTAATATTACATAAAATATTCAGTAATCTTTTTTATACATTTAAAAATCAACTGATGTTAGTCTCGCTAAACCTCGAAACTGACACCGATTCTGATAAAATTTTTGTGTTTGAGTGGGCCCCTGGTAGGTGGCGCTGTTGTCGGAATTCAGTAATCAGCCGTGCGAAGCCGGGAGGATTGCATCCGGCATGGAGCATTCACACCGCCGACCATCCTGCGGAATGAATGCCGGCATACCGCCTGCAACTTTATAAGACGCAGGTTCGGCCTCACATGGGATACTGTTTCCATTTCAGGTCTGAGGCTCACCAGTGCCAGCTCCGTCCACTCATCCAGCGCAGACCGACTCGAATCGTCGACGACCGAGACCTTTCCGATCGACTCGCTTCACTGGCGCTGCGAAGAGATATTGCATCCCTTTGCATTTTTTTCGCATCTACCATGGACTCTGATAAATTGTTCGGATTAATCCCAGCCGCCAAATTTGGCAAACGCACATTGCGGCAAAACTCCTGATACCATCCACACCATCTGGATGCTTGGCGGTCTACCACTGTACGTTTCACTAGGAGTTTTCTTCCGCGTGCGACCTCTCTTTTAAGTAGTTTACCACCGGCCAATTTTCCGAACCGATACTACTTGGGGACCATTAAGAAAAGAGCTTCCCTCCTTTCTAAAAGGCCGGCACTGCACCTGCCATTCCCCTTGCAGTTGTTCATTGGCGGCGGTAGTCACTTACCATCAGGTGAACCGTATGCTCGTATAAAAAAAACTACTGAATTGATTAATTAAAAAATTATGTATGTTTGTTCGTATTTTCAGCTCTGCAATATCGTTCATCAGATTGCGGTACCTAAAACTTTGTCAACTTATTGCTGGCACTTGCGCGTAGGTCGTAGGCATAGTGCAATTAACTTACAGTAGGTAGCGCGCGTATCGTGCAGACAAATTTATTTGAAAGTCATATATCATTTAACTTCAATGAATGTAATATCATTCCTAATTAAACAATATAACTCTTCCAAATTTAAAACGATACTTCCACAATTGTTACTTCTGCGGCAGCAACGCGCCGGGTACTAAAGCTAGTGTTACAAAAAAACATGCAGGTTTTCAAAACATCATAGTGATGATTTGATTGCTGAAAGTTTAAATGTAAGGTAGAGGTAATTAAATAAACAAGAATTTAATATATTTTTTACACATTGCGTGTTATCTCACTTTACATCCACAGATATTCCAACATTTTTAGTGCATGCCTTTCACTTAACCTTTTGTTTAGTGCCACGTACATTTTACACTACAAAGGTGACTTGACTTAACAGTGCTAATCAATCGTTAAATCAAATAAAAAACATGAAAAACAGGTCTAACATAAACAAAGAAACATCCACACATTACGGTTTTTAACAAGACACGATGCAAAATCTGTGACAGGAAGTCAATCACATTACATTTAGACCTGAGGTACTATTGTGTAACTCTGGTGGGAATCGTTTGCCAGTAGGAAGCACACCGCTCACGTGTTATGTTTTTAATCTAAAACAAAATATTAATATAAAAACATATCGGCTTAAAATCTATACTGATACTTTTATACAAACAATGAAACTAAACGCCAAAAGTTAATACGAAGGAAACTGTGATTCCCCCAGATAAACACAATAACACTGTTGATAACAAATATCTTTCACTTTTGCACAAATATTCTTCTTTTGAATTCAATTCCGGCCAGAGAATATTTGTGCAAAAGTGAGGATCGGTTATGTAGCAACTAGGTATACTGACCTGACTATTTAGCTACAAGGCTCTCTATCATCCACTCAATCAACTGTCTATCACTGTCTATCAAGCTGACAGGTCGCGATTTTAATTATTACAAAAATAATTTAAAACATTTTAAACTAGGTATTCACAACATAATGAGACATTACGGAAATGCCATAAGTTACCAAAAGTAAAATGAGTAATGGGAAATGCTTTTTATGTCAATGAAATAAAACCTATCTGTGTGAGTCAATTAATATAAATCGCAAAGAAACATAGTACTAGCTCCAAGTTCAAATTGCTAAAATTATAAGCAATTACATTTTTTATAATATTAAGAAGATTGCTTTATTTCATGTGAAGCGGACATTAATAAAGCACCTACGCGTCAACTATAGACACAGAGTACTAATTTTTACTAGTTAAACCAAAAAGTATTTTGGTTTTAACAAAATCAAATCTTTTAGGTTTTTACCAAATATTATAAGATCCCCTTATATTGACTTCATGTTCAAGAGTAAAACTCTGTTTAAAAAACTGGCCAAGTGCGTGTCGGGCCACGCGCAATGTAGAGGTAGGGTTCCATGGCTGCCCGTCAATACGTGGGCTTCCTTGATAATGAGCATAATGAGTTCGCGATTTGACCGCTATAACGACTAAAAGTGGGCTCAAATAGGAAGAAGTGAAGGACTTATTTTCAAATCATCCTTATAGGGAGTGGTATTGAAAAATGTTAAAAAGACTTTTTGATTTTGATAATAACACCCTATCTATCCCCCAAATGAAAAAGTAAAGCTAATATTAGTAATGCATATGAGTCGTTTTCTTCTTAAAATGTTTATTTTTTTACAGTTGACAATAACATTACAAAGTTATTATGCATCTAGTTTCAGGTCATTTTCTATGGAGTTGTAACGAAATCTTTACTAATCCAAGTGCATTTTATAAGTTGGTCGACTATGACTCGTTAACTACATAGCTGTGATAGTTTTCCTTTTAACTTCATTATGTACTCGTATACCATTATTGTGCATACTTTTCTAATTTCCAAAAGCAGTGGTTTAGTTAAAAAAAATCATGCTCTATTTACTTGTATGGGAAGTACCTAACCAAAATAAAAATGTTTTTAGCATAACATTTCACAGTTTTCTGGGCGTGATTAATATCTATAACTATGCCAAATTACAGATTTGTAGCACCAAGGGTCTCCGAGCAAAACCGCGGACGAACGGACGGACATGGCGAAACTATAAGGGTTCCTTGTTGTGTAACTACGGAACCCTAAAAACAAGTAAATACTGGCTGATAAAGCTAGTATATACGTAAGATACCGAAAAAAAAACTGATTATCTTCTGTTTTAAAAAAATAGAATTCAATTATTTGCGGTTTTGCGGTTAGTTGTAGCGTGTCGGCGAAAATGGAAAACATTAAAAAACGCGCTGTTCTTAAGTATCTGTGCTTGAAAGACTACTACGCGAAAGTCAATCGATATTTATTGGATACATTTGGCCGTATTCTTGGTGCTACACGTTGGTTCACCGAATCAAAACGCGGAAGAACATCCACCAGACCTTCGCTTGGGACGCAACAGTAACCAGAGCAATATTTAAAGAAAATTGTATAGCAGATCGTTGAACCACGGTACGTTTTATTGCTGAAGAAACAAAGATTTCAACAGATTTTGTGTTTTATACATTTCACAAGAACATTTGGAAATGAAAAAAATATTAGCACGTTAGGTAGGTAACCAGAAAAATTATAAACACTTATAACTACGAACGTAACGTGACTTCAATATTACGAACCCGAAACAAAATTATATTAAAAGTGTTATTAATTAAATTCGTGTCCACCGTTACATTGGCTGCAATTCGGATGCTGGCTTTGTATCATTATCATAATATTTTTGTCATATTTGTTACTTGAGCATTCTCTTCATTCACCAGATCTTGTAAATAGCGGATTCTTTCTATTTTCAAGATTGTAGAAGTACCGTACTCGTAGGTAGGCATGTCGTGTGTCTTGTATTTTTGTAAATTTTGACAAATTTTACCTTATCTAAAATCTAAACCTGCGCTCCCTTTTTATTGTTTTAGTAGATTTAAATATTTTTTCAATATTTGACATTATAAAAACGAAAATGTAAGGTACGCTCATGCATATTTAAATACATATTATATTATTTTTATATTTTCAGGACTTTAATATTATAATATTTTAATATTTACGTAATAAAAGTACCTACAGCCTTTTTGCGATTATAATAGAACAGGGCAAAAGTTTCTTCTTTTTTTATATTGAAATTCAAGACATTTTTTTTTTCAAAGTTTAATTACATTTCACTATAATATATATGTGCCATTTTGTTCTATAACTTGTTGCCATCTTGTAGGCTTAGATTATTCTAAGCTTGTAGGTAGTGACATAATCCCGTTGACGTAGAAATCTTGTAATTTTTGATCAAAAAAATGCGACAAGTAGTTTTGACAGTCCTCTCTTAATATTAACCTAACACTATCCAAAGAATTCTGAAGAGACCGAAACAGGTGAAAATCTATGTAGCGTCAGGATTATATGGTGTGTATTTTATATGGTGGATGCATTAACACTTCCTCGCCAAGCTCTCTCAAATTTTGCTGAGTGGCCAAAGATATGTATGTAGGCTGGCATCATCATGATGAAAGACCACTCTTTTTCTGTTGATCAATGCAGTCCGTTTTTTCTCAATTTCTTGCTCGAGTCTCATTAGTTGTTGGCAGTAGAGATTCGAATTGATGGTTTTGCCCGCCAGTAAAAGCTCATAATAAACGATGCCCTTCCAATCCTACCATACACACAGCATTACATTATTGCGTGTTAGGCCGGGTTTCGCTACAGCCTGAGGAGCATGACTACCCTTGGACCATTGATCCACTTTTCATCACCGTTCACCAATCTTTTCAAAAATGGTTGGATTTCATTACGTTTCAATAGAGAATCAAAGATGAGTACACGATTCATTAGGTTTCTTTCAGAGAGTTGGTATAGTACCCAAATATCGTACTTTTTTGTATAGCCAGACTTTTTCAAATGGGTCAAAATTGTTTTGTGGTCCTCAATTCCTCGGCTATGTCAAAACTACTGATATACCAATCTTATTCCAGTTTTTTAAAAATTAGATTCACTCATTTTCGCGGACAGATAAACAATTGAAAAATGGCGGTAAAGTGTTTTTTTATTTTTATTTTTCTTTTTCTTAATATCTCATATGAATTAATATTAAAACCAGCCAGATACAAACAGTACAACCAAAGAGATTTTTCTTCAATTTTATATAAACAAAATACGAAGAAACTTTTTCCCCGACATTATATTTAGAAACCAAAGACAAAATTATAATTTAAGGACATCACCAGCAGTTATACCGCCATCTATTGTGATGTCAACTTTGTTAAGTGTTGTTTGAGTAACGGGAAATCGTGAACTAGAGTCGTAAGTAGGTACAATAATTCTATTGCGTCACAACAAAACATAGATGAACAGTTCTTGACACTGATGATGATAATGATGTCTTCCGGCGTGCAATTTTTTGTACTTGAATAAGGATGTTAATAGGTAAGAACAACATGCCACCGAAAATGTTCTTCTTCTTGATATAATTATTCTTATCATTTTATTTCACATTATTTGGTGAAAATAATGAATACTATCTACATAGCAAAAAATTGAACGCCACAGAAAGAAAATGATTGTAAATCAAAGACTCTGCATCAATGAAAGTTTCACGGGCACTTGTTATATCCAACATATTATAAAAATAACTGTAAAATAAAGTAAAATATCTGTCTCTTTTTTGCTGGGAAGCTGTATTTAATCTGTTTGCTTTTTAACGATTATTTCTTAATACCACTCTCTTGAGTGTGTTAAGCATAATGATGACCAACTATGACTATGATAAATTATATTATTTAAAGTCACTAATGAACTCAATACGAAATATTAAGTTTAATAGTATCAAACCATCCCAAGCCAGATCCATCCACACACCCCCCCCCCCCAAACATCTACCCCTGCGATCTTATGATTCTGGAGAATCCCACAGTCAGTGGCGAATTATCCTTACGGCAAACTAGGCGCGTGCCCAGGGCGCAAGGTTAGAAAGGGGCGCAGGGAAAAGTTTTTAAACAAAAAAAATTAAGTAAGTGCGGTTCACCGCGAAAAGATCATCCGCAATACCAGGGCACCAATTACAGGTTCTTTAAGGTCCCTAAGTCGTACTGGTCCGGGAAAACTGCTAGCGACAGTAAATTCCACAGTATGGTCGTGCGAGGCAGAAACTTCCTCGTTAATCGCACAGTAGTGGACCGCCACCCATCGAGACGATGAGGATGGAATTTAGAGTTCTATCGCAGCGTAAGTTAATGGATTTCAGCAGCTGGTATTAATCCGAAAAATTCCATTGAGCACTCTCCGTGGTATACGTATGCGGTAGAAATACATAGAGATGCAACGTATCCGTATGAGGGCGACCAGAGCGAGCTGCAAGGCCAATGGATCAAGCCGATCGGAAATGGCTTGGTCGTCGACGATTCGGGTCTCTCCCCGTTGAATACGTTCAAGTGGAAGGAGCTGATACTGGGGTGCCCCGGCCCAGAGATAGCACAGTATTCCATATGAGACCGAACCTGCGCTTTGTAAAACTGCAAGCGGTGGACCGGCATGAAATATTGTCTTGATCGACTGAGCATACCAATTACCAACCTTTTTGATGCCAGTTTAGCCTTTCCTTACAAGTAACTTCAGAATTGTACGTCTTTCGAAATTGCTGTTTAAAATTTATTATATTATAGTATTTTAAATAAATTGCTCGAAAGTGCTGGCTGAAACAGCAGGCGGAGTGCCCTAAAATTCAGGAGATACGATAAAGAGGTTAATTTTGCGGTTAATAGGCAAACCTATGCCTTTTGGGGGTTAAACTGATTTAGTTGCACCCAATCCGAGACTTTGTTTAACAAATCACTGACTGTCATTGACCTGACTGCAGACATAGGTTTGTTCCGGTACTCGACGACATGTTCCGTGAAATATTAGCTCGGTCGGTGTATAAAGCATCGCCAATGCGGCCGTCAATGCATGTTGCATAATGTTACTTGTATGCAACATATCATTGTTATGCAGAAGGAACAGGTTAGGCGATAGCACGCAGCATTGTGGAACACCAGCATTCACAGGTTTGGAGTCGGAGCATGCACCGCCTCATATGTCGTCATATGCCGCGTCTTATACGGAATACTGTTCTCATCTCTGGGCCGCGGCACCCCAGTATCAGCTCCTCGCATTTGACGGCATTTAACTTAGAGCGGCTCGAATCGTTGATGACCGAATCTTTCCGATCGACTAGATCCACTGTGCTTACGAAGAAACGTTGCCCCTTTGTGTATATTCTATTAAAGCAGCATATATAGAATAGCTCCGAACTACCAATCGGAGCGTTGGCCGCTCCCCGGGCAGAACACCTTGCCCGGCGGGAGATCTCCCCTTTTCCTTCCACCGGCTACGACATATACCACGGAGGGTGCTCAGAGGTATTGCAGCTCAGAGGTACTGCAGAGGTAATTCCAGCTGCTGAATTCCACCATTGTACACTGCGGCAGAGCTCGAAATTCCATCCTCATCATCTCGATGGTTGGCGGTTCACTACCGTTCAATTTACGCGTTATTTTCTGCCTCGCACGATCACACTGGAATTTATATTTAATTTTTTTATTTATCCTTTATTGCACTAAATATTTGTACAAAAAGCGAGCTTAATGCTATATGGCATTCTCTACCAGCTATGTCGCTAGTGGTTTTTCCGGACCAATACAACTTTTAAAATTACATAAACATACATACGGACCCTCTTTACTTATTTTTACACGGAACACAAGACTATGCTATTTTAATTGGTCTTTAAACACAGACCTCGTATATAGTACTTTTTTTAATTCTAATAATGAAAAACATTACTAATATTCTCTTTAACCACTCCTGGTAAGCTTAAAATGTCCTGGTAAGCCTGTGTCAGGTGTGGTTCACGACGGTAGTCGAATGGCGGATTCGAACCCAAGACCTTTTGAGTTCGCGGTCCGCACCCTGTCCTTAGGCTGCTGTCGCTTATCCAAAAAAAATACTTGGTCTAAGGTCTGTGTATAATGCCATTAGTTATTCACTACTCATGTTCGGGTAATATCCATAGTTACCGTTCGTGGTATTCGAGTTAGCAATCTCTGTTTGAACTTTTAGTTGAAGTATTAAAGTTAATAAAAATTACCTCGCGTACATCCGCTCGATAAAATAAAATGATGTGTCTTACCTAGTTTGAAGAGCACCTCCCGCTCTCCCTCAATTGCGTGCACTATCACCGTCACCACTAATCCCAGCACCACTACTCCCAACACAGTCCTCGTGGTACACAATACATAATGAATTGACGTCATTAACAGTTGTCTTAAAAATATTGTCTTAAAAATATTTTTTTAAAGGATAACAGTGACAAACGACCTCACAGTCCACTTGATGGTAACTAGATGCTGTGGCCCATAAACGTCTACATCTATCCTACACTAAGAATCAAAGTGCAGCCTCGTTTTCAGTAAAAATAGTCTACATTTCTCTATACAATGATGGAAGACAATACAGATAGTCGATAAACGCAGATGGTTTAGGACCGCGCGTTGCGGTATTTATTGGGGGATGCCTATGTTCGGCAGTGGACTTGTGATGCGTTGTAATGATGACGATGATGAGCTAGTCACTTATTTCAATTTAACACACAGTTTATTGATATTCTAATTAAAATACTTTGTAAATGTAAATGTACAATCCTACACTGCTGGGTAAAAGATCTAATTCTATAAGGGCGATAACAAGTGACTGACTGACAAGTATGTAAATATGATAAGCTGGAAGAAACAAAACGATCTACTAGTGAAAAAACGTCCCCAACTCGTTTTTGTTACTTTTAATAACCCATATTGTGATATTTGATGTGTGACAACGGTTACCACATCATGGTTTATCCAGACGCCGAAATGAAATCCATGACGTGCCTTTAGCTAACAACTAAGCGTAATGGTGATTAGGTAAGCCTCAACGTCTAATGGAAACCATGTTAGAGAACACCCATTGATCATGTAGTAAGAATAGTATATCATAGTCAAAATTTCAAATTATTCAGACGACTGGAAGTGGACAAATGGCGGAAACTGAATTACAAAATTTATACATATAAAAACTAAGCATAATGTTGATTAAGTATCGTCTACGTCTAATGTCAACCACGACAAAGGTTCATACGATGATTTTTGTAAACGAGTTTATACGAGTTTACGAAAACGTAAACAACATCCATTAATCGTGATCTGTGATGATCCTAGAAAGGATAGTTGGTCATAGTCAAAATTTCAAATTATTCAGACGTCTGGGAAGTGAGTGGAAACTGAATTATAAAATTCCATTTCATTCGTACATACAAAAATACATAGAGGTGGATAAATAAAGAGTATAAAATGAATACATATTCAATTATAAAAATATCAGTCAAAATTAGTTTCATAAGGTTTTTCTTGAACGTATATGTAGTGTTCAAATTTTAAATATAATGAAAGCCACGACGCGTTAGCTGCTTTTGTGGTCTTTTTGCGTTAGTCATATATTAGCGTTGTGGCTGTGTAAATGATTTAAACAGACCACGACGCGTAAAGGTCGTTTTTTCCTCCTTAAAAAGAGACAGTAGC
The DNA here is from genome assembly GCA_963668995.1 of Parnassius mnemosyne. Classification (NCBI taxonomy): domain Eukaryota; kingdom Metazoa; phylum Arthropoda; class Insecta; order Lepidoptera; family Papilionidae; genus Parnassius; species Parnassius mnemosyne. Next base: position 26,407,244 of record CAVLGL010000035.1, on the reverse strand, counting down.
CACACACAAACAAAAAAATTTAAATCTTGGGAGTTTTTAGAGTTTGCCATTAGGATACCGTCGTAAACCACTCGTACACCACAAGCATTTTCGTTTTGCTTGAGGTAAAAGACGAGATTACTTCTAATGTAAATAACGTTGCTATCATTTTTGTTACAGCATTTTAATTATTTGAAACAAACCAATCACGAACTCTTTGATAGTATTTGTAGATACGCGATAGAGCAACACTCAGTAGCGTAGCTACCCCGGGGCTAGGCAGGGCAGTGCCCCGGGGCCCACAAGCTAAAGGGGCCCCTCGGCCTGCAAGAACGACGTTCGAAAAATTATGGACTGTCCTGGTTGTATAAAGAATTTTCGAGTCCCTGACCGCGAACGGCTCGAACAAAAATTACTCCCACTTCCAGAACATAAATATAAAATTGTTAAAGATAATTGTCTACTTCGTTTATTGTCTTTTTTATATAGAAGAGAGGGACAAACGAGCATGCGGCTCACATGAAGGTAAGTGTCGACCACTGCCTATTAACAAATACAACACCAGGGGAATTGCAGGCGCGTTGCTGGCTTTTTAAAAAGGAGTAACCTCATTTCTTGAAGCTCCCTAAGTATCGGTCCGACAGTAGTGAACCGTTAAACATCCCGATGATGTGGATTTGTTAAATGCGTCGATAAAATTTTGTGGCTGGAATTAGTCCGAAGAATTCCTCTGAACACTCCCCGTGGTAAATGCGATAGAAAATGCAAAGGAATGCAACGTCTCTTCGTCTCGTCTTTCGTCTTCGTCGGTCGTTTACGATTCGAGCCACTCTGCGCTGGATGCGGTCAAGTGGAAGGAGATGGTACTAGTTAGCCCCGGCACAGAGATGAGAACAGTATTCCATGTTAGGCCGAATCTGCCCCTTGTCAAGTTGCAAGCAGTGTGCCGGCATAAAATACTGTCCCGCTCTGCTGAGCATGCCAAGCTTTTTAGAGGCCAATTCAGCCTTCCCTTCCAAGTGACCACGAAATTGCACGTTATTCGATATGTCAACGCCGAAGATTCCGATATTGGCTAAGATAACAAGGGGAGTGCCATGAAATTGAGGAGTTGCGACAACGGGGTTCTTTTTAGTGGTAAACGCGCAAGCTTGTGTCTTCTGAGTATTGAACTTAATTAGATTTAGTGACCCCAATTCGAAATTATATTTCTTTTTAACAGCGCTGGTGAAGCACACCTATTATGATGCAATTTTACAGGACAGACCAAACCATTCATTCCCTGAATTACCACATCAGCGATAGAATTACGTTGGGATCATCCGGCGAGAAACATACCCGCCCCTGTCCAAGTCCTGTCAAGGGAAGGATGAAAAAAAGACCGCATCCTGTCCCAATCAGTTGACTTATAGTGATAAGAGTGTGAGTGTCACCATAGTCTGAATCAGACAATGGCCAAGAGCCAATGAGCCAAGAGGGGCGTCGACGGAGATCTGATATCCATCCGGATGAGAGGTCCTACAGGGAAGGTGCACGATTCTCCACATCTAAAATACGCGTAGGTGAAGTAACCACCACCGGACCATATTTTTGTATAGGGTGACAAACGAACACACAGTCCACCTGATGGTAAGTGGTGGCTGTGGCCCATAGACATCTACATCTATGCTTAATAGATAATTAAAATACAGATGCGTTGTCACCCGTGAGGACTAAGATGGAATGCCTCTTTTTTTTCAGTAAAAAGGGTCTCCGGTTCTCTACACTCACCATAAGAAACACAGCAGTGTTAAGCTGCTATTTTACGCTAACATTCTGTGAGAGCGTGGTGCTTCCCCGGTCGAGGTGACTTATTCGTACTACAACTATACTACAAATATAACTGCAACATGGCTCCACCACGTAAAAGTAGCATATGCCAAGGCAAAGGCATAAACAAATCTTCCCGTATGAATTTCGCGCGAGAGACACTTACAAAGTGGTAAAATGTGTGTCCCCCCCCCCCCCACCACCCTGTAACTTCTAAAATAAAGGTATGATAAAACTAAAAAAAAATATATGATGTACATTACCATGCAAATTTCCACCGAAAATTGGTTTGGACGAGATCTAGTAAGTATTTTTTTAATACGTCATAAATCGTAAATTATGTTGCTTGCTGCTACGGAACCCTTCATGGGCGAGTCCAACTCGCACTTGGCCGCTTTTTAATCATACGACGATTATCGTATGATCAGCAAATAATTTTAACAACTTTAACTTATTGTCTTAAATATGATTAACATAGGATAGATTACGTTAGGTTATATCAAATTGGCCCAACAGTTACGTAGCAATATTCATAATGACCAAACAATGTAATAAATAATGAAGTTTAAATTCGTATTAGTTACATGGCCCGATTTGACTTGTCATTATTCATATTGCCCGGCCATTATAAATAGTGCCCTAATTAATCACTTTGTCCATAACAGAACATAATATATATGGATAAAATAATAAGACCTTGTTATGTAAAATTAATATTCAATTCACATCACATTTAGTATGCATAATAATCACAAACTAACGGAATTCAAAATGGTTTTTCGAAAAATGAACTCCTTCCCCAAATTAAGAACATCATTTCTAACTAAGTATAGACTAAGTATATCTGTTAGCCGACATCCGTCTGATTAGAAGACAATTCAATGTTTTTAAACGCAGTAATTGTTTGAAATGTAACTTTCTCTAGCCAAATTAGATATAATTCGTCAATTTAAATAGTTTGGATATAATGCGTAAAACAGTTTCTATTTGATTATAACAAATTAAATTGTAATAAAAAACGTGCATTGTAAAAACCAGTAATAGGATTGATTGTTAGGTACCTCATTTAACTGAGTTCGCAACCGTCAGTTCAAACAGCTCCTATTGAATGCGTGAAAACTGAAAATGGTTTTACTTATTATTTACTTATATCAAATTTAGTCGTAAACAACGTGCATCAGTAAATACATTTTACTGTCTCTTCAAGTATTGATCGAAGTGTTGTTCTAACGAAGATTATTCGATTAAACGGTACTTACTAAATCGCTTTTTGACCAAAGTCCCAGTAAATCAAAAAAGTAAGATCTGCAATTTTCACGCGAACGAAGTAAGAGTAAATCAAATCTATACATATGATAAAAATGTAAATAGCAGACATCTGTACATTTTATATTTTTGTAATAAAAGTGATTGAGAGAGTTTTTAGAATTACCTGTTTGTTTGTTAACGTATCATATATAAAGTACTAATTTATATCATGAGAATCGTTAAGGAAATTATAAAGTGTATCTTCAGGTTATATTTAGTCTTTATTTCATTAAAATCAATTCATTCGATCAAAAGTTATGATAAATATTCTGAAGTATGGGTACGAGGTATATGTACGAATTTGTTTAATGGTGGCGTTGATTGAGTCATCAAGTGCATTTTAAACTAATATCATATTATAAATCATAATTAAATGATGTTAAATGATGTTCTATAATGAAATAATTATATCTAAAACGCAGTAAACAAAAGTATTAAAGAAAAACAACGTAATAAGTATATACAAAAATATATTAATCTTATTATCTAAGTCTAAAGTACAGTACACAAAGTTAACCAATTTCATCGATAGATGGCGGTGACAAATGTAATACAAAAACGCAGGTTGTAGTTTTTTCCTGTAGATGAGTTTTCATATTTGCTGCCAATCTTTATATTAATCGTTGCCCTACTGCGTGTTGACAAACTCAATTATTCTTTACTGCCGAGTAATCTATAATAATTGGTAAATAAAATTTTAAGAGAGCTATTAACAATTTCGTTGGTTTCGGCTAGGATCAAACTTTCTTTTTTGCTTACTATGCATAGGGTTACCAGATGAAAAAATCAAAAGTCCGGAGAAAAGGCCTGATTTCCATTGAAAAATCCTGAGATTTTTTACAATTTGAGAAAAAACCTTACTTAAAAAGGTATCTTCATATATTAAGTATAATAAAACTGTTTAAGTACCTACTTCGATAAATAAGTTTTGATTTTAATTGTGCAATTATTACCAAAGGAAGATTATTTTTAGTTTGTTTAACTTTTTATTTAAGAGATCTTTAAAATGTAAGCTGTATTGTATTGAAAATTCTAAAAATCCTGAGATTTTATGAGATTTGCAAAATCCAGCCGCAATCCTGAGAAGAGTCTCAAAATCCTGAAATCTCAGGATAAATCCTGAGATATGGTAACCCTAACTATGCACGCACTGATTTGTAATTGTTTTTATGTTTTATATAATTTTTTTTAAAAAACGTTACCCCCACACTAGGATTTTCTCCTGTATCGTGGAGGCTGTTTACAAACACAAATTGCACAAGGACAAACATCCAGACCCGCAACAATTATTTGTAGGCCATACAAATACTTGTTCCGTGCGGGATTCGAACCCGCGCCCCCCAGCGCAGCAACTCATTTTTTTTTTTTTTTTTTTTTTTTATAGGATCGGGTGACAAACGAGCACACAGTCCACCTGATGGTAAGTGGCTACTGTGACCCATAGACATCTACATCTATCCTCAATAAAGACTCAAGATGCAGATGCGTTGTCACCCGTGAGGACTAAGATGGAATGCCTCTTTGCCAGTAAAAAGGGTCTCCGGTTCTCTACACTCACCATACGAAACACAGCAGCGTTAAGCTGCTATTTTACGCTGGTTTTCTGTGAGAGCGTGGTCCTTCCCCGGTCGAGCCGACCCATTCGTGCTACAACCATAATATAGCTGCAGCATGGCTCTACCACGTACAAAAATCATTGCTATGCCACTGCGCCACGGAGCCGCCTATAATGTATCCATTGCGTCAATTAATCTCTTTTATTTTTAGAATTGATGATGTTAACATCGCCATCTCTCTTTAAATCTATAATTATAATAAACATGGTGATAACATGTGTCTGTTTATGTACATTGTATGGTAGGTATGTTTGTGACTAAAATCATTATGGGGCCTGAAAATCATTAAATAAGTACATTTTTATATATTTTAGAATTGTCTGTCTGTCGGTCTGTCGGTATGTCTGTTTGATTATGAACACATAGCGTTTTGAGTAAACATCTTTTTTGCAAAGAAGTCGTTAAGAAAATCATAAAGCGTATATTTGAGTTCATTTTTAATCTTTGTTTTATTAAAATTGGTTAATTCTAACGAAAGTTACGATTCTTATTTTGAAATCTAGGTTCGAATCTGTTTAAAGGCGCCATAAAACTCAGAAATAGTACTTAATAAAAAGATTCATGTGTAAAAAAACGTTCTATTATAATATACTTAAAACACAGTAAACAAAAAATATGTTTTCCTTTAATTAAAAAAAGGATGTTTTCTCACTAAGAACGTAATAGATCGCGTTGTATAAATTACAACTTTTTCTGAATTGCGGTGGCGCCCCTTTTTCCTAAAGAGGGTCGCATCTGATTCGGCAGGAAGGCCATAATGGCCAACGCCAGTCCCACAGGTGGTGTTTAATGGGTAGGCACTTCTTCAAAGTGCAGCCGGCTGCCGTGGTATGCTATGAGCATTCACCACCTCCCTCCCCCGCTTCCAGAGGTAGCCTCGCTTTGGGCGCAAACGGAAAAAAAAGAATTGCGGTGTTAAGATTTTTCGCTTTTTTTTATCCTATTGAGACTCACTGAAGAAATTTGTATCCATGAGTACGATGAAGTTGAAAGAGCCGTGTAGGCTAACAGCACAAACATCACCAGAAACCAGAAAAGAAACACGCCCACCCAAGCTATGCAACGAAACTCGATTAAAAACTAACAAAATTGCAACAAAATGTCGTGATATTGTTTTTATACCCAGAATCCCTCTAATCCCAAATAACTTTCCTTTCAGTTTTAAGCGTTTTCAGTTCCCAGTCAGCGTGTGTTATGCAACGACTGTAAATAAAGTGCAAGCTCAAACTTTACGCGTTCCAGGAGTGGACCTCAGTACTAACTGTTTTGCACATGGCCAACTCTATGTTGCTTTTTCCCGTGTTAGTAGGCCCCATAACCTATTTGTGTACCTACGCCCCGGCCGTATACTTCTAACGTCGTTTACACAGAAGCTCTATCATAAACGACTTAGAACTTTGAGGATAACGATTTATTTGTTACCACTTATTGATACAGTAATGATATAAATCGTTTAATATTCTCTTAACTAAACGTCAAATTCTTTAAGTAAAACCTATATACGCGAGCTACGCCGCGGGCACAGCTAGTAATTATTATAGATCTGCAAGTTTCAAGGGTAAAGCTAGTTCATAATAATCATAAATATTTTACGTATATATTTAGCTTCAATTAATTTAACACTATTTTCTTCTGCTATTTGGTGAATGAATTTTCTTTTATTTCGAGGTTACACTTTCTAAAAATCATAGATAAGTCTATTAATCTACTGATATAATATATTAATTTATTAGAATTTATATGTTAAAAAAAATTTATTTATAGTACGGAAAATAATATAAATATACCTATATAATATGATTCATAAATAAATATATTTTGTTATGCATTTAATTACTAGCTAGTACCTACCTTACTCGGCGCGCTGCTGCCACATCTTTATATATAAAAATTACGTGTCACGTTGTTTGTCCGCGATGGACTCCTAAACTACTGAACTGATTTCAATGAAATTTTGCACACTGTGTGCATTTTGGTCCAACTTGAGAGATAGGATAGTTTTTATCCCGATAAATCACCGGATAAATTTTTTATTGCGAATTTAAGGATTTTTATAAGAAGGGTCGTTGGAAAGGGCAGAACAACGTCTGCCTGGCGAGCTAGTAAAATATAATTATCGAAATATCGTTTTAAATTTGTAAAAGTTATTAGTTAATTAGAAAGAAATAATAATACATTCCTTGAAGTTGAGTGATGTATAACTTTCAAATAAATTTGTCGGTGCAATACGCGCGCCACCTATTGTAAGTTGTAATATACATATAACCTTCTCACAAGTACAAGCAATAAGTTGAAATAGTTTTAGCACAATCTGATGAAAGGCATGGCAGTGCGTAAAATACGAACAAACAAAAATTATTTTATTTTTTATTAGATTTGTAGGTATTTTACTAAACTTTTTTAAACTATAAGGGTGATAAAAGAGCACACAGTTTTGTACGTTGTTTTATACGTGGTAGAGCTATGCTGCAGCTAGTAGTATATATTTGTAGCACGAATGGGTCGGCTCTACTAGGGAAGGACCACGCTCTCACAGAATACCAGCGTAAAATAGCAGCTTAACACTGCTGTGTTTTGTATGGTGAGTGTAGAGAACCGGAGACCCTTTTTACTGGAATAGTGGCATTCCATCTTAGTCCTCACGGGTGACACGCATCTACATTTTGATTTTAATTGAGGATAGATGTAGATGTCTATAAGTCACAGCTACCACTTAGCATCAGGTGACAGTAAGAAAATACCTTGAGAGTTCGCCATATGTACCTCTTTTGTGTTAATAATTATGACATACTATTTTTCATTCTTTTAACGAAATTAGGTTATTTTGTTACATTTGTATATGCATGCTTTTATGCTTATATTATTAGAGTTCAATATTCAAATATTTAATAGACTAAAACATCAGTAGCCTAATGGCAGGGCGCGGACCGCGAACTCAAAAGTTCGTGGGTTCGAATCCACCATTCGACCACTGTCGTGAAACACTTCTAACACAAGCATTTTAAGCTTACCAGAAGTGTTTAAAAGGGATATTTAATAGCAATGTTATGTAATGTTTAATAGCATTACTAGTATTTCATTAAAAAAAGCAGCAAGCGTGTACTCGTCTCGTGCATGTTGTAAATAAGCTAGCTCGGAGCGGGAGCGCTTCTAGCGAGATGCGCACGGTAAATAAGAATAACGGTGCTTTTACAACCTTCGCACCGGTGCACGCTAGCCTCGCCTCGGAGCATTGCCAATTCCCATTGCCCAAGTCTTTACATTGGAATTTCTCACTTATGCGACCATAAATAGATTTACAAGCCATTACTTCATAGAAACTCATAATACAAGCTTCTCCTAAAATTCATAGCGTAGTAAAAAAAAACCACTAACAAAAATAATTAAATTTGGGTGAAACAAGACATGTTATGAAGCTTAATGGATTACTAACCACAATAAAAAAAAATTTGTAATACTATCTTATTTTCATATTTTTTACGATTTTGACTCTGTAACAATTTCAAAATATACCAAAAGTTTGGCCTATGTTAAGTTTCCTACTCGGTCAAAAACTAATTTTTACTTGACATTAGAGTATAGCTTGTTGATGACCTGCATGTGCTGTGCAGATAAAATGAGAAACTCTCACCAGAATAATAAATAGATTAACACAATGAAAGTAATATAGAAAGACCGGTCCCGAGACCAAGTTAGCTTGGCGATCCCACTCCGGATGCGTTGTATTGCATGCTAGTGGACGTGGTGGAAATAGAAGAATTTATACGTGGTAGAGCCATGCTTCAGCTATATTGTGGTTACAGCACGAATGGGTCGGCTCGTCCGGGGTAGGACCACGCACTCACATAGTACCAGCGTAAAATTAGCAGCTAAATGCTGCTGTGTTTCGTATAGTGAGTGTAGAGAACCGGAGACCCGTTTTACTGGAAACTAGTCATACCATCTCAGTCCTCAGGGGTGACAACGCATCTGCCTTTTGATTCTTAATTGAGAATAAATGTAGTCGTCTATGGGCCACAGCGTCCACTTACCATCAGGTGGACTGTGTGCTCGTTTGTCACCCTTATTCTATAAAAAAAGGTATGTCCGCTTCCCTGCGTCACTCTATCCGTCACCCTATCCTTCGTAATTCTCATGGTCCGCACCGCTGATGCGATGGTGAGGGATACTCAGGATGAGAAGAGTTTGAAATCTGGTATTTCCGAATGTATAAATGTTACTATGGATGTTGTCTAGTTACAACAATAGACTTATATTTTTTTATTGATACTTCAGAGTGCACGTCTTTCCTGGCCCCTAAAGCCTCCAAGTTATGCATCATATAAGCCAGCATCAAGAAAATTCGTTACGGTACATTAAGTTACGGAATGATCTCGGACCTCCTTTGCATAATCCTAACCACCAGACCATAGTAACTCGTACAGTTCAAGAAACGTATATATGTGTTTCGTATTTGCTGTTATCATCTCATTGGTGCGCGTGCATTGGGAATCAAGATCAGATCTTACTCTTACTCTTTATCAAGCCTTACCTTACACTTCAGTATTTGGGCTTTGGAACTTTCACAACTCTATCTGAAACTGAGTTTTATTAATATATATGAAGATGCCTTATTGGCTGATTTCGCCAACTTGACACGACTGTAGAAGGGTTTAAAACGTTAGTAGCAGTTAGTAGTACCACGAATGCACTCGTTTAATACTAAGGCACTTAAAAACAATTTGTTTTTGCTTATTGGCTATGTTAGTTACGGCTGAATTCGAAACTATGATTACTAGCGACATAGTAGCCATATCTCGTGTCGTCGTGTATACTGTATAAAATTATAACTAGTTTTTCACTCACGGCTTCGCTCGCGTGCGCCGCAGTTTTGCAACATCATTAGTGCTCCGTGCAAAAACTAGCAAATTGAAAAACTTGTGGAGTTCACCTCACTTTGTGTGTCTCTGTCTGTTTGCCATATACGTTTTCTAGGAGACTATTTCACATAAAAGATATATATTTGAAATAGAAATTATATGCAGTTACCTAAACATAGAAGTTTATTTTACAGAAAAGCATATAAGCGGTTATCGAAATTATCTTACAAGTGTGAATCATGCTCTAGTAGTAGTAGTCTAGCTACACTCTTATCACTTTGTTATACCAAACAAATCTTCCGGCGTATCCGAAGAGAACGAAAAGTTCTTGGGCAGTCTTGTACCGGTAAGCTAAATGTAGGTAGGGCGCCCCAATGGATTAAGTGATGACCTGGTAAGACATGCAGTCAGTCAACGGATGTAGGAGCCGTATATTGTAACCGCATTTTGTAGTATTCCTTCCTATGTTCAGCACATTGTGCAGGGTTGTAAAGATGATGATTAGAATTTTATGGCCTTCTTTTAGTTTACGACATAATGCTTATTGGCGATTAACAACGCTTATTAAGTTGTTGGTTTAGTTGCCGTAAGTCCGACTTCTGATCATGAGGTCCTGGGTTCTAATAACGGGTCGGACCAAAATCTGTTATATAATTGGTTTTTCTGTCAAGAAATTCTTGGTAGCAGCCCGGAGTTGGCGGTGTTTTACCCCCATGTCGAGGTACGACAAAGCACATAAAGCCGTTGATCCTGCACCTGATCTCACTCCGGTCGAGTTTTTGGCGGGAACTTGACCGGCGGCGGTTTGCCGCTCCTGTATTATTGTTTAAATAATGGTTTAAAGTGGATTTTAATATGTAAAAGTGGTGCAATTTTGTGCATTAAGTGTCTGCGCATGTGAACAGTTAGTGGAAATGGTGAAACAAGTGCTCTGGTGGTGATGTGATTCTCAAGATAAGGTATCTGTCTGCTTAGGCACCTTGAGATACCATCGCCAACTGTAAGCTGTCTGCTGGCTCAAGTTGCCGTCAAAATCTCCCAAGGGCTGCACAATGTGACGCACCAACATATTGTGAAGCAGTGTACTAAGAAGGATAATTATACATTGTAACTAGTGACCGACCGAAGATTCGGTTTCGGTTTCGGCAAAAAATCTAGTTTCGGTAATAGTTTCGGTTTCGGGAAAAAATCTGCGGAACCTTCGGCGGCGCCGAAACTCAGTGTTCGTGGATCATCGTGCGTCGTTCAGATGAATTAGTGATTCGTGTATTATTCATAATTAAACAGAAACAGAATCTTTTTTATTCAATACAAATTGTAAATAATACTTATTGAAAGTCACTCTTTTGTTTAATTACCACTGGTTCGAAGAAAAACCTCTCTCCTTGGAAGAACCAGCAAGAAATCCAGCGGGACTTTTTTTAAATAACAGCTTACAATCAGAGGCGTAGCCTGGACTAATATAAACGTGCGCGAAGTTGCATCAGCGAGGCCCCTTTTCTTTCGTTCCATGGGTCTACCGAATAGATCTATCCTACCTAACATGCATTGACACGACATTCGAGGGCAACACTGAAAATTTTTAGAACTGGCCACTTGTAAACGATATAATAAAAAAATAAGTTCAAATTTTGAAAATGGAATTCTGTGCCAATATTATTGTGTATGTATTTTATTAATTTTTCATTTGTTTACAATTTGGCGGCAAATTGAAAATTGTCTGTGTCACATCAGCATGAATTTAACGCGAGAAAATTTTCGTACAATGATTTTTTATGAATTGCGATGTTATTTATGTCAACAAGAAAGATATGATAGACTTCGATTGGCCTTTCACGATGCAGCCCCATCTCGTGCCACTGTTTATAACTGGTTTAATGAATTTAAACGTGGTCGCACTAATCTAATACCGCGTTTAGACTCTCGCCTCGTGCCTCGCCTCGTATCTCACCTCGCAGCTCGCGTGTTGTTGCGAGGTAACGAGTGCCTGTTTACACTCTCGCGATGCGGTTAATTTGCGTTGAGCCAGCAACGATGAGACGTCCAAATAATAACTCTTGCCTTAATAAGTATTTATCGATTCTTGACCATTTTAAAAAGAAGGAAATTAATAAAAATGCGTCGTTGAGGATTTTGACGGATGATATCTATTCACCGAAACAAAACCTTTTCAGTTTCATAATTTTATATAAATTGCTAGTACAGAATTGCTGATTCAGACAAGGCATCGGTATGAGTCAAGTGCACAAAATCCTTCATGAATATTTAGCTAATATTTAGCAGTCAGGAAGCTTTGTGCCCGGTGGATGCCTCATAACTTGACAGAGGCCCAAAAACTCCGTCGTGTTGATTGGTGTCGCGAAATAGTTCAAACATTTAATGGAGTTGACACAAATACTGTGTTCGACATACTTACGGGTGACGAAAGCTGGATTTATTGTTATGATCTTGAAACTAAGCGACAGTCTGCTGTCTGGGTGTTTCCTTCCGAGGAGTTGCCAACTAAAGTGAAGAGAGGTCGAAGCGTGGGAAAAAAAGATGGTGGCCTCGTTCTTCGGAAGGACAGGTCATTACGCAACAATCGTTTTAGTGGATTGAAAAACAGTTGCTGCAGAGTGCTAAACTAACAATTGTTGCTATTTGTCTTGGAAAAAGTTCAGGAGAAACGACCTCGCAGTAGGATCCTCCTACACTACGACAACGCCTCGTCGCACACCACCAAGCAAACAATCGACTACTTGGCGACGTCAGACGTGGAATTGCTGGGTCACCTCCCCTATTTCCGAAAATAAAAGGAAAACTTCATAAAAAAGATGTATATGGACATTGTTTTGAGAAGATATAATAAGAGTAATAACTTGCTAGTTTGTTCAGTTTTTGATTTTTTAAGAACTTTTAGTGTTACTCTCGTACCTACTCATATCTATTAATTCCTGACAAGTCTCGTATTCTGTCAATGTAACCATCACGGTCTTTGAAGGTAGTTTCAAAGGCCTCGCAGTCACATTTAAAGGGGCTTCTTGCGAGGCCCCAAACAAACACACTTTCACTTTTTCAAGGGTAAAAGTGATCAAATTAATTAGTCATATGTGGTAAAGTCTGGGGGCATCGCATTTTAGGGGGTATCGCGAGGCCCCTTTAAGTGCGAGGCCGTGGGCGAGGGCCCACTTTGCCCACACGTAGCTACGCCACTCTTACAATCATGTATGTAACACAATTAACTACAAAAAAGAAATTAGAAATAGCTTGGTTATGATCAACTCATTCCCAGGGGTTATTATCATCCATAAATTCCTTAATATTATAATAACCCTTTTTATAAAAAATTAGTTTAAAAAAGTTTTTGAATTTTGAGCAGGTTTTGCATATTTTCTAGGATTTTGTTAAGGTATATGTATGTATTGTGTGTGTGTGTGATATATTAAGATAATGCTCTCACTGAATAATATTAAGAATATTGTGAACACAATAAAATATGTTCTCAATTAGCGAGCAACTTTGTATAGGTGAAGTGTTAAGTGTTGATTTTTTTACAAAATTGACTTAAAAAAGTATTTCTTAACGTTAAATTATTGATTTTTACTTGAAAATAAATAAATATATTGCTGCATGACTATTACAAGAGGCAACGCAAAACAATGCACAAGAGGGAACGGTGAGCTGAGGGTAAGGAAATTTGAAACCCAAGGGAACCCAAGGGGCCAGCAGCTGGCCAACTTCATGGAGAAAGAGGGACTCTTTACGATGAACTCTTTCTTCCAGAAGCGGCCCCACAGGAAGTGGACCTGGTCGAGCCCCGACGGTTCGACAAAAAATAAGATTGACTTTATTATAACGACTAGACGACGACTGTTCAGTTATGTCTTAGTGATCGCGAGGGTGAAAACTGGTAGCGATCACCGAATGGTTAGAGACACACTGAACCTAAACGTTAAGTTGGAGAGGTCTCATCTAATAAAGTCAACGCTCCGTCCCCCTCGTGCTCTAATCCAACTTCCCGAACACTTTCAACTCGAGTTACAAAATGGTTTTCAGTGCCTAGAAGATTACGATGGATTACGATGAAGTGGACGATATGAACGACAAGCTCGTGAAAACTGTCCATGCGGTCGGATATAAGTTTTGCAAGACCCGTCGCAGAAGAACACAAAAAATGTCCGATTACACTCTCAATCTCATGGCTGTTAGACGGGACATAAAGCTGCAGTCTTCAGCAGATTTGACAGCATATAGGCAACTGAACAGACAGATCTCCAAATGCATGCGCCAAGACTTACGCAAATTCGATACAGCTCGTATTGAAGAAGCGATCGAGTGGAACCAGGGCTCCAGTCTTTGCCAGAGATCTGTCTGCCAGAAGGAGCCAGCTGTCGAAGCTGAAGACCGAGTGTGACAGTATCGTTTCCGAGACACCTGAGATTTTGAGTGAGATTGAGAGGTTCTATACATATGGGCAGCTGTATACATCATCGTTGAAGCCACACGCAAGTGTGAGTAGCGATACAAGAGCAAGTTTTATCCAACACTATCCTGATGATATTCCGAACGTCAGTCTGGGCGAGATTAGAATGGGTCTCCAGCACCTTAAAAACGGCAAGGCCCCAGGCGAAGATGGAATTACAGCAGAGCTTCTGAAAGCAGGTGGAAATCCGGTACTTGAAGTCCTTCAGAAGCTCTTTAATTCCGTCCGCCATGGTGGCACTACACCAGAGGCGTGGAGCAGAAATGCGGTGGTCGTGTTTTACAAGAAAGGCGACTACACTCTCTTCAAGAACTACAGACCGATTTCCCTTCTGAGCCGCGTCTACGTGCTGTTTTCGAGAGTCATTACGAATCGTCTCGCGCGCAGACTTGACGACTTTCAGCCTCCCGAACAAGCCGGTTTCCGAAAGGGCTTTAGCACCATAGACCACATACATACCCTTCGGCAAATTATACAGAAGTCCGAAGAGTACAATTTGCCACTATGTCTGGCGTATGTGGACTATGAGAAAGCCTTTGATTCCGTCGAAATTTGGGCGGTGCTGCAGTCCCTTCAACGGTGCCAAGTTGACTGTCGGTATATCGAAGTGTTGAAGTGCTTGTACAGTAGGGCTACGATGGCTATTCGAGTACAGAACCAGAGTACGAAACCTATCCAATTGCAGAGAGGTGTAAGACAGGGTGACGTCATATCCCCGAAACTCTTCACCGCTGCATTGGAAGACGTTTTCAAGCTTCTGGACTGGAAAGGATACGGTATCAACATCAATGGCGAGTACATCACTCATCTTCGATTTGCCGACGATATAGTCCTTATGGCAGAATCGTTGGAGGACCTAAGCACTATGCTGTGTGTGCCGGACAGGTACGTATGGCGCCGGAAGCGGCCCCCGTTGTTCGCGGTACCGCGCGTACGCACCAAATTTCTAAAGGAGGCCCCACTGACCCGAGTACTGCACACTCTAAATAAAGTAGCTCAGGATGTAGATTTATTCTGCTGTTCCTTGGGTGATTCACAAAAGTGACATTATATGTGTTATGTTATAATAGTAGATAAGTTGTGTTCTGGCCTTATTAAATAAGATTTTTATGTGCCTACACTGTCTTATTAGGTACGCGTGTAAAGACAGGTAGAAATCTATACATATAATAAAAATGTAAATAGCAGATGTCTGTACATTTTATATTTTTGTAATAAAAGTGATTGAGAGGTACTAAAAATAAGTAATTAAATACATTTCTACCATTTTTAGATTTTTCTGTCTGTCTGTCTGTCTGTCTGTCTGTCTGTTTGTTTGTTTGTTAACGTATCACGTATAAAGTACTAATTTATATCATAAGAATAGTTAAGGAAATTATTAAGTGTATATTCAGGTTACATTTAGTCTTTATTTCATTAAAATTGGTTAATTCCATCAAAAGTTATGACAAATATTCTGAAGTATGGGTACTAAGTATAGGTACGAATTTGTTCAATAGTGGCGTTGGATGAGTCATCAAGTACATTTTAAAATTAATATCATATTATAAGTCATAATTAAATGATGTAAAATAATGTTCTATAATGATATAATTATATCTAAAACGCAGTAAACAAAAGTATTACATAAAGAACGTAATAAATATATACAAAATATATTAACCTTATTATCTAAACTAAATTAAAGTACAATAGTTAACCAATTTCATCGATAGATGGTGGTGTGGCATAAATGTGATACAAAAAGGCAGGTTAAAATTTATTCCTGTAGTTGAGTTTCATATTTGCTTCTAACCTTTATATTAATGACACGCTGCCCTACTGCGTGTTTTATTTTTTATTTTTTTACCGCCGAGTACTCTATGTGGTAAATCAAATTTTAAGAGCTATTAACAATTTCGTTTTTCGGCGAGGATCAAACTTTCTTTTTTGCTTACTATACAGGCACTGATTTATAAGTTCTTTTATGTTTTTTATTGTATCAATCGTGTGAATTAATCTCTTATTTTTAGAATTGATGTTAACAGCGCCATCTCTCTTAAATCTATACATATAATAAAAATGGTAATAACATGTTATGTCTGTTTCTGAATATTGTATAGTATATTAATTTGCGACTAAAATCATTATGGGGACTGTAAATCATTAAATAAGTACATTTTTATAATTTTTAGAATTGTACTATCTGACGGTCTGTCTGTTTGTTTATGGACGCATGACGTTTTGAGTAAACATCTTTTTTTTCAATGAAATCCTTAAGAAAATCATAAAGCGTATTATCAAGTTCATTTAATCTTTGTTTTATTGAAATTGGTGAATTCTATCGAAAGTCATGATTATTATTTTGAAATGTAGGTTCTAATTTGTTTAATGGCGCCACAAAATCCCAGAAATAGTAATAAAAAGATTCGTGTGTAAAAAAAACGTCCTATTATAATATATTTCGTATCGTTCTATTATAATACTTAAAACACAGTAAAAATATGTTTTCCTTAAATTAAAAAAGGATGTTTTTTCACAAAGAACGTAATAGATGGCGTTGTACAAATTACAACCTTTTCTGAATTGCGGTGTTAAGATTTATCGCAGGTGAATCATATTGAGACTCACTGTTATAATTAATGTCCGTGAGTCTCACAAAGTTGCAAGCCTGTGAGGTATATACACTGGAGGTGGGCAAAGTGTATCATTTTTGGGATTGGAACATTTGCATCTTGATCACTGAAATGTTCCGAAACACTGATATGTTTCATTTGGCTCATTTGTATTGGAGGTGGGCAAAGTGTATCATTTTTGGGATTGGAACATTTGCATCTTGATCACTGAAATGTTCCGAAACACTGATATGTTTCATTTGGCTCATTTGTATCATCGCCTCAAAAGATATAAAAGAAAGAATGTTCCGAATAGGTACATTAAGTTACGTCGCGGGCATTTATTACTGACTGATTCGTGAAATATTATGTGGCAACCATGCTGAATAATATAAGTGCTTAGATTATTTATTGTGTACCGTAATAAGATTGTATATAAAATCGATTCTCCTTCATACTTTAACAAAAATGTCACTATGTCAATTCATTATTTACAAAAATGTCCATTTACACAAAACAGCAATGTCTATGTACACAGAATTTACTCGTAAAGTAACATAACTCTAAACTTTACAATGAAAAGGAAGAAAGTAGTCACAATAATCACTACGCAAAGAAATCCTAAACATAACTCTGTATGTTTTCGTAAACAGGCACTAATGAATATAAACAATTTGACAAGTGCCGCATCAACGTAAAATGTCAACTTGTTAATGCAAACGTTACATACAAAAAACGACCGTATAGTATTTGACACATAAGCGCCTTAGTGGTAATTTTTACGTGCATGAATAACGTCAGCGAAAATCCGTACGAGTTGAGGATACACTTCTTATTTGTTATCTCTATCTGACTTGTGTGGATTATAATTATTTCGCCCGCTCACTCGCCACTCGTGAGTCAATAGTTAAGTTAATCATTGTCTCAGTCTCTCTCTCTCGCTTGTGGCTCAGTCGCCTCGCAAGCGACGCGTCGCGCGAAATGAGCAGAGCAAAGTAATGTTTCACTGTTCCAGATAGAAATGATACATTTGAAACGTTGTTACTGAACCAATCTTTTGTGTCACTTCAGTGATTCGTATCAGTGAGTCGTTTCCGTAAAGAGATACACACGCCTAATATACACAGAGGTATTGAAATCTTTAATTATTCATCAAAACTCGACCAAAAGTAGCAAAATTGCAATAAATGTCGTGATAGTGATATTGTTTTATACCCAGAATCCCTCTAATACCAAATAACTTTCCTTTCAGTTTTAAGTAAAGTAAAGTTGCAGCCTATTTACGTCCTACTGCTGGGCACAGGCCTCCTCTCATTTCTGAGAGGGTTTTAGGGCAAGGAAATGTCCACCGCGCTGTCCCAATACGTGTTGGCGAACTTCACATGTCATAGAAATATTTTTTTTTATTTCTCAAACATGCAGGTTTCCTCACGATGTTTTCCTTCACCGCCGAGCACGTGGTAAATCAGCACTTAAATTGCAATTAACAATTTCATTGGTGCCGGCGGGGATCGAACCCGGGTTGCTGGAGTACTGTGAAGCTTACAGCGAGCACTAACCATCTGAGCTACCAAGGCTCAGACTTCAGTTTTCAGATAGGGATAATAACATCGATGTTGGCATCGCTAGCTCAACATCGATGTTCGATGTTTAGGCTACTCAAAACATCGATGTTGACCATTATCGATGGTTTTTGTATATGTGTAGATACTTACACATTGTTTTAAAATTATGTGGGTATACACAGCAAGGGAAAAGTAACAATTAACTTGAATATCAATTTATGTAGAATAGTTATTATGCGACAACCGACAACGACACTACAAAATAAAGCGAAAGCAGTGACCATTGTGACATTACAGGAGACACTTGACAATTAAGTTTGACTCACCATACTGACATTTTTTTAGATTAACGATGCGTTCAGAAATTCTGAATTATTCAAAATTTTTCATCTTCAGAGCAGATGCAAGATTTAGTTGATATTGATTTCGCGAGTTCGCATTGTTTGCAAGTTCCCAATTATCGATTATGGGTTCATTGACGTCGGTGTTTCGATGTTTAACATTTTTTTTTTTATAGGAGAGGGGGCAAACGAGCATGCGGCTCACCTGATGGTAAGTGACTACCGCCGCCCATGAACAAACGCAACACCAGGGGAATTGCAGATGCGTTGCCGGCCTTTTAAAAAGGAGTACGCTCTTTTCTTGAAGGTCCCTAAGTCGTATCGGTCCGGAAAAATCGCTGGTGGTAAACTATTCCACAAGGAAGTTGTGCGAGGAAGAAAACATCTTCTAAATCGCACAGTGGTGGACCGCCAATCATCCAGATGGTGTGGATGGTATCGGGAGTTCTGCCGCGATGTGCGTTCGTGAAATTTGGCGGCTGGGATTAATCCGAACAATTCCTCAGAGCACTCCCCATGGTAATGCGAAAGAAAATGCTAAGAGATGCAACATCTCTTCGCAGTGTCAGTGAGTCAAGGCGATCAGAAAGAACTCGGTCGTCGACGATTCGAGCCGCTCTGCGCTGGATGCGGTCAAGTGGAAGAAGCTGGCACTGGGGAGCCCCAGCCCAGAGATGGGAACAGTATTCCATGTGAGGCCGAACCTGCGCAAAAACATATGTCAACATCGATGTTAAAACATCGAAGTTTTAATTTTTAGCATCGATGATCATCTAACATCCCTATTTTAAGTGTGTTTCCCACTCAGCGTGTGTTATGCGACGATCGTAAATAAAGCACAAGGTCAAACTTTACGCGTCAGTACTGATTTTTTTGCACATGGCCAGCTCTATATTGCTTTTTCTCGCGTTAGCAGTCCCCGTAACCCTTTTCTGTACGCCCCGGCTAAGTCTACTTCTATCGTCGTTTACACAGAAGCTCTATCATAAACGACTTAGAACTTTGAGAATATCGATTTATTTTGTTACCACTTATTCATAGAGTAATGATATAAATCGGTTAATATTCTCTTACCCTAAACGTCAAATTCTTTAAGTAAAACCTATATTCGCGAGCTACGCCGCGGGCACAGCTAGTAAATAAATAAATTTAAAAAAATGCAGATGCGTTGTCAGCCGTGAGGACTAAGATGGAATGCCTCGTTTCCAGTAAAAAGGGTCTCCGGTTCTCTACGCTCACCATACGAAATACTGCAGCTTTTAGTTGCTATTTTACGCTGGTATTCTGTGAGAGTGTGAACAAAATTAACATCAATGGCGAGTACATCACTCACCTTGCATTTGCCGACGAAATAGTCGCTATGGCAGAATCGTTGGAGGATCATGTATAACGTCCATGTTACACCTATGCCGGTATTTGTTGGGAGCACTAAGCTCGAATTTGTTGACGAGTATGTTTACCTGGAACAAATAGTCTGACTAGGTAAGTCCAACTTCGACCGACTTCACTCACGACTTTAATCCAACTTCAAATCGACGGATTCAACTTGGCTGGCAGCGTTCGGGAAATTACGGCACATCTTCTCGTCAGGTGTACCTCAAAACATAAAACGAAATTGTACAACCAGTGCGTGTTGCCAGTGATGGCCTATGGAACTGAGACGTGGTCCTTCACTGCTGGCCGTATAAGGAAGCTCAAGGTCACTCAGCGAGCTATAGAAAGGGCTATGCTCGGGGTGTCTCTGCGTGGTAAACTTAGAAATGAGGATATCGGCAGCAGAACCAGAGTGACATAGCCCAACGTATGCTGAAATGGCAATGGGCCGCCCATATAGCCCGAAGAAGCGACAACCCATGGGGAAAGAAGGTTCTCGAGTAGCGGCGTCGTACCGGTGGACGAAGTGTAGGGCGTCCCGCCACTAGATGGACTGACGACCTGATAAGACATGCAGGATGTTGATGGATGCAGGTGGCTCAGCACCGTGCTTTGTGGTATTCCTCGGGGGAGGCCTATGTTCAGCAGTGGACTTGTGATGGGCTGTAGTGATGATGATGATGATACATTGCCTCATGAATAAATTACTACGAGGGCGACACTGAAAGTTTTTAGAACTGGCCACTTGTAACCGATATAATAAAAAAATAAGTTAAAATTTTGAAAATGGAACTCTTTGCCAATATTATTGTGTATGTATTTTATTAATTTGTCATCAGTTTACGATTTGACGGCAAATTGAAAATTGTCTGTGGCACGTTAGCATGAATTTAACGCGAGAAAATTTTCGTACAATGATTTTTTTATGACTTTCGATGTCACTTAAGTCAACAAGATAGTTATGATCTCTTGATAAAGAGTAATTGTGTTCTATGGTTATGATAGACCTCAATTGACCTTTCCTAGCTGTTTCAACACTAGTAAGATTTCTAATCTTTTTTACAGCAGATGCTGCAAAACTAAGTCTGCTTGCTAGTTTTGATATATAGGGGCCCCATTGAAGCTTCGCGTCTGTGATTCCAAGAAAAGTGATGGTATCGATAAGACTCAGTTCCTCCCCATTTAAAATTAAATTAGTATTTAAATGTGACATTTGGAGTCACGAATTTCATACATTTTGTTTAAGTGCCATTTAAATGCAAATTATTAACATTAAACCAATTTACTAATTTATATATAGCATTATTTACTTCGTCATAGTAGTTTTAGTAATTGTCGTTTTCATTTGGAAATTAAAGAAGTGTCATCAGAAAATAATATTATATATCATGATTATACCCTACTATGTAAGGTAAGTCATTAATATATACAAGAAATAGAAAGAGGCCGAGAATTGAGCCCCGAGGTTGTACCATCGCCCATTTGTACCATCGCCCATTTGTATCATCGACCCGGAAGAACTCATACTAGTAATAACAACTTTTTGCGTTCTGTTACTTAAATATGAAATAACTGAATTTTCCTGATTAATGTTTCATAGTGAAAACAATCGAAGACCTTGTATAGGTCACATAATATACTCAAAGCATCCTGTGAATTCTGCCATGCATTAAAGATATATTTAATCAGCTTAACATCAGTTGTCGAGCGACCCGTTGTGAAACCAAATTGATTTTTATGAATTAAATTATTTATATTAAAAAAAATTAAACAAGAATAATTTATTCAAACATTTTACTAATTATTAGCAGTACAGGAATCGGTCTAAAATTGGCGGGGTCTAATGTACTACCAGATTTAAATAATGGTATTACTTTACTGTGCTTCATTAAATCAGGAAATACGCCATATTCGATACTAGTATTAAAAATAATAGCTAGTTGATGCGCGATTGTATCTATTATAGACGCAATAAATTTAACGGATATCCCCCACAGATCTGCAGTTTTCTTAAAATCAAGTTTTAAAAAATTACCATTGACGACATTGTAACCGATCTCCTTTTTCATTTCCCTCTCTCGCTTTTTACAATACCGTGCAGTGGGTTCTCTAACGCCGCCCCTACTCGGCGATTGGCGAGTAGGGGCGGCACTGATTAGGATAAACAAACTAAATAAATAAAAAATAATTATCAGAATTAATCAATGTTTATTAAAACATCTTGATTATGACAAAAACTAACAGCGTCAAATTTATTTTAAAAATGAAAAACCTTGTTACAATAACATTTTCAAACTCTACATTAGGTAGTCATCATTCATTATTTTGTTTTATACAATACTTTCTTCCTAGCTATAAAGAAAAAGTAATCTGCTCAAGTGTACTATTTTTCGTCTTGCAATAAAGCAAAACAAATATATATATAAGAATAAACTTTTCTTGTTGGAATATTTATGATAAAATGATTATTTGTATATTACAGAAAACCTGTATAATCCTTATTACAATTTAACAAAAAAGCATGTATAATACGTGTCAATAAGTCGTGATGGAATATCTTTGTTTATTACAATACTTACATCTATAAAAATTCATAAACGATAGCACTGCAGTCGATAAAGATTTCGTGAAATATAAAATATTCGCTGAAATTACACAAGTATATTTCTTAAAAACGAGGCTTTAGTATTTTTTTTAAATGACAAATCTACAGCAAATGATAATAAGTAAGTTTGAGAAACATCAATTATTAAAAGAAGCAGTGAAAAAAAAGTTCATGCATGCAAGTGACTATCGACATAGGCGAGCCAGTTAATATAATATGGAAAAATTGCCTTAGCTTTTGATATATAAAAGAGTGAATATTTCATTAGCATTAATTAACTAAAAATAATAAAAAATATACTTAGTAAAATATAAAAAGATAAAATAAAAATAAAAGTTCAGCGACGCTAAATTAATTACCTACCACATTAGAAATGTAAATGGAAAATATAACAATAGAATATGTTGTCCAGGAACACAAAGGTGGAATCCTAGAGCTAGTAACAAAATTTATTTCATTGTTGGATCATTCTATAGGTGTATTTATTTTACTTAACTATTCAATTCCTACACTACGCGGCAGTTATGGTGGCCGCAAGCGTTCCGTCTAAACGTTATTTATATCATTATGTCCGGTTTGGCGGCACGTTGATTCGTCTCGCATCTGTGTATCCTTGAGTCAGTCGGGACGAGTCAATTATGTCCACTCGTACTATTCCCTGCAGTTGGCTGCGATTCCTGTAGTAAATATATATTATATTTGTCGACATTGTTCCCCAATCGATAGCCTCAAAATTTAACACATAAGAGAAAAAAATTGGCACTAAAAATTAAAATTTTAATAAATGATACAAGAAAGAAAAAAAAATACAATAGTTTTCACATAACGACATTTTTTATAGGAGAGGGGGCAAACGAGCATGCGGCTCACGAGCTGATGATAAGTGACTACCGCCGCCCATGAACAACCGCAACACCAGGGGAATTGCGAATGGTTGCCGGCCTTTTAAATAGGAGTAGGCTCTTTTCTTGAAGGTCCCTAAGACGTATCGATTCCACAAGGAAGTCGTGCGACGAAGAAAACATCTTCTAAATCGCACAGTGGTGGACCGCCAATCACCCAGATGGTGTGAATGGTATCGGGAGTTCTGCCGCGATGTGCGTTCGTGAAATTTGGCGGCTGGGATTAATCCGAACAATTCCTCAGAGCACTTCCCGTGGTAGATGCGAAAGAAAATGCAAAGGGTAGCAACATCTCTTCGCAGTGCCAATGAATCGAGCCGATCGGAAAGGACTCGGTAGTCGACGATTCGAGCCGCTCTGCGCTGGATGCGGTCAAGTGGAAGGAGCTGGCACTGGGGAGCCCCTGTCCAGAGATGGGAACAGTATTCCATGTGAGGCCGAACCTGCGCCTTATAAAGTTGCAGGCGGTGTGCCGGCATGAAATACTGTCCCGCTCTGCTGAGCGCGCTAAGCTTTTTAGAGGCCAATTTGGCCTTCTCTTCCAAGTGACCACAAAACTGCACGTCACTCGATATGTCGACTCCGAGGATTCCGATACTGGCTGAGGCAAGAAGGGGAGTGCCTTGAAACTGAGGAGATACGACAAAGGGGTTCTTTTTAGCGGTAAACGCGCAAACTTGTGTCTTCTGAGGATTAAACTGGACTAAATTTAGTCGCCCCCAATCCGAGACTTTGTTCAGCACAACTCTCGACTCGACAGACACAAGTTTGTTCCGGTACTCAGCGACGTTTGAAATTATTATCTATTGTATTGTATTTAATATTCTAAATATTAGTGTTTTTGTACCTTTCACCATGTTAAAACATCATAATTTCCAGAGCTATATTAGCATCGATTTGCCATCTGGACTGTCGCCCAGAAGTTTGTTTTCAACATTTAGGTAACCAGGCGTAGATGTACGTGGTAAATTGCGCCTGTCTTACAGTCGCGACCTGTGACTTAGTTTCGATGTCTAAGATTATGTCGACTTTAGTTACTCGTTCTTCTCCGGAATGCGAAAAAGACTAAACTGTCAAAGCTCAAGGCTTTCTCCGTAAAAAAAGAGCACTCTAATTGGCAATCAATCAATCATAACGTTAAGGAAATACCATATAACATCAAAGAAAATCAGGATACAACATAGCCCTGAAGAAACGGAATGAGTAAAACCCAACCCGGTGGGATATCCGACTCGACGTAGACCCAACACACAGGTGGATCTACGCTTACATACGCAGATATAGAGTTCCCGCACCGCACTTCCTTCATTGGGGTGTACGCAAGGTTTTTTATATGGAAATATGGCATAAATGAGACACAGTTTACCTTATTGTAAGTGCATGTAAGTGTAAGTGAATAAAAAAGGCAGATGCGGTGTCACTTCCAGGAACTAAAATGAAATTCCTTGTTACCAGTGAATTATACGAAACACCATATGCTGATATTTTACACTGGTGTTCTGTACAAGCGTGATCATTCTCCGGACGAGTCGACTAATTGGTGTTGCAGCCGTAACACACTGCAGCGTGGACCCGCCATGCACAAATAGTTATGTTGTTGTGAATTATGCAATTGCTTAAACACTTAACGTCACTAAACAACTAAAAAAGGTAAGGACGACAACAAAAACCGAAACATTTCCACCGATTCCCAATCCTGTACATTCAAAGTGATTTCAGGATTTACGCCCATGAGACAAGATAGAAGACCAAAAGAAAGAACAGCTGCGTTTAAGAGCATTTAAGAAGATTATTTCTAAGTGAAGTGGTTTTCAAGGCCTAGTACTTGGTTTTTGTACAAACCGAACAAATATCAAAATGACATTCCGTGAACTACGCTACCAACATAAAAGAGAACATGAAGGAATTAAGAAAATCGAAATAATTTCGCGCCTTTAGAAACAGATGGGTAGCAAGTGCGAAAGCCCGAAACAACTAGAAAAAAAAAACGGAGAGGAGGAGGAGGAGAGTCACTTACAATGGCAAATCGGCAGCGCCGTCTGTGCCCAAGCCTAGGCATAATTATCAATACTCACCGTAGTGGAAGTTTCGTCACAGCTGATTCCCGCCCACTGTACGAAGGAGGGCAAATCCCTTGTAGGTAATTCAGCCGCTAGTGCTTTGACGCGTAAGTTACGGTCGTCAGTTAGCAAAACCACTTCGCATACTTGACGTACGCATTTGGATGATTCTCCGCTTTCATCTTGGTTATCTGGAACATTTAAATCCCTATAAATTATATAGCACTGCTTCGTTGAGCGTTGATCCTACACAAATATAACGTTACAATTGATGTAGGTATAAAATATATCAAATTTTAGCTTTTCTATTTGAAATAGAAACGTGAAGTACTACTTTTGTTTATATTAAAAAACGTAGTGATTGTGATGAATGTGATGTGCTCAAAGAGATGTACTTTGAAGAAGTGATCATTGATTTTGCTTTTGTAAAGAATAAAAAGGTTATTAACTCCTCAATTTACCATGGTAGTGGCGGTGTAAGAATATCCACTACCCCCCCCCCCCCCCATACCATGGGTATCGTAAGAGGCGACAGAAGGAAACAAATCAGGAGATGGGCAGCGGCGTCTTCCTAATAATGACTAAAAATAAAAAACTGCGGTTGTCAACCCGCTTGCCAAGCGTGGCAACTATGTCAAATATCCCCCCTATGAGGAAATCTATGGAGGAGGTCTATAGTGGACTTTAGTAGGCTGTAATGGTAACTACTCAATCAAGTTGTAACTTATTTGCTTAGTTTTTTTTTTAATTATCCTCTGTTTTATGAAGCCATTTATTCTAAAGTGCCCAAGGTTCATTAGTTCTAAAGGCCCCCTATTTGTTGGTCTAAGACGGCTCTGCTGGGGAGAGCCATGATAGTTAGCTAAGTGCTCGCGGTAAATTTCACAGTATGCGAGTAAGTCGAGTTCTATCGCCGTTGGCGGCTATGTAATTTTTATTTGCAATCTTAAGTGTTGATTTACCATGGTCTTGAAGGAAAACACCGAAGGAATCTTCCATGTCAAAGAAATAAAAATTAATATTTCGAAAATATGTGAAGTATGGAAACACGCATTGTGGCAGCGCGTCGAACATTATCTTGCCTTACCTTCTCAGAGATGAGAGGAGACTTATGTCTAACAGTGCGACGTTTAAAGTATAATCTATAATATAAAAATGAATCGCTAAATGTGTTGCTAAGCGCAAATCTCGAGAGCAGCTGAACCGATTTCGCTAATTCTTTTTTTATAATATTCCTTGAAGTACATACGAAGATGGTTCTTACGGAGAGAAAATTTTAAAAAATTGCCTGAAAAAGTCTAAAAACAACACTTTTCTATATTCCCATACATAAGATTCGTAATAATACTTAAAAGTCAATTTTAACTTTAATACCATACCATAAAGTTTAAATGTTAGTGGAGGGGTTCCAGGAAGGCAAAATAATTGAGTGACGTTTGTATCTTATATATATATTTATGTCAATATTTGTGTAGATATCATAATAAGAAATCAGAAATTGTAATTTTCATTGTGATTTTTTAGTAAAGAATTTTAAGTGTTTTATAATTTATATGTTTTGACATAATGTAATTGTTGACTTATCAACTTTCTTTTTTCTTTTTTATCTTACTAGTTGACCCGGTGACCCGAATAGCAGATTAAGTATTTTAAAAAAAATTAAGATTCGACTGTTAGGCGGTACGAAATTCGCCGGGTCAGCTAGTACAATAATAGAATGGAATAATTTTCATTCAATATAGATAATAAGAATAGTTATTGAATGACATTTATATTTTTACAACGGGTTCGGAAAATCTTGAGATTGAGTTTTATAAACATCAATTTACTATATAATAATGTAGAAATGAAACGTTTAAGCCGGTATTCAGATGCAATCTCAAGTTTAAACTCAAACTTCACAATGTTAAAATTCGTGGAGTACAGTATGGCTTATGCTCCCATTTTGAGATTGAGGAGGTCGTCTCTAAATACCGGCCTTAGAATCCATTAGGTAGTGGGTGTGGGTGTTGTACGAACCGGCATGTGCGTCGGCGGCGGGAGTAGTGAGGTTGGTAAGGTTCTCGTGGAGCGCGAGCGCGGTGGCGAGCACGCGGTCGTCGTTGCAGGCGCGCGGGCGGTCGCGCTCGGCGGTGAAGGCGCGCGAGGCGAGCAGCGAGCCGCGCGCCGTGGCCAGGCGCACGCCGCGCGCCGCCGCCAGCCAGGCGCGCGCCGCGCCCGCCGCCGCCGCCGCGCCCGCGCGCGCGCTGCGCCGCAGCCCCTCCAGCTCCGCCACCACTGCGCCACCACTCGCATTACTCCACAACATACGCCAAACACTTCTATGTATGCTACTAGTACACCGTCTAAGCTAAGGATCGCGCGGGCGCAGCCTGGGCGGGTGGGTAGCTGGCACGACAAATATGCCACGCACTTGTATTCTCATTTACGACAGTTACTATTTTTAGGCAAATACCCAATAAAGTTACATATTTAGCTAAAATAAACTAAAATCACGTTGACAACGTGCGCACGTAAATAATGACAGCGTTTTCTTAGTCACATAAAACAAAATCAATGTTAAATTGTCGAAAACAACGTCCTCGATTTATAAAGTAAGGAACTGGTCTTGTCACTCGATCGCAGTAGACTAAATGAGTTGCAGAGAATTGACCGTAACTTTGTGCACAATCTATTAAGGCCGCAAAGTCCGTCTAGTAGTATACACAGAAGTTTTTGGACTACACAATTATTTTTATAACACGAGAATAACAAACGAGCACACAGTTCACCCGATGGTAAGTGAATACTGTAACCCATATACATCTTCATTTCTGCGATTAAGAATCAAATTTCAAACGCATTGTCACCCCTGAGATCGAAATAGAATTTTTCAGTTTTCATACAAAAACTGGTAATAAGCATTATCGATAATAATGTCGTGCATCATTAGGCCTTTCATGAGAGCATTAAGCGCAAAAGAAATCGAAATAACATTGTTGCTGTTCAAACGTTTTATGGCCGCGACTGGAGCAAGCGTTGGCGTCTACTTACGAGATCTCACCAGAATAACAATCAAATCAATCCTACTAATTAATACGGAAATCCTTATCAAAAGATGAAATGCTTCAAAAAATGTAATAAAATATCAAGTCATTCAATTATGTAGACTTTGCACTTTAATAAATAGTCACAATTTGAGGGGTAATCAAAATAAAATAATTGGATTTCAGTAATTAGGAAATATAAAAAGAAAATTAGACTTTAAGCAGGGTAATTTTGCACCGGCTTGGAAGGATTTTTGAAAATTTTTGTTTTATTTTATCCTTATCCTTATCAATCGAGAAATAAAGAATGCTGTGGAATTAGAACATAATCTTAGTATCTTTAAAACAATGTTTTTGTAAATTGTTGCTTCCAATAAAAAATCTGCAATTTTCTGCCGTCTTCCAAAAAGGAAACGGTACTCAATTCGACTGTATGTTTTTTTTTATGTGTATTACCTCATAAATTTGTACTGGGTGAACCGATTTCGATGATTCTTTTTTTATATGAAAGCTGATAGTTCTCGTGTGGTCCCATATAAATTTCAGTCACAGGAGAGAATTCAAAAAAGGGACTGGAGAGTGGTTCCATAGAAGCGATAGAATGTATCGTTTGGGATTTAATACTAGGATCAATAGGAACAATGACAGAAAAATGACGATTAATGTCATCTAAATTAAGCGAAGGACCTAACTCTGCTAACGGAGGCTCAGTAATACCTAGGGATCCAAGGAATTTCCACATACCTGCGGTCGAAGTATTAAGGATATTATCGTGAATGTAGCGGCGTTTAGCGTTTCGCACCATCTGATTACATCTGTTTCTGCAAGCCTTAAAACTAGTCCAATTTTCCACAGTGCGTTGCTTCTTAAACTTCTGAAAAGCTCGGTTCCGTCTCGCTATTGGCAGCCTTACGCCTCTGTTCATCCAGAGTGCAGGAGGACGCTTTACTCTTACTTGGTGTACAGGAGCATTTACATTATATAAATTGAGAACAATACTAGTAAGGATTGAGATTTTATCATCTATTGTACATGCTAAACCAAGAGGTTTTAAATCAACACGAGAAGCGTCGCTCTTAAGTTGATCAATGTTCAATTTGGAAAAGTTACGTAAATGCAAAATAGAGGGTTTGTGTTTTTGAGGTTTCAATCTATAAGAAATCCATGAATCATCACTATCGATGTTGTGGTGGGTTTCCTTTAACGGAAGAATGCATAGATTGACTGATTCCAAGATTGACCGAAGTTTTTGGACGCGAGAGTTATTTAATAATAAATTGGTCAAAGTCACCCATTATCATGTGGTGTGTATATTCGGATTCAATCTTGTCAAGAGCAGTTTCGAGATCAAGGAAATAATCTACAGCCGGCGGACAGTACACTACCCCTAGTATCGCCTTAATGCCAAAAAAAACGCCTCTGCAGAGTTCTTATATGAAATAAGAACTCTGCAAAGGCAGAATAGGGGGATGGAGAAGATAGAACAATCTTATATGGTATTGTTGCCCGCAGATATATTGCAACACCTCCACCTCCCTTTCCTATCCTGTCGTTACGAATAAGCACGAAGTCTCTGAGTGGATACAGGCTAGACAATAAGAATGGCTTTAGCCAGCTTTCCGATACTAATATAGCATGAATTAAATCAAGTGAGAATGATTGTTCAAATTCAGAAAAATGACCCGGAATGCTCTGGGCGTTTATGTGGCAGACGTTAAGGAATTTACCACAAGGCAAAAAATATTATTTAAATCATCACGAAGAGATGGGAAATTATCATCAGACATATCACAACAAGAGGTAAACGAAGTTTCTGATTCTTGAGCAGAATAAAATGATTCATCTCCTGACATTACAAAATTATTAAATAAAGTATATGTAATAAATTACCTAAATAATATAATTAAATACAACTTAAAATAAAAATATATAAATCAAATTGTAAAGCCTAATAAAATACTAATAATTAATTTGCAAATATTATTATTATTTCACCTTACATTATCCCATCAGCCATGAGTTTACGGTTTACAATAGCGTAAAAAAAAACAGAAAAAAAGAAAAGAAATATACTTATCAGGTTAAAACGAATGAAAAAGGCTAAATTAACAGCTAAACACAATTCAAATGAATTGGGCACAATCCAAAAATATGTAACTTATGACATTATAATTAACATAACACTAAAGCATTTATACCAACTCACAATACCGTTGTATACATCTAGGGCTTATAAAACTAAACTTATGAAACACAACAAAAAGGAATATTTAAAATTAAGTTTAAAACAATAATATTAAAAGAAGGATATTTTGGTTCGAGTACATAATTATAAATCTGACATAAATTTAACAAATGAACTACCTTAACACTGGCAAAAGTAAGCGTCCACTCCATATTTAAAAATGAGTAAAATTCTAAAAAGTATACAGTTTTATTTTATTGTATACCTAGTCAGGTCATAAGTATTGTCACACAGTAAAAACTTTTCTTTTAGAATGCTGGCCACAAAAAAGTTTATTGAATTCGAATTTCAAATTGATCATGAAAATAAAACTGTATACTTCTTAGAATTTTACTTATTTTTAAATATGGAGTGGACGCTTAAAGAAGACCGTGTTGCAGTTATTGCGTTGCATCGTTGCAGTTACGCGCCAATTCAAATTTTTGACATACTGAAAAATTTCATCAAACGATACAATGAAGACTCTAGTGTAGATGACAGGTCAAGAAGTGGTCGCCCTCGGTCTGTTAGGACTCCAGCAGTGATAAAAGCCGTGAAGGCGCGAATTCAAAGAAATCCCAAACGTAAGCAGAAACTGTTGGCCCTTCAGATGGGGTTAAGCAGAACCACGGTGAAAAGGGTGTTAAATGAAGACTTAGGGCTTCGGGCATATCGAAGAAAAACAGGACATCGTTTGAATGCTCGTCTAATGGACCTGAGACTAAAGAGATGCCGCTGCCGCGCTTTGTTGAAGCGGTACGCGGGAAAAAAATATCGGGAAATTCTTTTTTCGGATGAAAAAATTTTTACCGTAGAAGAGAGCTACAACAAACAAAATGATAAGGTGTACGCACACAGTAGTGAAGAAGCGAGCAACCGTATTCCGCGTGTTCAACGAGGTCATTTTCCATCCTCGCTCATGGTATGGTTGGGAGTTTCTTATTGGGGCTTAACAGAGGTACATTTTTGTGAGAAAGGTGTAAAAACGAATGCAGTTGTGTATCAAAATACAGTCCTGACGAACCTTGTGGAACCTGTTTCTCATACCATGTTCAATAACAGGCACGGGGTATTCCAACAAGATTCGGCGCCAGCTCATAGAGCGAAGAGCACACAAGACTGGCTGGCGGCGCGTGAAATCGACTTCA
Source organism: Parnassius mnemosyne (assembly GCA_963668995.1). Lineage (NCBI taxonomy): Eukaryota > Metazoa > Arthropoda > Insecta > Lepidoptera > Papilionidae > Parnassius > Parnassius mnemosyne. Next base: position 26,375,372 of record CAVLGL010000035.1, on the reverse strand, counting down.
TCCGGCACGAAGACTGGCCCTCCTCCAGTCCAGATTTGAATCCGTTAGATTACAAGATATGGCAACACTTGGAGGAAAAGGCGTGCTCAAAGCCTCATCCCAATTTGGAGTCACTCAAGACATCCTTGATTAAGGCAGCCGCCGATATTGACATGGACCTCGTTCGTGCTGCGATAGACGACAGGCCGCGCAGATTGAAGGCCAAAAATCACCAAGGTCATTTTGAATAAACTTTAGTGTCATAAGAATCTATGTTTTGTTAAGTTCATTTTGGTATATAAATGGTTACATAATGAATAAACTTGTTTCAATTATTTTATATTAAACATGTGACAGAATTTATGACCTGACTAGGTATATTTATGGGATAAAGATATACCACATAATTTACTTCTGGTAGTTAACTCGCCTTGTTCTCTTGCCCTCATTACTTGATACCGCGCTGACTCCCTGCTTGCACTGAACCACTTTCGGTTGAGGGCTGGTTTTTGATGTGCTCAGCTGCGAAACAGTCACATTTTCCACAACATTGTTTTCATTACTTTTAGGAGATGAATCGGCCGCCGAAGGGATACTAGCCGGAGACCACTTTTTCGCAATACTATTAAATTCTACTTCCGTGAAAACCTTGGCGCGGCTATTATCAGGCAATTTAATATAAACGGTACCATCAAAAGTCCAAACGTTTTTAACACCAAAGTGTTTACGTGCATTTTTATAAATATTTTGACGGATCTTCGTGAGAAACTCTGTAATCGTGAAAGGAGTGCCTTTTAATTTGGCCTTGGACTTCCAGACTTCGGATTTCACATTATGCTCATTGAATTGCACAAGAACAGGCCTAACTCCAGCATCACTGCCCTGAGATCCCAGGCGATGACACCGCTTAAATGAAGCGCTACTTACATTAGAAAGTCCCATCTTGTTTTTAATCAGATCAAGTACCTCATTCTCAATGTTAGATTCTGGAGTTTCACCTATGCCATTAAATAGCAATATTACACGCCGCTGCCGCATATCCATTTCATCAATAGAATCGCATCTTTGGACTTGATGTTGCAGTAGGCTAAGCATTTTTCCCACAAGCTCCTTAAAGGTGTAAAATTCTTGACTAAGTTGCAAAAACGTCGGGCTGGACGGAACTAGTGCAGCTTGCAAACGATCCTCAAAATCAGCCATCCTTTGAGTCCAGCTTACTTCTAGCTCTTTATGCAAGTTGTGTACATTAGCGACATTTTACAATTTTGAACTGTATTATGTACCAAAATTAGTAATAACAAGTAAATTATAGGTTAAGCAGAGATGCACTGATAAGAACTGATGGGTAATGCAGTTAACTAATTACGGAATACTTCACATTGATGTAATTATAATATTATAATCATTTGTGTTCAAAAAGTTAGGAGTAAAAATATCACTTTGATTTCCTTTAAATTAATTTTAAATAAATATAATTAAAGAGAGATCAAAGACAGCTGCTACTTATTTTACATCTACACACCAAAAAAAGTCTCTTGCATATAAGTCTCGTCCTTTATTGTAAAATGTGTCAAAATAAATTATTATATGGTTGTATGTAATTTTTTTATGTTTTTATTGATGGGCAACCCACAACAGTATAGTGGTGACCCCGACGTGATATGAACACAAATCTTCAACCGACCTATGAACTTAATAAAGAAAATGTGATTGACAAGTTGCGTGACGAACGTGACGGGTGTGTGTATGTGTGTATGTGTGCAGTACGCACCGACTAGCGGCACGGCGAGCAGGTAGGGCTGCGCGGGCGCGTCGGCGACGGCGCGCAGCAGCGGCAGGTGGTCGATGAAGCAGTTGGTGTCGGGCACCAGCCAGCGCGGCCGCACCTGCACCTCCACCGGCACGCCCGCACACGCTCCCACCATCTCCTGCACACATCTCACCGAATTATTGCTCCCTCATACACACCTAACACATATGGACACTGCACACATATGGTAACTTAAGCAATTGTCATCATTACAGCCCTTCACAAGTCCACTGCTGAACATAGGTCTCCCCCAAGGAATGCCACAAAGCACGGTCCTGAGCCACCTGCATCCATCGACTTCCTGCATGTCTTACCAGGTCGTCACTCCATCTAGTGGGGGGACGCCCAACACTTTGCCTACCGGTATGAGGCTGCCACTCGAGAACCTTGCTTCCCCATCGGTTGTCGGTTCTTCGAGCTATATGGCCGGCCTATTGCCACTTCAGCTTACTAATCCGTTGGGCTATGTCGGTCACTCTGGTTCTACTGCGGATATCCTCATTTCTGAGTTTATCACGCAGAGAAACTCCGAGCATAGCCCTCTCCATAGCTCGATGAGCGACCTTGAGCTTCCTCATCCGGCCAGCAGTGAAGGACCACGTCTCAGTTCCGTATGTCATCACTGGCAACACGCACTGGTTGTACGGTCTCGTTTTCAAGTTTTGAGGTATACCTGACGAGAAAATGTGCCGTAATTTCCCGAACGCTGTTGAATCCGTCGATTGACCTTTCCTCGAAGTTGGACTTACCTAGTCGGACTATTTGTCCCAGGTAAAGATACTCGTCAACAACTTCGAGCTTAGTGCTCCCAACAACTACCAGGGATTTGAAAGGGACGAAGAGAGAACGAAGTGTGAAATATGGGTAAATCAGGAATGTCTAGAACAGGTAAATGAAATTGTATACTTGGGGAGTGCTTTTAGCCGGGATGGAAGATGTGATTTAGATGTGGACAGGCGTGTCGCTGCCGGGAACAAAGTCAATGGTGCCCTGACTGCGTTAGTCAAAAGGCAAGGCGTAGCGAAGAGTGCACGCCTTGCAATACATAACGCAGTGTTGGTACCGACTTTGTTATATGGCAGCGAAACCTGGGTATGCCAGAAGAAGCATAAAAGTAAGTTGAATGCAGTGGAGATGCGATCTCTTCGTAAAATGTGCGGCGTTACTATGGCCGACCGAAAGCGAAACGAAGAGATTCGCAATATGGCAGGTTTGAAAGATGACCTTATCACAAAAATTGATAAGGGCGTGCTTTGGTGGTTTGGGCACGTTGAGCGAATGAGTAAAGACCGAATGGTGAAGAAAATATATAGCGCGAAAGTTAATATTAAAAGGTGTCGAGGTAGACCGAGACTAACTTTCGAAGACCATGTAAGCAAATTGCTCGAAGAGGGTAGGGTCAAGAGTACTCGGATACCTAGACGTGCATGTATGAAGAAGATAATGAATCTGAAAGAAGCGAAAGAGATATGTAAGGATCGTGACACTTGGCGATCTGTTCTCTCTGACTACCCCGTCAGGGATTGTGCGTGAAGATAAGTAAGTAAGTAAGTAAGTAACAACTACCAGCATAAGTGTGACATGGACATTAAACATGATCTTTGTTTTGTCCATGTTCATCTTAAGACCTATCCGTTGGGAGACACTATTGAGGTCATTGAGCACAGTGCTTAGGTCCTCCAGCGAACTTGCCATAAGGACTATATCGTCGGCAAATAGAAAGTGAGTGATGTACTCGCCATTGATATTAATACCGTATCCTTTCCAGTCCAGTAGCTTGAAAACGTCTTCCAATGCAGCGGTGAAGAGTTTCGGGGATATAACGTCGCCCTGTCTTACACCTCTCTGCAGTTGGATAGGTTTCGTACTCTGGTTCTGTACTCGGATAGCCATCTTAGCCCTACTGTACAAACACTTCAGCACTTCGATATACCGATAGTCAACTTGGCACCGCTGAAGGTTTTTCATAGTCCACATACGCAAGGCAAAGTGGCAGATTGTACTCTTCTGTCTTCTGTACAATTTGCCGAAGGGTGTGTGTGTGGTCTATGGTACTAAAACCTTTTCGGAAACCGGCTTGTTCGGGAGGCTGGAAAACCTCGAGTTTGCGTGCGAGACGATTCGTAATGACTCTCGAAAACAGCACGTAAACGCGGCTCAGAAGGGAAATCGGTCTGTACTTATTCAAGAGAGCGTTATCGCCTTTCTTTAAGAACAAGACCACCGCACTTCTGCTGCACGCCTCCGGAGTAGTGCCACCATGGAAGACGGAATTAAAGAGCTTCTGAAGGACTTTAAGTACCGGTTTTCCACCCGCTTTCAGAAGCTCTACTGTAATTCCATCCTCGCCCGGGGACTTGCCGTTTTTAACGTTTAGGTTCAGTGTGTCTCTAACCATTCGGTGATCGCTACCAGTTTTCACCCTCGCGATCACTGAGACATATCTGAACAGTCGTCGTCTAGTCGTCACAATAAAGTCAATCTCATTTTTTGTCGAACCGTCGGGGCTCGACCAGGTCCACTTCCTGTGGGGCCGCTTCTGGAAGAAAGAGTTCATCATAAAGAGTCCCTCTTTCTCCATGAAGTCGGCCAGCTGCTGGCCCCTTGGGTTCCCTTGGGTTTCAAATTTCCCTACGCTCAGTTCTCTCTTGTGCCTAGTTTTGCATTGAAGTCTCCCATTAACACCGTATATTGGGTTTTGGAGGAATGCATGGCTCAAGAGATATCCTCATACATTTCCTCCACCTCCTCATCGGGGTGTGCCGAGGTTGGTGCGTAAACCTGTATGACCTTCAGCGAATACCGTTTGGTGATTCTGAGTATAAGGTACGCAACCCTCGTCGACACACTCCCGATTTTTACAACGTTGTTAACGAGAGACTTGTGGACGATAAATCCGACACCTCCTTGGGACAGATGGTCGCCCTCCCGGTGATAGAGCAAGTTGCCGGATTCGAGGATTACCGTGTCCTCCCCCTCTCTTCGGACTTCAGATAATCCTATCATATTCCAGCGCAACTTGTCTATCTCTTCTTCCAGCTCCAGGATCTTCTCGTCAGTCCTCAGGGTACGTACGTTATAAGTTGCCAGGTCGAGTCGTCGTAGGTGGCAACCGAACCTCCACCGGAGATTCGATTAGCACCTCCTGCCCCGCCGTTACCATGGTCGCCACCATACCCAGGAATAGCGGGGCCGCCGGGGACTGGGGGCCGTCTTTTCGTAACTTTTTTCATTGGGAGGTATATCGCCATAGTTGCCACGCTTGGCGAGCGGGTTGGCAACCGCAGTTTTTTTGCTGCTGCTGCCCATCTCCTGCCTGTTTCCCACTGTCGCCTCTTACGACAAGGTATGGGGTAGTGGATATTCTTAACCGCCACTACATACATATACACTATACATACTTCTTTCATATATATTATATGCTATAAGACTCTCTCATCACGAGATCTTCAAAACTACACGCTTTGGGTTATTTTTCAAATTTTTTACTTGAATTCAAATACTTAAATACCGTACATACCGTTATTGCAGTTTTTGAAAATACGAGTAAATAAGGCTTCTAATTTTATTTGAAATTATCCCGAATTGAATGTGATTTATGGGCTACAACGTTTTTTGCCTACCGATCGACCCTTACAAATGTGTGCGTGCGCAGTAAATTCAGTTAAAATAATGCATTACCACGCATTTCGAATTTAAAAGATAAAAAGGACAGAATCTTTGAGATTTTTTTTTTCAAATTTTCTTCACCGTGTGCTTTGTATTACTTATTCTGAACCTTCTCTGCAAATTTGGCCGGTTATTGCAAAATAACCCTGTATATATATTCCATTACCGACACCCACTAAGAAAGATTTTTTGAAAATTCAACCCTTAAGGTGGTAAAATAGGGTTTTTTACAGGTCGTATTTTATATAATGAAGATGAAAAACGAGCACACAGTCCACCTGATACAAAATGGATGCTGTATCCCATAGAGGTCTACAATAATCCTCAATTAAGAATCAAAATGCAGAACCACTGAGGACTAAGATGGAATGTCTCATTTCCAGTAAAAGGGGTCTCAGGTTTTCTACTCAAACCATACAAAACACAGCAGCATTAAGCTGTTATTCTACGTTGGCACTCTGCAAGAGCGTGGTCCATCCTCGGTCGAGCCGACCCATTCGTGCTACAACCATAATATAGCTGCAACGTGGCTATACGGCATACAAACGTATAATAAAAGTTCCAGTTACAGTATAATACAGAGCCATGCGGCAGCTTTTGCTATCGCACGGATGGGCCGGCTCGAACCGGGGTGGTACCACGACCTCACAGAAAACCAGTGTGAAGTAGAGGTTTGCCTCTGCGTTTCGCTTGGTGAGTGCAGGTGGCCGGAGGCCCTTTTTACTGGAAATGAGGCATTCCATCTTAGTCCTCACGGGTGACAACGCATCTACATTTTGATTTGTAATAGAGGATAGATGTAGATGTCTATGGGCCGCAGCAACCACTTACCATCAGGTGGACTGTGTGCTCGTTTGTCACCCTTATCCTATAAAAAAAAAAATATACGTCCCACTATATTTACTGCTGGGCACAAACCTCTTCTTATCTCTGAGAGGGTTATGGAGCCATTTATGCGCCGCACTGCTTTAGTGCGTATTGGCGTATTGATGCCATATTTCAAATTTCTAAGTAACCTAAGTATCGGTTTGTGATAAGTGAGTCAGTGAATGAGTAAATAGGTGAATCAGTGTTAGAAATAGCACTTTTAGACCTCAATAACTCAAGAACATAACTTTAGTAATTCAAAAACTATAATCGGTTTATTCATTAAAGGAAACAATCGTTTTTGGGCCCACTAGAAACTTTAACGTAACTTAATTTATAAAAAAGATATCAACAACGGCCTAAAGATTTTATGAAAATATAACCGGAATCATAAAATCTAAAAAAAATAATAAAGTAATATGAAAAAAATGCGTATAAAGAAAAACGAACTACTAAAAAAATTTTCCATCAACCTTAAAGTACCTGTAAATGCTGAATATACCTACAACTTACATTATAACTTCTTTTGTACCATTAATTATTGACCAGTGCACTATTTTAATTTATAATACCGGTGAAAACTACTGGACAATCGCTTTTAGTTTGTTTTTAGGTTATTGTGATACTCATATTTCAACAGTTAATTTCTCAGTATTCCCGTTAGATGCGGTAAAACTAATATTACTATTGTAATCTATTGGTTATAAGGAATAAATCGACATGTGTTTCATTAAGTTACGCCTGGTTACCTGGTGGGCCCATTCTCAATACAAAAAGAAATTGGCTCCTTTTTCTGCCGACTTCCAAAAAGGAGACGGTACTCAATTCGACGCGTATTTTTTTTTATGTGTGTTACCTCATAACTTTGTACTGGGTGAACCGATTTCGATGATTCTTTTTTTATTTGAAAGCTGGTACATCTCGTGTGGTGCCATATGAATTTGATCAAGGTCAGACCAATAGTTTTTAGTTATTCTTAATAACTTATTTTGAAGTCGGCTGCACAAAATTTTTAATTTTTAATTATTACCTTATCTAATATCTGAATCTGCGCTTGTTAATGTTTTGGTAGATTTTAGTATTTTACTATATTTGACATTATAAAAACTAGATATTTTCAAGGCTACAGCTACAGCCTTTTATCGATTATAATAGGTCAGGGCAAAAGTTCCTTCGTATTTTATTTTTTTCCAAAGTTTAATTACATTTAATTATGATATATAATATGTGCCATTTTGTTCGATAACTTGTTGCCATCTTGTAGGTAGTGACATAATCCCGTTGCAGCTCCTTTCGGGTTCTAGATAATCAAGGAGGTAGGTAATAATATTAGACATGCAAAATTACAAATGTGCATAAATTAAATAGCTCGAAATAGTTCGTGTAAATATAAAAACTTCCAGTGCTGGCTGTTTGGCTGACACACTCCAGTGTGTCTAGATTACAAATTAGATTCACACACACACACACACACCTGCATTCGTTGTCGTCTACGCTCCAGTGTCGCTTTTCGAGATTCTAATTGCTCTTTGCGTTTTAATAGCCTCTTCGTGGCCTCGTCAGTTCCCTCGTGCAACTCGTCCACGCCTTCACTGAGACTAGTAGGTCCGCTGGTCGCTTCGCCTATACTTTCTTCGTCATCAGAATCTTCGGGCTAGAAAAACTTCAGTGGTTAATACATATCCAATACGCTACGTGCAATAACTTTCATAAAAAACTAAAAGTAATAAAAAAGTTGAGTGCTTTTAAAACAGAGTTGAAAGCACTACTTATAGAGAAATGTATTTATAATATTGACGAATTTTAACTGTAGAGTAGAGTAGTCAGAATATTTATTTAAATAATAGTTGCAAAGAAATTTAATAGTTAATTTATTTTTATTTTTAATTTTATTTTATTTTTTAATTATGGAGTAGGTTGACATTTGCTAGCTTTATTTTTTAATTGGTTTGTCTCTATTATATAATGTAAATAATATATTATTGAACATTTGTGATGAATATTAATAGTTAAGTAGGTAGAATAATTATATAATATAAGAAAGGTATAATGACATTTATTAGTTAATTTTTTTTTGTTTGATTATCTAATTTATTTATTTTGTTTGACTAAGTTAAAGCTTAGCAATATAATAAGGACATTTCTGTTATATTCGTACACAGTTGATTATTAATGAATAAAAAGATTGATGGATTAAACTAATATAAATATATGAATAGTTACAATTACATTAAAACATACCCATAGCCCGCGTGATAACAGGACCAATTGTAGGAAAATAATTTATGTATACGGGCATTTTGTCATCACCAATATTAATGCACTAAACGTCAAACAACTAATACTATTTTTTCAATATGAGAAAGTAAGAGAATGTCAACTTATTGTTAAATTCCACATCATTGCCACACTATTTAGAATAATTCTAGTAAACACAATGAGAACTAAAATCTAACATATCACAGACAGCATTAGATTATTAAAAAATCCACGTCAATTTTTAGGAATCGATTCTTCTGTACTCATTGTCATTCACAAAATATTACGTCTTCACACGACAAGGAATTTAATTTTAATATACTACTATAGAAAAGGAAGATATAAGGTTTTAATATATTTTAAAGTATCACGATGTTTAAATCACATTATATTTAAACATCTGGAAACGGTAACAGGTAATATACCAATTGTTGCAGTGGAGAATATTGCGGCTGCGTTTTCTGCACCGCACTGACGTATCGTGGTGAAGCATCCGCTGGATACTCTAGCTTCAATACTGGCGGCTCTACACCCACTAAGTACCTAAAACAATTAACTTTTTTATTATTTTTTTAATTAGCTTTACTCAGTTGCAGGTCTAGAAATCAATATCGTTGATTTTGAAGCCCACATGCCATAAGACGCAAGCTAAAATTTATTTCAAAGTATAAAAGTGCGAAGTGTAATAAATTTCAAAGAAACCGACGGAGACTATAATGTCATGATTGATTGATATAAGAACCGATCAAATAATATCGTCTCATATGTGTCGTGGGATATGGCTACAACAAATGCCATAATAATCAAGTTATGTACCTATAGTCCTCCCCCTTTGCCTTTAGATATTTTCATACTTAGGAGATTATTTCTAAACTAGCTGCCCCTCACGACTTCGCCCGCGTTGAATTTACTACGATTTCATGGGTTAAAATTTTTTTCGCGGAAGCTTAATTATTTTTCTAAAACAAAAGTATCCTAAGCTACTCCTTATAACATCAGCTATCTGCCAGTGAAAGTCCCGTTAAAATCGGTCCAGCCGTTTCGGAGATTAGCCGGATCAAATAGACAGACAGACAGATAGACAAAAATTTTAAAATTTGTTTTTTTGTTATTAGTACCGTATATACTTTCATATGCATTTAGTAAAAAGCTGTTATTTTAACATTACAAACAGACACTTCAATTTTATTTATTTGTATATTTATATTGATATATATTTATATAGAATATATAGATATTTGTTTTCCAGTTCATAAAAATCCTCTTAACGACCCCCGTAAAACTCCCGTCGTAGGAATGACTTGTCGAAATCAAAACGTTTTGCAAGTGGATTGCCGATTGCATTGTTTTGCGTCTCGATTATTTTTTGTGTTAAAATTGTGTTTTATCACCCATCCACGTCCCCCAAAGAATAAGCTAGGAGTAACGGTGATTAATACTATTTCGCATTAACTTAACGAGTATATAAATGTTCGTGTCTTAGCATGCTAATTGTTATTGCTAATGCTGTTTGCTAATATTACGATGTTATTAAATAAACCTAGGTAATAATTGACAATACAATGTGCATTTTATTGATACTATTTTGACTAAGTTAACCTAGGTAACCTAAGTGGTTATTTACAGTAAATTAGATATAAATATAGAGAAAATAATATGCACAACTCATAACCATTTAATTAAGCAACCATAGGCATTTATGCAATATACGACTCTAAATACAGGCATTTTCAGAAAATCAAAGACAATAATAATGCCTAAGCCGCATACTTCGCACCTGGTATTTCATTTACCGCTCCTCAAGAACGAGATCACGTGATAAAATTCGCCGATTAGCATAAGAAAAATCACACAAATTAATTTAGCATTCCCAAAGAGTAAGATATAAATCACTACCCCGTGAATGCAAAGGAGATCGCACGTACGCGGCCGCGACGCGCTGACGTACGAAGTGCGAAATTAGCGATGAATGCATTCTCATTTCACAGAATTTTGCAACTACATTTAATTTTGTAAATGCTAAATGAAAATTCGCATATTAATTAAGGCCAGGTTGGACAACATTATAATAATTTAGACACGATTTTGACACATGAGCATTGATACTTCTTGAAATAGCATATTGTGTGATAAAATATGCGCTTACATGAAAAAAAAATCGAATGGATTTTTAAAAATACTTTATATAAATAGAGATAAAAAATATATAATTTAATCGCCGAGAAAGCCGATTGAAGTTCGAGTGTTCGCTTTTTAAGCGGTAATCGTATTCGATAATATGAAAGACATGATAATTCATTTTATTCTTAATCGGCTACATTTTTATTTAGAACCTTTATTTCATGATAATAAGCAAGAACGTTTTAAAAAGTAACTTTTTGTTGCTGAATAATGCATGCAACGGTAAAAATCTTATAACGTCGGAGTCCGTCGCGTCAAAGCGAGTGCAAATAAATGTGATAAAAGTAGCTAGGGTACTGACTCGGTGCCGAAAAACAGCAGCTTCCTGGTGCGGAGCGCGTGCTCGGCGGCGGGCAGCGGCGCGGCGCGGTCGGCGCGCAGCCAGGCCACGGCCGGCTCCATGTACATGAGCGGCGTGAAGCCGGCCAGCGACGCGTCCTCCGCCAGCCGCACCGCCGCGTGCCCTGCGCACGCCACACCGCTCGTGAGCGCTCATGAGAATGCCTCTCCTCATCATCATCTTCATAACGTGATACCTCAACTTATTTTTTGCGATTCCACGTAATACTCTTGTACACTCTCCAATTAAAATTCCTCTTGCACTTCCTTTTTAGGTAGTTTTATATACAATAAAAGTGACAAACGACGGCATTTAGCATCGATTAAGAATCAAAAAGAAAAATCGTTGTCACTCCTGAGGTCTAAGATGTTTCGTTACCAGTAAAAAGTGTCTCCGGATCTCTACACTCACCATACAAAACAGAGTAGCATTATTCTGTTATTTCACGCTGGTATTCTGTGAGAGCGTGTCCTAACCCCGGTCGAACCAACCTATTCGTTAGAGCTACGCTGCAGCTATACTAGCTATACATAGCCGCAGCTTAGCTCTACCGCTTAAAAAGTAAGAGGAGTTAACCTCTATTAGTTCATTTGGCTTACGATAAATCTGTGGCTTTCAGGATTATCGATATTTCTTATTTTTGATAAGGCAAGAAGTGTCGTGGCAAGAAAATTGAATAGAGTAGTACTCTGTTTGATTTAGCAAGTTAGATAAAAAATTGATGATATGACAAAAATTTTACAGTAAACCGTATGAAAACAAGGTTTATCCCGCTAATTTCTTTTTCATTACATTTATTAATTGCAATATAAAACACTGATATACTTACTAAATGCTCTACTGTGATAAAGAACATTTTAGGACAACAATGAGAGAAAATACGTGCCCGGCGGTGAGACTTTAAAGGCTATAATTTTATGTTTAGGACTGTGCCAAGCTGGGATATACATCGGCTTTAACTCTAACCATATTTATTAATTCCTTCTTACCTTCTTTCATTTCATTCTCCAATTCTATAGACTTGTCATCGAGACTTTCGAGAATGTTCATAAGTTTCGCAAGCCAATCCCACGGGTCACTTTCGCTCCTTACCAAAATAAAAACACATCCATTAAAGTTTTATGATATAAAAATATCCCACAATGTATGAAAGAATAAACTCACTCAATTTCGAAATTATCAAATGAGGGTGGTGGATTCCATACACTACTATGACATAACATCCAGTCGGACCACACCTGTAACAAAAGTTATAAATGTAAATTGCAATTTGCGTAAAATGTAGTGCAAATTGTAAATCGTGTGCCTCAACAAAGATAAAAAAATCCTCTGGCATTCCTTCTCTATGCTCTATGGTTCTGGATATTTGATAGCGGTTTAAATAACACGAGGTTACACAAACATGTATCGAAGGCTAGAAGATCTCATGGGTAATTGTCTCTTAAGACAGCCTTGGCATAAGATCGTATCCTGGCATAGGTATCGTGGCTGTATTTAAAATATTGTGCCAAAATCATGTAGATTATAGCTGTTTTTGGTAAACTCAAAAACTCACTACAATTTTTACGATCCTTTTCAAATAACTTAAGTATTTTGTAGTTTTATCCTGATAAGTGACCTTCAATATTTTTATTGCCAATTTAGAAATATTTTTAAAGAAAAGGATCGTCGGAAAGGGCAGAGCAAAGCGTGCCTGCTCAGCTAGTAATATGTATACATATATGTATACATATATATATATATACTATACTTTAATTTTTAGTAAGTCGTATGTCTGCTCTATAGGGTAATAGGGCATATATTATAATAATTATTATAGGACCACAGGATAACTGTTTCTTGTTATTAACAATAACTTAAATAACAAGGACAGAAAAATAATTGACCAAAATGTTTGCGTCTAGAAATAACTTCTATATAAAATGAGTTTAATTATTTTTCTATGATTTTTCAAATAAAAATGTATTTTAATTAAAGCCACAGAAAAAACATATTTTTGGGAATATCAAATGACTTTAATCATTTTGCACTATTCATGTGTTGCCATTTACTATATTCATACTATTTTCGTATACGCTTTGTAAGACTACTAACACAACAAACAATCACAAATAAACTTTTATAGGAAGTTATTATTAGTAATAGCTATACTATAAGTAATCACAAAAATAAAAGTGATAAGATTGAAAATAAGTCTCTTACAAATAACTTCCTGTAATAATACATTATCTCAATCATAGTACTATGTGACAATTCCATATTCCATATAAAGTAAGTGATCACCTTAATAGCAGGCAGAAGCAGCAGTGCGTCAGCGTATTGCTGCGAATGTGGCGGTTCCGGCAACAGAGCGCAACACCGCTCCAGCAGCGCGCCGAACATGAGCAATGACACGCCCAACGCGCATTCCAGCCATGCTGACCGCTCTCCATTTTCATTGTTTTCTGTTATAAAATTTTACGCAATTATAGAAATATTTGCTTTTTTATAGGATCGAGAGACAAACGAGCACCAGATGGTAAGTGGTTGCCGTGGCCCATAGCGAATCAAAATGCAGATGCGTTGTCACTCGTGATGACTAAGATGGAATGCCTCTTATCTAGTAAAAATGGTCTCCGGTTCTCTACACTCACCATACGAAACACAGCAGTGTTAAGCTGCTATTTTACGCTGGTATTCTGTGAGAGCGTGGTCCTTCCCCGGTCGAGCCTACCAATTCGTGCTACAACTATACTGCTAATATAGCTGCAGCATGGCTCTACCACGTCTATTAATTATAGAAACCTTTAAAAATAAGTATAAGAAATGAAAACAGAAACAGGAAATGGGAAGCAGCATCTTCCTGATAACAAATGAAAATAATAAGAAACTGCGGTTACCAACCCGCTTGATGAAACAGTTTGCCCAACTATGGAAAAATCCCCGTAAGAGGTAATCTATGGGGGAGGCCTACGTTCAGCTAATGAATAAATATAAGATAAGTAAATACTAAGTATACAAAATTGACTTTTAACCTTATGCCGACTTTTGAACGCCCCCAAACATACTCGTCATACCCATAAAGAAGATTTTCATATTAATTATAAAATGACAAGCGAATTAACATTACATCTGACGGTAAGTAACCTCTGAGGCCGTCGGCTCCCTTACACCTAGTCTAAGATGCAATGCGTTTCAGTCTGTAAAAACACTATACTCGTTTGCTTAGCTCAGCCACCCTAAATTGGCATTTGACGTGGGCATTTGCACTAATTCAATATATCCCGGACGTCAGTCTAAGCGAGATTAAAAACGGCAAGTCCCCAGGCAACGATGGAATTACAACGGAACTTCTGAAAGCGGGGGGAAAACCAGTACTGGAAGTCCTTCAGAAGCTCTTTAATTCCGTGGAGCAGTAGCCCTTAGCACTATGCTCAATGACCTCAATAGTGTCTCCCTACGGCTAAGTCTTAAGATGAACATGGACAAAACAAAGATCATGTGTAATGTCCATGTCACACCTGTAGCTGCCGGTAGCTGTTGGGACCCGGTAAAAATAGTCCGACGTCCAACGGTAGTTAGACGTCCAACTTCGACGGATTCCACTCGGCTATGCAGCGTTCGGGAGATTACGGCACATCTTCTCGTCAGGTATACCTCAAAACTTGAAAACGAGACTGTACAACCAGTGCGTGTTGTCAGTGATGACCTATGGAACTCAGACGTGGTCCTTCACTGGCTCAAGGTCGCTCAGCGAGCTATGGAGAGGGCTATACTCTGGGTTTCTCTGGATGATAAACTTAGAAATGAGGATATCCGCAGTAGAACCAGAGTAACCGACATAGCCCAACGAATTAGTAAGCTGAAGTGACAATGGGCCGGCCATATAGCTCGAAGAACCGACAACCGATGGGGAAGAAAGGTTCTTGAGTGGCAGCCTCGTATCGGTAGGCGAAAAGTAGGGCACCCCCCACTAGATGAAGTGGGTGACACTGGTAAGACATGCAGGAAGTCGATGAATGCAGGTGGCTCAGGACCGTGCTTTGTGGCATTCCTTGGGGGAGGCCTATGTTCAGCAGACTTGTGAAGGGCTGTAATGATGATGATGATGATGATCAAATGTTAATTGCCTCATTGTTCAAAGTTAGCTATTTCTATGATAAATCAAAGCGTTTCATACGTTATTTGACAAAGATTATATATTATTATTTTATATTAGGTTTTGAGTGTGTAAGTTTTCTCGTTTTTACAATATTAATTCTTAGAGTATTACAGCATTTCAGGAGGCCCTATCTACATCATGGTATCATGTGCTATTCCGAACTCACAATTTATGTTGAGTTACATTTATCGGATTAATAGAGTACATTCCATAGGAACAAGATTTTTGATACAAAATGTATTTTTGAAGTTACACAGGAACCGCGTTGAAATCGTTTGTCTGGTGGGGCCACCTTTGGTAACATTTTTCTTTAAAAATGTAGTTATATTGAAAATATAACCGGTACAAATACTCCCAGAATACACTACTCCTAGTACATTGGATTAGTGCACACCTCAGTTGCATATTCAGGGTAGTCGGACCAGGCAAACGAGCGTAAAATACTAACTCTGTAAAAGTGGAACACAATCCTGGATGCACTGTTGCTTGACGGGGGTTATCGTGTAATAAGTGGTTCCTGCATATACCGACGCCTAGCGCTTATTATGCTTTAATGTCTCAGGTCACTACAATGGCTCATACTATAAGCGTGTTATGTATGCATCAGGCGCGCAAAAACAGCAGTCACTAGCACGACCACTAGAGCGTATAGCAACGCGTTTGGTGATCATATCGTCCCCGTTCAATGTGCACGATTATGATGCCCCCTTCTATCGGCTGTAGGTAGAGGTATCTTCGTGTTGTTGTTCTAAAAATACTTATACGGTGGCTAATAGAAAATTATCTGTATTTGTAAAAGAATTAAAGTATTGATTAGGACAACGGTGGGCATACGCAGTAAAGCCGCGTGATTTGCACGGAGCGTCGCGTTGTATCCGATACCTGCAAAATATTCTCGTCGTGAATTCGTGAATTCGCTGTCGGCCCGGTCTTGGCACGTTACGGTTTTGGTTGGTGACGGAACCACTTTAACTCCCCCCCCCTCCCCTCATCCATTAACTAAAAAACTAGCGCAAAGACCTACACAGGCAATTCATTTAAAATAGAACGTGACAAATTCTTTGCATATTCTTTACTTACATAGAACTTAGCTCCCGTTGAGATCCTAACTCTTTTACCGGTGAAGTCGACAATCCCGAACGTCGTTTTTACAGAATTTGGTCTACTTCTACTTTGCACATTTATGTTTTTGGTGAGATTTGATTTGTCAATTATCATATTTTAACAACGTGTTGCGTTTTGTAAAATCCGCCTTTTTTAAAGTGTGAAGAAAATAATCTATTTATTTTGTGCAGGAAGTGCCTATTAAATAAAAATAATCCCCATTAACATAATTTTATGCTTAAACATTTTTATGGAGCAAACAAATATTTGTCATGAGAATTTCGTTATCGACATTACAAGAAAATAATTTGTAGGTCGCCTTGTGAAACACAAAGTTTACCGTTAATTTCTTTTTTATTTAAAAATCCCGTAGTCCTAGTTCATTAACATTTTATGTTAAACCATAATCGTAAAATATGTTTTGTTTTCGATATGCCTCTTAAGTACTAGCTCTTATCAAATATTTAAATTAGTCACATCACAATCAACACAATTAATATTCATCACTGTTAAAATATTTTAAGAAAATTACTAAACGAAAGCTAGAGCGGTTTAAAAAAACATTTTGATGAAAATGATGATGATGATGATAATGCAGAAATGATGTTTCAAGAGCTTTCTAAGGACATAACACGATGACCTCAAAAAATTAACTTTCCATTTTACACCCATAAATCAAAAATTTACATATACTATGTCTAATCTCTTCTGCGTGTAATTGTCACAGAGAAAAACGTATTATTCGATAAGTTTTCCTTTTTGCTAATTTTGACACGGTGCACTAACAACACAGTAATACCGGTGCCATTATAGTTATATTTCATCTGTATCCTTTATGGTCCCCACTCACGGTCAGTTAAACTGACATCAGTTCAACTGATGACTTCAAACGGATTTAATCCAAAAAAAATTCAACACACACGGTCAGTTCAACTGATCATTCCAACTGATCAGTTCAAACTAGGGCTGTTGATATTTTTAAAATAGCGGATTTTCAATATATCGATAATTATAAATATATCAAAATCGGAATTTTATATATCGGAAACGTAAGCGATATATTGATGCTTACTGCTTAAAAATGATTGACACAGTTTATAATTTAGTATATTTATTAAACAAATTAAATTATATATGTATGAAAATATTAGGTTATAGTTCTTAGTAATTACTTTACTAAGAACTACAATCTAATTATTAAAGAGCCATGGTATCTCAAATGGTTAGCGCTCGCTGTAAATTTCACAGTACGCGAGCAACCCGGGTTCGATCTCCACCGGCACCAATGAAATTGTTAATTGCAATTTTAAGTGCTGATTTACCACGTGCTCGGCAATGAAGGAAAACATCGTGAGGAAACCGGCATGTCTGAGAAATAAAATAAAAAATTTCAGAAAACGTGAAGTTCGCCAACACGCATTGGGATAGCGAGGTGGACGTTACCCTAAAACCCTCTCAGAACTTAGGAGAGGCCTGCCCAGCTGAGGAGTGCCCAGCATTGGGACATATATAGGCTGTAACTTTAACTTGAATTATTGTTTAATTTAAATAAGACAATTATGTTTACCAATATTTGTCAGTAAGAGTTTTCAAAAATACTCGTTGTTTTATATGTTCAGCTGTTTCAATACTCAAATTATTGGGCACTAAAAGATTGATTGTAGAAGTAATTCGTTCAGATGCTTTGGATGCAGCTGAAGAAATCAAGTATTTAACAGCTATTTCTGATAGCACGGAATTAAATAAAATCATAAGACGCCTAAACGATTAAAATAACTTGAGGCTTATACCAACATCGAAGCACTTATTTCGTCGTTTTCTCTAATAGCTCACATGTGCAGACACTTAATACACATAATCGCATCACTTTGATAAAAATCCACTTCAAACGATTATTTAAACGATAAAATAGTAGCAACCATCCGTCAATGGTCAAGCTCCTGCCAAAACTCACAGTAAGTAAAGTAGTACTAAGTTTCATAGATTATAGTGATTTTAATATCACAGAGATATACTTTACAAAATTACATTTCTTTTTAAGATAATAAGCAAATAAATAAACTGGGGAAAAATGAAAAACATAATATAGTGTAAATAAAGTATAGTAGATTGGGTCCATCAAGAATTAGGATTTAAGTTTACGATGGTGTGGATGTGAAAAAATAAAAAATTAAATTATTTAAAAAAATATATCGACTGTCGTATATCTATATTTCAATATCAAACTTATATTTCAATATATGGCGTCAAAAATATTAAAAATAAATATCGATATTTCTAAATAATAAAATAGATTTTTCGATATATCGATATTTTAGCAACAGTCCTAGTTCAAACGTGGGGCGTGGCTGTGGGCGTTTGGTTTGCGTGACTCCTATAAAATATCATATATATAGATAAATTAAATGATATTTAATAATTCCTAAATCTTATTTAATAGCATTTTCTGTCTATTAATATATATCTATACAAACAAATAAAATTAAAGTGTCTATTTGTAATGTCAAAATAACAGTTTTTTACTAAATACATATGAAAATACATACGGTACTTATAACAAAAACACAATTTTTAAAATCTTTGTCTATCTTTCTTTGTGTCTGTTTGTCTGTCTGTTTGTTTGTTCCAGCTAATCTCCGAATCGGCTGAACCGATTTTGACGAGACTTTCAGTGCAGATAACGGATATTATATGGAGGAACTTAGGCTAATTTTAATTTAGAAAAAGAATTAGGGTTCCGTGCAAAAAATTAAAACCCATGAAATCCAATCGTAATAAATTACACGGCGAAGTCGCGGGGAACAGCTAGTTAATAGATATGAAATGATATTTTTAATTTATAGGAGTCACGTCAACTAAACGCGCACGGCTGCGGCTTCATCGATCGAGAAATGAAATCCGTTCCGTATATAGGTATATATGTATATAAATAACGTTTCCGATATATTAACACTTCAAAAGATATTTTTATTCATGATAAGGTTAGTATTAAAACACTTTTAAGAAATGGGTCAGATATTATGATAATTTTACTCATTATGGTAAATTTTATTTATATAATAAATGTGTTATTTATTTTTATCTGTTTATTAAATTACCGATCTGTAGAGCGGGCGACACCCCACTGATACTAACTTGCACTCCGTTTACGGTGAACCCAAAAAACCCCGTGGGCATGGGCACATTCTGAAGGTCTTATGATGACCAGATAATGCTTATCGGTTTTCAGTAACGGAAATAGTTAGGATGGCCTAGCTTTTTATGTTTATCTAATTGAGCTCTAGACGTGTTACATACTAAAGTTGAAGCACACAAACGTCATGAATTAAAATAAGTTATACAAAATAAAATCCGTAAAGTTTGTTTTATTAAATGTGTAGTATTCGTGTAATAAATCAGTCAAAAATCATTCAATTCTAAATACTGCGTACAGGTAATTTGGTCATTTATAGGAATTGGTGCTAATGGTGCTTGTAGGTTTTCTTGAAGTACACATATATTTTCGTCTTCTGGTTGTAGTTGGTTATGCTTTTTCCGTTCTGCCTTTTTTTATTGCCTGTAAAATATATGGTCGATTTCTAATTTTGTACCTACTTAGGAGTTTTGCTGCTTTTAATTGCCTGAAAACATTATAAAGTGAGTAATAATACTGTTTGTACTATTTATTATATTTATATTACTTGTGTAGTTACTTCTTGAGCCCTTCCAAATGAGCCCAAACACGATGGTGTTTCGAAGTGGCATAACTGAGATCTTTCACCCCACCTTCTTTGTTCACCATCATGAAGTTAATATAATCACATTAAACTAGGTCTTTATGAACCCTTTCAAATGAGTTCACACACGATCGTTCTATCTAGTGCCGTCACTGAGATCCTATACCCACCTTCACATTGCACCATCAGAAAGGTGAGGTCATAACAGCCACCTGGGTCTTTATGAGCCCTTTCAAATGAGTTCAAACACGATCCTTCTATCTAGTGCCGTTACTGAGATCCTATACCCACCTTCGGATTGCACCATCAGAAAGGTGAGATCATAACAGTCACCTAGGTCTTTATGAGCCCATTCAAATGAGTTCAAATACGATCCTTCTATCTAGTGCCGTCACTGAGATCCTATACCCACCTTCGGATTGCACCATCAGAAAGGGGATATCATAACAGTCACCTAAGTTTTATGAGCCCTTTCAAATGAGTTCATACACGACCGTTCTATCTAGTACCGCCACTGAGATCCTATACCCACCTTCGGATTGCATCATCAGAAAGGTGAGGTCATAACAGTCACCTAGGTCTTTATGAGCCCTTTCAAATGAGTTCAAACACGATCGTTCTATCTAGTGCCGCCACTGAGATCCTATACCTACCTTCGCATTGCACCATCAGAAAGGTGAGGTCATAACAGTCACCTGGGGCTTTATGAGCCCTTTCAAATGAGTTCAAACACGATCGTTCTATCTAGTGCCGCCACTGAGATCCTATATCCACCTTCGGATTACACCATCAGAAAGGTGAAGTCATAACAGTCATCTTGATCTTTATGAGCCCTTTTAAATGAGTTCAAACACGACCGTTCTATCTAGTGCCGCCACTGAGACCCTATACCCACCTTCGGATTGCACCATCAAAAAGGTGAGGTCTAACAGTCACCTAGGTCTTTATGAGCCCATTCAAATGAGTTCAAACGCGGTCTTTCTATCTAGTGTCGTTACTGAGATCCTATACCCACCTTCGGATAGCACCAACATAAAGGTGATATCATCACAGTCATCTAGGTCTCCATTTACCTAATTGAAAATGAGTCCACGTAGTAGCATCACTGAGATCCTTTACCCACCTTCTGAGTCCACTATAAGGAAGGTGACATCATTACCATCACCTTGGTCTCCATCCTCTGTCAAAGCAACTTCTCTAAATATATATGACGGCTCGGTGGCGCAGTGGCTTAGCAATGAATTGCGGCGCGGGTTCGAATCCCGCACGGAACAAGTATTTGTATGGCCTACAAATGATTGTTCCGGGTCTGGATGTTTGTTCTTGTGCAATTTGTGTTTGTAAACTGCCTCCACGATATAGGAGAAAATCCTAGTGTGGGGGTAACGTTTTTTTTGAATGAAAAAAATATATAAAATAATATAAAATCATAAAGAATGTTATAAAAAATTATAAAATATATATAAAAGCTACTAAGAAAGTAGTAAGAAAGTATGTACTTACCAATAATGAAAACGAACTGAAGCCAGCGGATTACGGTGCGCCCGGAAAAATACGTGGATTGCCGTCAGTTAAAAATTTTAACTTAAGATTTCACATTCACGATCAGTTTTTGGATGTACTTCAGTTCAACGGAGCAGTTTAACTGACAGCACGCCCGAATAAAATCCGTGTGTTGCCTTCAGTTAAAAATTTCAACTTAAGATTTCACATTCACGGTCAGTTTTTGGATGTACGTCAGTTAAACTGAACAGTTTAACTGACCGTGAGTGGGGACCATTAGATTGCGTCACCACAATAGTAAAGTTAAGTAAAATCTCATTTCTAAGAGGGTTATGCAGCAAATACACAGACATGCAGGTTTTATCACGATGTTTTTCTTCATCACTGAACACGTGGTAAGGTTTATTATGATTACTTCGCCCCTGAACCACCCCGGCTCCATAATAGAGTACCTACTTCAAAATAACATCTAACTGCGATAAGATTCTATCGTTTAATTACTGTTGAAGGGCGACTAAAAACAACCTAGACAGCCCATCCGGCTCGACTAGACTGTCCACTGATGCATATAAGCCAATAAATATCGGTCACACGGTATATAATATCGATGATGACGATATAATTATCTATAACAAGCTGTTAAAAATTATAATGCCAGTTTATGAAGTAAATAATCTAGAATACGTAGATAAGTCGGCGGACGGGGCCGCAGGCGTGTAGAGCCGGTCCGGTATAAATAGAGCCAGCTAAAAATAACAGCACGGATTGCACCTGCAAGCACGTAACATCCACTATCTTCATTCGCGCTATACTATATATTCTCACGACCGCCTATTATGGGGCCGCTGAGGTAACATTACTAATAAACCGTATTAGGTGCGCGGTTCATATTTTACGCACCATTACGAGACTTTTATTTAATATACCCCCATTATCCACACCTGACGTGCACTGCAATATATGCAATTACATGTTGGTATTGTCACGCACACAAATTATAGATAAACACTACATAATTTTATAAATACGTAGCAACATGTTTTAAAAATTACTTAAACAATGCAGTTACACAATATCACGATATTTGTTGAATGTTTGATATCCAAAGTAGGTATAATGTAATATTCGATACCCCAGGATAAACTTAATAAAATTAGTAATAACTTCAAAAATCCATAACAAAACGTCTTTACCAATAAGTTGATGTCTTAAGCACAGAAATAAGGGCAGTTGAATTGTGGTGATATATGGAGTTGCAAGGAGGAAGAAGCCAGACAGATGGCGTCATGAAGGAACATTGAAACAGAAAATCTAACAGGGGCACAGATTAAAAATGCAGACCACTTAAAACCTTTATCGTTAAGGTTAAAAAAGTAGTGAAATATCATAGAGTTTACAAGGAGGTGAAAGTATGGAGAGTAAAGAGCTTATAGGATTTTCAATTATTAGAGAAAGAGAAAGAGAGAGAGATAGCAAAGACATTAAAATCATGATAGTTGTAAACAAATCAATATAATTATTTATAAACATTTAGCACAAGATAATACTATATTGTATGATAAATTTTCCCGAACTGTCATTCTCAATAGCCAAAGGGCTTCGCACAGAGCTTTATAATTTACAAGCACGGCGTAATTTCCCTCATATAATATAAAACATCATTATGTGTAATCGCATAAAAACGGCGACACCGTTCCGTTCCGTGTCCACGGAGTTAGTTTGTTGAACCTGTCTCCGTCAGACGTGCAGAGCGGTGCAGAGCGGTGCGCGGACTCGGCGCCGGCGCGGTGCGGTGCATCAACCTCCGATAACTTGTAATTTGTAATTACAAACCTTTACTGCTCCCGGACGGGGCCGCAGGAAACAACCACGTTTACAAGCTCGCTTTATGCGCTAATTTTGAAAATCAATTATGTCTATACGCAATTATAACTTGTATATTGCCAAGCGCACTCGCGATGTTAAAATTGTAGAAACTCAAATTAAGTAATTGGAATGCAATAACCATAGTTTCATTTTTAACTTTTACTTTGATTTTTTTTATCAAAAGTAAATATTATAACAGCGCAACCGACCGTGTAGAGAAATGAAAACAAATTGTAACAAAACGGCTTTGTAACAAATTGTGCACACGAACTGTATTTTTATAAAAGTAAGTGCACCAAAACGACCACACATTTCACCTGAAAGTAAGTGTATAATATATCATAAATAAGCCCTTACTATATCTATCCTCGATTAGGAAACAAGATAAAGACGCGTTGTCAAATTTAAGGATTAAAATGGTAGACCTGGTTACCATTCAAAGAAAATCCTATTGTTGTCAAGTTAATATACGAAACACACAGGAGCATTATTTCACGGTGGTATTCCGTGCAACCATGGTCCTTCCTCATTCGAGCCGACCCATTCGTGCTACAATCATAATATCGTGAACCATCCACGTTAAGTATTATATATTATAGTATAATTTTAACCATAATTTTATATTTATTATAATTTTATCCGAATCTAGTACCATTATTTATTGTGCCGAAACTGTGAATCAGTTTAAAAATCCACTGGTCAAACATGCTTTAAAGTACAACAATAATAATCTTTATATATAAAAATTACGTGTCACGTTGTTTGTCCGGGATGGACTCGCTAAACCACTGAACTGATTTCAATAAAATTTCACTAACAGATTTCAATAAAACACTGCGTTCAGTTTGGTCCAACTTGAGAGATAGGATAGTTTTTATCCCGATAAATGACGAAATGAAATGAAATAACGAGATGATGAAATGTAATCTAACAATTCGTACATATCCACTCGATCTGACATCCAAACCTAGACTGTTTATTTTAAAAGTCAAAAGCTCTTTTATAATTTTTCAACTCAATAAAAAAATTAGAATCAAAAGAGAATTTAAGATCAAAAAAAAAACAATTAGAGTACCTCGATTTGGAGATGTTGCTGGCCATTTAATTGTTTCATTTGTCTACCTATCCAGACTTTGAAATTGTTTTGTAATATTATGGGCAGGAGCAACGCCTTGTTGAAATATGACACGATTTCGCTCCACCTCTGGCTGGTAATTAAATTCATTTCGTACGAGATTTAATATTTCCATTTATTTTCTAGTGTTCAAGTGTCCTTCACACAAGTACACCATCAAAACTATGTTTTTTTTTATATAGGGATAAGGTGACAAACGAGCACACAGTCCACCTGATGGTAAGTGGTTGCTGTGGCCCATAGACATCTACATTTATCCTCGATTACGAATCAAAATGCAGATGCGTTGTCACCCGTGAGGACTAACCTCCTGATGCCACACCAAACATTAAACGCAAATTTCACTTAACTAACTACTACTGCTAATAATGATTATTACACCTATTATTGTTAAACTTGCATTCTATTATTGCTATAATTGGTTTTATCTACAGAGCACCACAAACCACCGACGGACCGTTTTTCTCTATGGTTACATCAGACCACGCAACGTAGTTTAAAAAGTTTGCATTGCATTCTGTTTGAATATTCTGACAGAAATCCAATCTACTCTCACGGTCTCACAAGTCCATTATATAGTTTCTAAGCCAATCATCTGTTGCGATAACATTTGTACTTGTGCTTTTTCAGCACATTTCAGCAGCTTCCCTACTTGGAGCTTTTGAATAACACTAAAAGTAAGTCAAATATCCAGATTTGTTGCTGTGGGCGTTATACTGTGTATTTTTTTACCATTCCATGCCACTAGAGTTAAAAGGGGACTTTTGTGGTTTCAGTTGTTACTGATAAGCCATTAAGATTAAAAAATAGCTCTAAAACAAACTCAAATAGCAAACAAAGACAAATTAGAACAGGTTGCCGATACATTCCTTCCAATTTCAAAATTTCGTAAGTAATCAAAAGTTCCGTACCATCGTAAAACACATTTCTAGTAGGAGAGCCCCCTCTAATTTACTATTTATTTTTATTTTTATTATTTATTGTTATACACATTCTGCGAAAATTTGAACTGTCTACCGACGGATCATGGGATACAGCCCGCTGACTGACAGACGGACGGACAGAGAGCTGAAGCTTAGTAATAGGGTACCGTTAGTTACCCTTTGGCTACGAAACACTAAATAGTGTTTCAATGTGGTTATTCTTATTAGAAATAAAAAAAATAAAAATATTGAACTCACTCAAAGGAATGTTTCCTTTGAGTGAGTTCAATATTTAATGTACTTTCCCTCCACGTGCCATTCGTTTTTTCCACCCTGTATAATAAAATAAAAATCTAATATGATTATTAGACATCGCCGTTTCCGACGTTTTGCGTTAGGAAACCGTGTGCAAACACGATGTTGCTTTTAACTTCACCCTGTTACCCAATTTGTTCCAAGATAGTACATCCCTATGTGATTAATATTTATGCCGTTTAGTTAGATCTTAGTTCACGTCAGATTAATATTAAAATTAAAAAAATTAAAAAATTAAAAAGCCATTTATTTCTTTCTCAAGGCATACTAAATAATAAAGTAATTGGAGCCTCCTAGTAAGTATAAAAGTATACCTGTGTCAGGAGGTACCACTCTTCCTAATAACATTAAATATTGAGATAAGCCGAGCAAGATTACCTATGATTTAGAGTAGGTGTGTGTTTGTGTTTGTGTGTGTGTGTGTGTATTGTCGTTATATTTTTATTTTTTACTACTTTTACTGTTTCACTGTCTCGTTGATTCGTCGTTCGAATCCCGGGTCGGACCAAAATTAATTATTGTGTTTTTGTGTCGCAAAATTATCAGTAGCCACCTGGAATCATGAAGTCAATAGTGTTTCCCATCCGTGCATAGGAAAGCACATAAAACCATTGGTCCTGCGTCTGATTTCTCCCCAATCATGTCAGGTTGGCTGCTCTATTCGACTAAGATATTAAGGGAATCGAGAGTGCACCTGCTTGCGCACCAGCTCGTGCACTATAATCCTGTCCTGCGCGGATGGCTAGCCTCCGTTAAGACCGGCCGCCGCGCCGTGACCGAAATCCGTTTCGGAGGCCATTATTATAATTACTGTTTTAATTTTAATGCATCCCAATTGCATATTGAAACAAATCTCGCATTTAACTCTATGTGCCTATAATAAATCCAAAACATATCGCTACAATAACTGTCCATTAAATAAAATTGCTGCTAATAATTTATAGTGAAAAGAAATTCTCCAGCCCAAAGGGCTATCATTACCTTACTTCATAGACACGCTCGTCCGCCTCGCAGATAATGATGGCAACTTTTACGATCAGCAATTATTTCTGATGCCTGCTGATTACTTCTTCAATGTATAATTAAATTTGTACTTTGAGTCACTGTAATTAACTCGCGTTTTGCTCACCAATATAGAGTGTTAATAAGACAGCAATTTTCAACTTATATAAGATACTTGATACTTGTAAGTATTAGTTTGCACGGAAATGTTCAAATAAACAGAGTTTTATGACAAGTAAAACATGTGGATTGCGAATATAATAAAATACGAGGAATAATGAATGTTGAGACTTCATTGAAGAGAATAAGAACACAATTTTAAATAAAATTTACGTAACTATAAATACAATAGTTAAAGATGGTAAAATGAGAAAAATAATAAGTTTGCCGACCTAAATATTAAAATGAATAACATTTTATTAGTCCTTATTATTAAAATTGATTACATCGATATAAAAGGAACTTTCCACCAACAGTCATCCAATAAAGAATTTACACAGAATACTTTTAGAATAGCGGATTATTAGGTAAATGTTCAAGTACGTTCATTGCCGTTATGTGCAGTTTTATGATATTCTTTTTCATTTGCTAGTTATTTTCATATAATAAATAAATGTTTGCCATTAATGCTTGTAAAAGTTCATTAAATAACGGCATGATGCTGTTGTGTTTGAAGTAACGTGAATGTAGAAAACTGGGGACTTTTTTTTACTAGTACCAAAGGAATTCCAACGTAGTCATCAGGAATGATATCTATCTGCGTTTTAGACAACCGGAATATTCTTGGAAAAGTCCATGAGCAGCAGTGGACTTAAGATGGTAATTGTGGGAACTTCTTTTATATATATTTTATATATAAATGAACAATATTATCAAAGAAAATTTTCCAATGGTGGCTCGCTTTTTTTTTGCATGTTCTTGTCATGGTTTTTATTTTTTTACCACGCCTTTATTAAGTCTCTTCCTTGTTTATATGTGGTTCCAGGTGAAATTTAGTAATTGATTTTAAACTAACATCTAGATGCGCTGATAACTTTAAATTATATTCATAATTTGAGTTATATTCATAACTCAAATTCGGATGACAATGCAAGAATATGGTAAAAAAACCTGATAATTTTTCTAAAAAAATCACACTAGTTTAAAATAAAAAAAATACCGGTAGATTTGTCCAAAACTCGGTACTTACATGAAAAAAATTAATTCAATCAAGTGTGCTTATTTTAAACATCTAACTTTCTTAAATAATAGGAAAGTTCATAATTTGCAATAATAGAACATAAAATACAAGACTTATACAAATTATGTATGTATTGTATTATTGTTTAAAATATTTTTACGTACATGAGATAATTTATAAATATATGAATACTAGTAAAACTTAAAGAAATCTAAGTACGAATAAAGTTTCCTAACATCAAATATGTCCATAATCCTTAATCTTTTTTTCCTTAAGATCATACCAATATTCTTATACCATAGCTGCAGTCATCTTCAAATTAATTTCGAAGTCATAACAACTATCGTAATTAACATGTATCAAAGCAGTGATTTACTCAGTAGACAGCGACTATTTAGCTATTTTGTTTTTATAAGATTAATATGCGAGAATACGCGCTCAACATTGGCTAAGGAAAGGGGTAGTGATAAAATAGAAGAAATAAAAGGGGACAACAAACGAAACATTTCAGTGTCATCGCAATGCTTTTGTAAACTGACATTATCTGTCAACAGGAATTATGATTTGATTGAACATAAAATAGGGTTTCCAATTCAGAAAGAGAAATATAAAATGGCCAAAAAAATTCCTCGTATTCTTAGAAATTGTCAAAACATCGTGAAATTTCGGTAGAAGAGATTCCAACTCAGTAGAAATCGAAAACATCGGTAGGTTCGAGGCCACTGCCACTCCGAGTAACTATAAAATGCTTATGTTAGAAGTGGTTCACGACAATATTCAAATAGCGGATTCTAACCCACAACTTTCTGATTTTGCAGTCCGTATACCACTAGGCGACTGGACGAACGTATTTAAAAAAAATTACAAAGCAGATAACATACAGCAATTCAAGGACAACAGCAAATGCTAGTATTATTACAATATCTCAAAGATTTATATATGATTATACCAATATTATTATTATACACGCCGCGGTAACAAAGCCATAGAATAGCGTGGCTGTTTACAAAAATAATAAATTATGACATAATATTCCGTCCAACTCGTACCTGGAATCTTAAATTACGAGTATTATAATCCGCGTGCGACAAAGTAACTTATCAGAATCAGAGTTATTTTTATGGCACAGTTTCCAATCTCGAGCAGTAATAAACATCAATGAACGAAAGATATAATATTCAACTAAGCGGCCATTAAACTATCTAACGGAATTTCTATTGCATAATACTAAATCACACTTATGGTAATATAATACTTTGTTAGGCAACGGATACGAGAAATAAAAATAAATTCAGAAAGACAGCAAAAGCATAAGACATTACAGAAAGTTTTACAACCCGTTATTAACAACACATAAGAAAATTTGAATTACTGTAAACGAACATGGAAACAACGGTAACATGATGTATAATAACAATAATTACTGACCTATCAATTACCATAGATATTAATCTTCTCGCTGTTAATTATTAACGGGATTAACGCATTCACATAGATACGAATGCACACATCTGAAACACTTTCGGTGTTTCGGCGATAGTACGATTATTGGATAAGAAATTTGTCCTGTCCTGTCTTAACCCCTATGGATTTTTCTTATGGGGATATGTCAAATCTAAAGTGTATGTCAATAATCCGACTTCTCTGGTGCAGTTGAAAGAAAATATCTGTCGCCAAATGACAGCCATCTCGGAATCTATATAATAATCTAAACGAACAACAAAATTTCTTATGACCGCTTGAAATCGTCATAAGAAACTGGCGTGACCATGATTGGTTGTATGGATCTAGATGAAAATAATTATAAGAAGTAAATTCCTAAACTCTATATTTTAACAATAAATAAAAATATTATCGATATAAGTTATAAACTTTCTTTTGAGAGAAGATTAACAACAAAAAAAATGTAATTTATTTTATTTATTACTTTGATTAATGCTGATTTGGAAAAATTTTGATGAATCTATTCATGTGGCGTTATCTATAAAATTGAAGTGTCTGTAATGTCAAAATAACAGCTTTTTACTAAATGCATATAAAAGTATATACGGTACCTATAACAGAAACATAATTTTTAAAATTTTTGTCTGTCTGTCTGTCTGTCTGTCTGTCCGTCTGTCTGTCCGTCTGTTTGTACCGGCTAATCTCCGTAACGGCTGAACCGATTTTGACGGGACTTTCACTGGTAGATAGCTCATGTTATAAGGAGTAACTTAGGCTACTTATATTTTTGAAAAATAATTAAGGTTCCGCGCAAAAAAATTAAAACCCTAAATTACACGCGAGCGAAGTCGCGAGGAACAGCTAGTTTACATATATTTAAGATAATCATTAAAAACTATCTATTTTATAAATTTTTCGATTTCAACAATAACATGTTTCTCAGATAAAATATAGCTTATAGGTAGGTACTGCTCTCAAGTTTTTGTGAAGTTTCATTTCAATTGGTTCAGCCAAAGAGATTTAAATATATAGGTATACTATAGAGCGGACATAGGCAACATTTGCATACAAAAACTTTGAGCTCGCGCGTGTTTGACGCCCTCTAGCTAAACATAGCATAACTACACTGAATATTTATAAGGAAAACATTTCAGCTATTCCCCAGTAGGTGACGCTAATAAATATAAGGTAAAAAGGTTTTATAAATGTTACCGTTTCGACATCAAAGTATCGATAGTGTTGTTGAAGGTTACTTGTAAAGTTAACTTTGTAAAGCTTTACAATATAATAATAAGGAATATGCATGCTTTTTTCCCCCTATAACATCAAAAAGATCATATAATTTTTTTAAGTCATGGATAACGTCATGAAAGAAATGAAATGTCATGAAATAAAGTATTTAATTTCCAATAGCTAAGAATCAATTCAAACAGCAGTCACATTGGTGGCATCTTGGATGACGTCACTAGGTCCATTAGACGCTATAATAATAGCATATGATTGGTCGGTCAGCGTCGAAGGCACATCGCGTAACGTCAAATCCAATAAGAGAGCGCCTTTATGTTATTCAAATTCGTTTCTTTTAGAAAAATACACTTCAAATCTAACATATTTTAGGAAAGCACTGAACTTAACAGTCGTTACACGATAAATTATTATACAGATTCACAAGTTTGCGCGTTTACCGTTAAAAGAACACCTTTGTCGTATCTCCTCAATTTCAGAGCACTTCCCTTGTTGTCGCAGCCAGCAGCAAAATCTACGGCGTCGGCATATCAAATGACCTGCAGTAGCATGGTCACTTGGAAGAGAAAGCTAAATTGGTTTCCAAAAAGTTTGGCGTACTCAGTAGAGCGGGACAGTATTTCATGCCTGCACACCGTTTGCAACTTTACAAGCGCAGGTTCGGCCTCACATGGAATACTATTGTCATCTCTGGGCCGGGGCTCCCTAGTGAGAGCTCTTTCCACTTGACCGCATAGATAGCAAAGCGGCTCGAATCGTCGACGACCGAGTTCTCTTTGATTGGCTGGATTCACTGGCGCTGCGTAGAGATGTTGCATCCCTTTGCATTTTCTATCGCATTTACCACGGGGAGTGCTCTGAGGAATTGTTCGGATTGATTCTAACCAACAAATTTCACAAACACACATCGCGACAAAACTTACGTTACCATCCACATCATTTGGATGCTTGGCGGTCCACTACCGTGCGATTTATTATAATTTTCTTAGGAATCCCTTACCATCGGCAATTTTTATGGACCGATACTACTTAGGGACCTTCAAGAAACGAGTTTAGCCTTTTTTAACAGGCCGGCAACGCATCTGCAACTCTCTTGGTGTTGTAAATTATATTAAATTTTAAAAAAGAAGGCTATCTTGTTGACTGGGTACTGGTTGTACTGACTGAGATAGACGTTTCACGTTAAAACTAACGGCCATGTGCCCCGACACAGGCCCACCCGATTTTTTTATTGGTACAGTATCGTTTACTGTTTCACCTCCTTAAATATTGTAGATGATTAAATCTGCATCCTGTATAATATTTTTTATCGATAGCACCAATCGATAAACGTTGTCAATCACTAACTCATTTGGTGACGTTACTGGATAACAGAGGGCGCTTATTACAATAATAATAAATGGTCTAAAACAATCTACCAGAAATAATAAAATTTCAAAATTATCGGGTAAATATACACTCTATACTTGCGATAATAAACCGAAATCACATTAAGTTTTGCTACATATCGGGATTTAAAATATCTTAATGCACAATCAGGCATATTTTCTTTAAAAAATATTTTTTAAATTTAGGAAACGAAGACCACCGCCCATGAACAACTGCAAACACCAGGGGATTTCCAAGAACATTGCCGACCTTTTTAAAATGAAAATGCTCCTTTCCATAGGTCATATTATCTGTTTGAAAAAATCGCTGGTGATAGCTGATTCCACAAATGATTGATTAAATGATTCCACAATGGTGGAATTCGGCTTCAGCATAAAGTGTTCGGCAGAACATGGCGTGCCAGCACGTTTCGCATACAACCCGAGTAGATTCCAATCATCAATCGCCAACACTAACACTACATCGAGTGTCATAACGCTACACCGCATTGAGGCCTTATTCTTATGGATTCCATACACGATCCAGGTTACCGTCAAGTTTTCAGTGCATTCATATAGACTACTCACGTTCTAGTTCTCCGTCTAGTTTGCATAATGCCGCCAGTTGAAACCATGGTGTCACCAGTGACAGACGATGACGCGTTAGCCATCTTAGGCTTATTGCTTCGACTAACGTCATACATACTTGATCGCTCATACACACGTTCAAGTTTACATGACGCTGCAATCTTGATCAAGTCGGCAAAATTGAAATTCAATTTTTGCTTTAAGTAGACTTGTCATGCACACTGCCATACACCATCAAGTTTACCGGACGCCGCTTCAAGCGCGCTGCAAACTGGATCGTGTGTGGCATCCATTAACACCCCACGGCTAATCTATTTTTTAATTACGATTAAGAGATAATGTACGATAATAAATGAAACTTTATCAAGCTTTAAGTCAATTATCTACACTTTAAACGAATTACCCTTTTGTTTCACATTGTAAGAACTTTTAGCGCGAAGAGTAAGAAAATAACTAATTAAATGCTAAGTCTGTTTAAAAGTTAATTATCAATGATTATAGCTATAAAACTCATAAAATTAATTAATAATTGTTTAATGTTGTGCGTAAAATAAATGTAGCAACTAATAGACTGTATTAAACATTTAATCAAGTGCTAACATGAATTTTAGTAAGTACGTATTTCATTTGAAATATTGTTTTCTTTATATATCTATAAATCTTGGGCATGTATCATACTAGACGTAGTCATAAGAGCCTAGCTACAAGTAAAAAAGATATTTCATATAATATGTTAAACAACGCCACACTGTTTGTGTAAAACCGAGTCAGTTCATGACCAACTAGTCGGTCAAATCATTGCGGTAAAGTTTATACAACTATTACTAAATCATAAGTAATCTCAGTGTTTAGCAAAAATTTACTTTAAAAAGTGGAAATACCTATATCTTGTGTCAGTGTCTTATACATCAAAAACAACAAAATAAGCTAGTAAAACATCCGAAATGGTTATGTAATATATAAATATATATATATATATATATATATATATATATATATATATATATATATATATATATATATATATATATATGTAATATATGTAATATGGCATACGTAAGTTTTAGACGACATTTGTAAAAGAATGAATTTTTACCAGAATAACTTGTAGTAATTACATTTTATTAGTAATATGTAAAAAAAAACTAATGTTCCTATGTGACAAAAATTTAAATATTAAATGATAAAATTTAAATGTAAAACAATTTAATTATTGTAAACCTAATGCATTGTTTCAATCATGCTAATATATAAATACATAATTTTGATAGTGACGTACCTCACCAACTAATTTAACTTTATATATATATATATATATATATATATATATATATATATATATGTAATATATGTAATATGGCATACGTAAGTTTTAGACGACATTTGTAAAAGAATGAATTTTTACCAGAATAACTTGTAGTAATTACATTTTATTAGTAATATGTAAAAAAAAACTAATGTTCCTATGTGACAAAAATTTAAATATTAAATGATAAAATTTAAATGTAAAACAATTTAATTATTGTAAACCTAATGCATTGTTTCAATCATGCTAATATATAAATACATAATTTTGATAGTGACGTACCTCACCAACTAATTTAACTTTTCCAATAATATTTTTTTAAATGCAGCCTATTTACGTCCCACTGCTGGGCACAGGCCTCCTCTCATTTCTGAGAGGGTTTTTAGGGCAAGGAAATGTCCGCCGCGCTGCCCCAATACGTGTTGGCGAACTTCACATGTCTTCGAAATACTTTTTTTCTTATTTCTCAGACATGCAGGTTTCCTCACGATGTTTTCCTTCACCGCCGAGCCACGTGTAAATCAGCACTTAAAATTGCAATTAGCAATTTCATTGCTGCCGGCGGGGATCGAACCCAAGTTGTTCGCGTAATGTGAAACGTAGGTTTCACATTACTCACTGCTACACTTACTGCTACCACGGCTCACTTTTTTACTGTAACAATTTTTTTTTATTTCTAAAATGCCTACAAATAAGACGTGAGTGGATTAACACTGTCACTCGTGATAATTGAGAGCCCAATAAATTTTCGAGGTCCAAAAATAAGAAGATGAAGAAATATCCAAGAGTTTATTCAAAACATTTCTATAAATACTCTTCTAATGCAGGTTTATCGATTAAACAATTTTTCAGTGTGTAGCGGCGATGTAAGAATATCAACCACCCCATGTTGTCCCGTGGGTGTTATAGGAGGCGACAGAGGGAAACTGAAACAGGAAGTGAGCAACAGCACGTTTCTGATAATTTATCAGTGCAATTTATCCACATAGTTTCTTAAGTCTAATAGTGATGACAACAAAACCCCACTGTCTACAATTCTAAGTCAAATACGGTTTAAAAGTCTTTCACTGCTGCAGCAAAACCATCTATTACCAGATTCAGAAAGTTCTTCAAGCCGTGAGGGACACTTTTCTCGTGTTGGTAAAGATTGTACATCTTGCGTTAAGCACCTCCTTGGCAGAATGTGCGAACGAGAGATGGAAATATAATTAACCACACACCAGCTAAAACACCAGAAACTTAATCCGTCATGTCTGAATTGGAATGCTGGAGTCTTTCTGGCACTGATAATGCGCTTAGAAATGTTTTCATATTTACTAACGCACGTATAGTCGAATAGTAAAAAGTAAAAAGTGTAAATTTAAACCTAATAAAGTGAGATCATGCGAAGGAATGAAAATTGTGTACATTTTTACGTGTTTAAAATTAAAAAGAAAAATAATTTGAAACAACAATTACACCGTTGGCTAATAACAAACTGGTATACGTACCAGTTTATTATTAGCCAACTTCGAAAAAAATTTGTGAGTTTTTCATTTCGAGTGCATGTTTTTTTTTTTTGTACGTATGTTACCGATTTTAATGATACTTTTTTAAATAATACGTTACAACACTATAGAGGTATTTTCATGAAATTTGAAGAAAAAGTTCCTTATCCCTAAAGGTGAAAAAATCGAGGACGAATTTTTTCTATTACTAAAAAGTATTTTTAAAAAGACTATTAATAAAAAGTAATATCATAACAGTACAATATTTCATAACAGTCTATTTCTTTCTTACCCATTACCTAATAATGTTACATCCTAAAAATATTGATATAATTTTATGTCAAAAGTCAGGTCAAAATGACCCACACCAACGTCTGTGTAGTAATTTCCTTACCCCACAAATACCGTGAAAGCCTAAAACCAATATACAATTTTATCTTACGTGGGTTAAGATTGTGTTGGTTTTAGGCTTTCGTGTCAATATCACTCACTCGTTAAATGTTTGATTTATGTGTATACTAACTGTGGCCCATTGTGTAAACTGCATGGATTCCGTGCCCGTGGGAATTCCCCAAATCCCTCCTTAGTGCACATTTAGAATGCTTAAAGAATGTTTACTTCAAATTTCAAATCTCTAGGCCCACTGACTTGGAATGTGCTTTCTCTGTCAGTCTGTCATTCAGTTACGGTAGAGCTCGTCTTATTAAAACACTCTCCTCCTATGTATTTTTAATATATTTACCGTACAATCTGCCATAAATTCTAAATCAGCACGCTTTAGTGTTTAAGTAGATCTTTTTTTTTAAATATATTTGACATGATAAAAGTGATAAAATTTACAAAAATACTTTATATCAACTAGAATTACGTCAAAACAATTGGCGTTTCCCAATTCCATACAAAAGTTTTAAGAGAACTTTTGCATATATATACTGCATCTAACAAAATTAAAATGACCTGGAGAATAATAAATAGTGAATCGCGAAAGTCAAACCGCGCAACTCTGATTTCCAATTGAATATTAACAATAATTTAACTCGATCTGATCAAGAAGTTGCTATGGCTTTTGAGAAACATTTTACTGATGTTCCTTTTTTTGACAACAAAATCATTAAATTCTTCTCCTACTGTCGCCGAATCATTGCTCAAACAAAATGTAAAGGCTTCTTCAAATACTTTTAAATTCCATAGAGTACTGCCAAAAGATATCGTTAAATATTTTAAAACTATTGATGTTAAGAAAACGGCAGACTTATGAGGGATTTCCGTTAAAGTTATTTTATCTATAATAGATATAATAGCACCTTATTTAGCCACTATATTTAATACAAGCGTCTAATCTGGTGTGTTTCCTGATTTAATGAAACATAGTAAAGTCATACCTTTATTTAAATCTGGTAGTACATTAGACCCCGCCAATTTTAGACCAATTTCTGTACTACCAGTGGTAAAGTAAAAAATGACTTTCAATAAGAATTACACATGTGATCTATATTGAATAAAAAATTATTTCTATTCTATTCTATAGTTCTTTCGAGATTTGAGATCCAGAAATCATCCGTATGAAGCCGGGGCGGATCACTAGTTATTATATATAAAGATTTAATTGTACCTGCGTGTAAAAATTATATTCAATAGTCGATTTCCAATTAAAACGCAATTCGTTTATTATTTAATCGGTATTACGATTTATTTAATCGGTAATCTAGATAACATAGTCACTTCTCTAGTCATGCACAACTACAACTGACAACTGAGTAAAAACGACACATTAAAAACCAAAAGGTTTCGTCCAGTATAAGTTGTCCGGCGGGACGTTCTGGATTTGCAAGATTTATATAAAATATTCAAAAATAACTTAGATTCTTACGACACCCACGGGATGATATGGTGTAGTGAATATTCTTACACCGCCGTTACACGCTCACCCGTGGATGTCGTAAGAGACGACAGAGGGAAAGAAGTTAGAAGATGGGCGGCGGCGTCTTCCTAATTACGAATAAAAATAAAGAACTTGCCAACCCGCTTGTCAAGCGTGGCGACTATGGCAAATACCCCCCCTATGAGGCAATCTATAGGGGAGGCCTATGTTCAGTAGTGGACTTTAATAGGCTGTAACCTGTAACGGTAACTTAGATTGCCCTTTATTACTACGTAAGTTTAATTATCGTATCCCACGTAGATATCCCCGTAAATACATTACTCCCCTTTCACCGCCCATTCGTAAAACTGTACTAGGATTTAATTCGTCCTTACCTTAATTAATAGTCAGGGTCATACAGAAGTATATTATGAGAAATTAAAATAATTATTTTAACACACAATTATTGTTTACCCACATTTACCCAGACATACCATACTTTAAACAAATTATTAAAATAAAAATAATTCAACTTGTAAATGCATAAAATGACAAAATACTCGTTCACTTACGTAAAAGGTGTACGTTTTTGTTCGTTTTCTGAACTGCATCATTACCTACCGAGGTTTCAAAATACTGGTTTTAAAGCGATTCGTTGTAACAAGTGCTAATACATTGATTTTAACCAACAGCTAATATGTAATAAGTGCTAATGGCATGATTTACCTTATAATGAGCGCTAATGACATACTTTTAGCCGATACCTGAGACCTATAAGTACTTATGAGTACCAATTGTATAATTATACTGAAAACCCTTAAAATATTTAACAATTGAAATACACAATTATGAAGCTGTTACTGTAATCTGTTAAAATTATGTATATGACTTTAATGGAACCATCGAGCGATCACCTCATTTCCAGGGATACTTTTAAACAATGACACAGAGTAACAACATCGCAGTTACATTTAAAAAATATCGCCTAATTTTCCACCCTTGGGGGTGTAATTTATTATTCAAATATAAATAGGAACCCATTGCGAAGATATATCGTAACATAAGCATAACATACATACGAGAATTATAGTTTTTTTATAGAATGGGGGTGATAAACGAGCACACAATCCATCTGACGGTAAGTGGATGCGGTGGCCCATGGACATCTACGTTTATCTTCGATTAAGAATCAAAATTCAGAAGCGTTGTTCTGAGGACTACTATGGAATCCCTCGATTCCAGTAAAAAGGGTATCTGATTCTCTACACTCACCATACGAAACACAGCAGCATTTAGCTACTATTTTACGCTGGTAGTCTGAGAATCTGTTATGATTCAGAAGGAGGCTTCTGAGCGGGGTCGGAAGAGGGCGGATACCGCGCGGAGACGACGTCGCCAAGGCGTTCGTCATGGTCTTTCTCTAGAAAACGGTGTCCCCTACCAGAAACGGGGCCTTCGTGGTTGCAGACGCTCGAGGCGGGGGCCTTGGATGCCTAGTGATGTAACCCCCGAGGGGTAAGATGACTCGGAAGTGGTCTCGAGACATCGTGGTAGCACTGCGAGGGTGCTGGGGGCAGCAAGTACTGCCTCCGGGACGTGCTAATACTATTAGTGTAGCAAAGCGATGGAGGGGCCCCGGTTGCGTTCCGAACGGAGATCCCGGGACTTTTCGTATACGCTGATGGTAACCACCGTGGGGTTTTAGCCGTTAGGAGTCCGGCATAACCATAACTACAATAATTCAATTGTTCCTTTCGTAGTATATTATTATTGTTAAACGTATTATATTATTGATAAACAAATACAAATAAATGAATTACTAGCGTGTATTAAAATTAAGCATCATTTAAAATAAAAAATAATATTTCTTTCATGGCAAGATAAGAAAAAGTGCGAGGGAGATGGATATTATTCCATCTCGCTTACTTTTAGCCGCAAGGGCCGTCTACACTACGTCAGAAGGGGTCGTGATGGAAAAATCTTATCTTTTTCTCGCGCCTAGCCCCCATCCGCCAAATTCGTACCGTCCGATAAGGAACTTCGTTCCAATAACGTTCACACGGTAATCTGAAAGCTGAAGTTTGCATGCCGCTTGCCCAACCGCAGACAGAACACAGTAACATGAAAAGCCTAAGCGGCAGTACAAGTGATGATTGCGTTCAATAGCGAGTTCACGGTTCAAAGCACTCCATTCGTTTGGAAATTCAGATAGTAATCATTAGCTGAGTATTCTATCTAATGTAACGTTTAGATAGATACTCGCCGAGCACTGACGAATAGGCACAAGTACGAACATGTAAAAGCCTTGTTCGGGTGTTCGCGTTACTCGGCCCGAGTATTCGCCTGTTCTCCACTCGATGTCTGTGTTTTAGCACGAGTCAAAGGAATGCTCGTGTGTATTCGTATCGATGTTTACATACTCGTCATTATTAGCTTAACACGTGAACTTTTTCGCAGGTGGTTATTAATTACTTATAAAAAATATATATAAATAACACTAAATAATAAAAACACCTACATACTGTGATTGACTGGAGTAACGAATCCACTATTAAATTTATATCTATATAACTTCATCAAGGAGAACCCTTGATATAGGATCGTAGAAATCGGTTTTAAATAAATATTAATAAAAATAAATGTTTATGAGTCTATTTTTTATAGGATAGGGTGGCAAACGAGCACACAGTCCACCTGATGGTAAGTGGTTGCTGTGACCCACAGACATCTACATCTATCCTCAATAAATAATCAAAATGCAGATGCGTTGTCACCCGTGAGGACTAAGATGGAATGCCTCTTTTCCAGTAAAAAGGGTCTCCGGTTCTCTACACTCACCATACGAAGCACAGCATTGTTAAGCTGCTATTTTACGCTGGTATTCTGTGAGAGCGTGGTCCTTCCCCAGTCTAGCCGACCCATTGGTACTATAACTATACTACTAATATAGCTGTAGCGTGGCTCTATCACGTATAAATATTAAGTAAACAAAGTCGTAGCAACGAGACGCACGTCATCTATGTTTAAAAGAGCTACCTTGAATGAATACAGACGAATATATAAAAGTACTCGTCCACGATTGACTCTGCCAGTTATTCGGCGAGTTGTTCATCCGATAATGTAAACGTACCCTAATCTTAAATTCATCATGCGGTAAAGAAATCATAACGAACATTTGTTCCGTGTGGGATAATTACTCACCAAATATCTAATAAACTCGCTGTTGTTTATTAGACATGTGGTGAATGAAATTTCATTCATATCATTTGATTTTAAAGGATATGGACAATCAGTGTTATTTCATCCCAAAGTAAAGGATAAACTTAGACCTTAGAAGTGATTACACATGCTTCTTTGTTTGAATCGCGTGGCAAGTGCAAATGAGCAAAAGTGGCTATTTACCATCAGACTGATAGCATTTACATCACTATTACATTAAAACAAATGGATGGCCAT
The DNA here is from genome assembly GCA_963668995.1 of Parnassius mnemosyne. Classification (NCBI taxonomy): domain Eukaryota; kingdom Metazoa; phylum Arthropoda; class Insecta; order Lepidoptera; family Papilionidae; genus Parnassius; species Parnassius mnemosyne. The sequence continues at coordinate 26,334,629 of CAVLGL010000035.1, read as the reverse complement.
ATTAATAAGTTACCTCTGTGCGCCGCGGCGTTGCTCTCAACGGCGAACATGTTGAGCGCGGTGAGCTGCAGCAGGCGCGCGGCGGGCGTGGGCAGCGGCTGCCGGTGCAGCAGCGCGCGGAATTGACGCAACATGCGCCCAGCGCTCGCGTGCAAGCTCTCCATACTGTTGGGACATGATTGATTTGAAATGGTTCCAACCATTCTGGTCAACCTCGAGCACAGGCTCAGAACAGCCAGCTTCTCAGTATTCTTCTCAGTATTAAAAATACGTAAGATTACTTTGGGATAAGAACAGTGTAGCAAGGTAAAGCTTTTCAAGGTCGAGTGATGGAGGCACAATAGAAAAGAGACGGAGAGTTCAATACAACAAACATTAAAAGTTTAAGGATAATGGAAATGGAAAGTATGATGAAGATGACATAGTTGCTATAAGAGAACACAGTATGGTGTAAAGTAAAGTAAATTTGAAGCTTAAATACCTTGGACCCAATAGAGCGGTCAGTGGAAAGGGGATAGGTATAGTTTAATGGATGGTCCAAAGTCAAACAAAACCACTATAGCTGCCGATTTCATGAAATATTAGTCGAGTGGAAGCTGCAGCCATATATTTGAATGTGAGTTATGTAATTCAATGTTAAAAAAAAAACAATGTAACAGCCTATATACGTTTCACTGCTGGGCACAGCCCTCCACTCTTTCATTAAAGGGTTTTAGGGTAAGGCAATGCCAAAGAGCGGGCGGATGAGTAGCTCGGGTCCGGAGGCTTTGGTCAACTAAACCTAGGCGCACCCTACACGTGTGCCCCGGGTGGTGCTAAGCGAGCGACAAAGCCCAAAGGACAGACTTGGCGCCTCTCCGTCTGCTAGCGGCGTAAAATATACCACCTCTTTGATGCGCACCATGAGGCAACAAAGAAAAGAAATGGCCCCGAGTTCCCGGCGCCTTTTTAATGGGGCAGGGTTGCGAACAATCTCCGTGAGGAAAACCAGTGACGATGTTCACCACCCGTTAGGTTACGTTGGCTACGCTGAATGTATGTGGAGCAATGAATGATAATCTTATCATGGATGAAATATGCGATACAATGTATGATATAGAAATAGATGTGTTATGTCTAAATGAGATGAAAAGGAAGGCAAAGGATGCCACTACACATGGCATGTATACCGCGTACTGGTCTGGTGTAGACGAGACCGAGCGGGCATACCAGGCAGTAGGTATCATACTTTCTGAAAGAATGGGTCACTGTGTGAAATAGTATGAATGTGTAAGCCCGAGACTGCTGTAGATGCGAATGAAAGTGGACTTAAAAAAGTTGTTTGTTCTAGGGGTCTACGCCCCAGACATGTCTAAGCCCACTTATATCCGAGAGCAGTTTTGGAAGATGGTAAGGATGGTGTTAATGAAATGTAAGAGAAATAAAAATATTGTTATATTAGGAGATTTTAATGGAAGGATTGAGGTGCAGAGGCTTGCTTATGAAAGAATATTGGGAACTTTGAACAATGAAATTATAAATGAGAATGGTGAAAGCGTCCTCGCCATATGTGTGGAAAACAATCTTTAATTTCCTTATAATGAGCATATTAAGTGAGTTCGCGATTTGACCGCTATAAGGACTGAAAATGGGCCTAAATTGGACGATGGCAACTGAAGGACTTATTTTCCAATCAGATTTCAGAGATCAGAAGGGAGTGGTATTCAAAAAAGATTAAAAAACTTTTTGATTTTAAAAATAACACAATCTACATCAAAACATTCACATGCCAAGTCCGTACAAAGATGGTCATAGTTGGACTATCTATCTATATTTTTTCCGGCAGTGCAACCCAAAGATATAATCTTCCCGTAAACCATCACTGCCCTAAATTATCCCAAAGATCACCCGCGTAAACCAAGAACACCGCAAATGAAACTGTAGGAGGCTAGATGATTGTATGAATACTTTGCATGAGGCATAAAATAACTACCAACTAAAAAATAAGCGAAAGCAGTAAGTAAGAAAGATCTACCCTGCCTATCCCGCATAAAAAAAAGTAAAGCTATAGTAGTAATGCATACAAGTCGTTTTCTTCATAAAATGTTTATTTCTTAGTTTACAATAACATTACAAAGTTATAATGCAGCTAATTTTAAGTCATTTTTCGAAGAGAAGTTTTCACATCTCCAAAAACAGCGGTTTAATTGGTAGAGAGGGGAACACATAACTAATGAAAAATACCCCTTTAAAGCTAAATATTTCGTAAGCGGACCCCTGAATCGAAAAGATGTTCTTCCATACCCCAGTGTTTATGAAAAACCTGTCCCACTATACCCCACACGATGGAATAGACGGGTAAAAGAACATCATCCTCCATTTACCTGTATGGGAGGTAGGTACCCAAAATAAAAAAACATGCTTGAGTGTCGTGGTACACTCGGTTGCAACGAAGTTCCTTCTGTAGTATATTGTTATTGAGAAACGTATTATATTATTGATTAACAAATAAAAATAAATGAATTGCTAGTGTCTATTAAAATGAATTCAGTCATTTAAAATAATAATTCTTTGATGGCAAGATAAGAAAAAGTGCGAGGGAGATGGATATTATTCTATATCACTCGCACTACAGAAGGGGGTTGTGACGGAAAAATCTTATACCGGGTTTAGACTCTCGCCTCGCAGCTCGCGTATTGTTGCGAGGTAACGAGTGCCTGTTTAGTGTTTACACACACTCTCGCGATGCCTTCGGTTTGCGTTGCGCCAGCAACGATGAAAGACGTCGAAATAATAGCGGCATCAATCTCTTGACTTAATAAGTATTTATCGATGCTTGACCATTTTAAAAAGAAGGAAATTAAAAAAAAATACGTCGTTGCGGAAGAATATGACGGATGATATCTATTCATCGAAACAGAACCTTTTCAGTTTCATAATTTTATATAAATTGCTAGTACCTATTGTGCAAGGTTAAATAATATTCTTTTATTAAAATTGTAATTTTAAAACAAAATCAATTCGAATGTTATTATGGAAGGACGCCGTAAACAAACTGAAACGAGACGCGAGTGTAAACACCACGCTCGCGTACCTCACGAGGCCCTTTGCCTCGTGCCTAAAAAACCGCCACCGACGCGAGCGCCGCGAGTGGCGAGGCGAGCTGCGAGGCGAGCCACGAGTTAGAGTTTACACTCGCACCTCGTGGCTCGCCTCGCGACTCGCCTCGCCACTCGCGCGAGAGTGTAAACACTTTTTCTCGCCTAGCCCCTTCTTTTTAGAACTTCATTCCAAAAATGTTTTTTAAGATTTAAATAAAATCTTTTTTGTAGGCTTGATTAATATCTATAACTGTGCCAAATACAGATTCGTAGCACCTCTCTGAGTAAAACCGCGGACGAACGGACATGATGAAACTATAAGGATACCTTGTTATTTAACTACGAAACCCTAAAAACCAAGCTTACAAATCCCTTCAGAGTTCTTCAACAAGTCTCAAGTGAAAATCGGCAGGACACATTTCAAGCTAATCATCTAAATCTAAAATCTAAAATCTAAAAGGTGATCACTTGAAACACCGAAATGGTCGGGAGTAAAAAAGCAAAAAAAATAAAGAGACCGCGAAAACGATGGGCAGATGACATCAGTGAAATCGCTGGGATGACAATTGTCAAGGATAGAAAAAAATAGTACGCGTTGGAGGTAGGGTTACCATAGATTTCAGAACTTTTGCTCTTCTCCGGATTGCGGCTGGATTTTGCAAATCTCATGAAATCTCAGGATTTTTAGAACTTTCGATAAAATACAGCTTACATTTTAAAGATATATTTAATTAAAAGTTAAACAAACTAAAATAATCTTCCTATGATAATAATAATTGCACTTGCAATACTTATTTATCCAAGTAGGTACTTAGGACTTTTATCATACTTAATATGTGAAGATACCTTTTTCTTCTGGTATCTTCAATACTTTTCTAAGTAAGATTTTTTCTTTAATTATTAATTTATAAAATACCACACTCGAACTGAAGACACCGCCCGGGCGCGTTTCCACGACACGCACCCGCTACGCACACGCCACGCGCGTCAGCACCCGCGTCTAACTCGCTTTGAAATTTGTTGCATATAATTTGAGTCTTACGACAAATCTGAAATTGTATAAAAAGCGCGAACGAAGCGGTAACGATGCGGGCGCGTCGCGGGCGCGTGACGGGCGCGTGGCGTGGGGCGAGGCGTGTGTGGTTGAACGTCGATAAATGCAATTTTAGATTTATTTTCAACAAATTTCAAGGCGAGTTAAACGCGAGTTAGACGCGAGTTAGACGCGGGTGCGACACGCGCAGCGTGCGCGTAGCGGGTGCGTGTCGTCGGAACGCGCCCTTAGTCGGTTTCTTTCATTCGACCATTGAGCCCCCATAATAGAAAAAACTCTTTCTACGTTTGCATTCTAGGCTGTAATTGCAAATATATATTGGCAAATACGCATTATCTCTGGTAATCGTGAAACACCTATTGTCTTGAAAATGGTTGCCCACAACGCATGAAGTATTACGTCAAAAATGCTTCTTTTTGTTTTGTTAAAAAACTATTCAGAGCTGCAATTTCATCGAATAAATTCACATCATCGATGTGTACTCCCTTTTCCATTCAGATAATGAATTGATAAATCAATCTAATCAAAGTCAATCATTTCGCCCTTTCTCAGCATCAACCAATTAAAGACTTTGAAGTCATCTAAAGGCTTCATCCACTTGATGAGATATTCTATGCAAGTCTTATACATATTTTTAAGGTCTTCCTTGAAAACTTCTTGATTTTACGCAGTACACTTAGCTAGTCAGCAATTCTCGCACTTTTAGTGACATGAAGTTTGCGTTCACGTCCACATTCGAGGATTCTTTTGATATCTAGAACAGAATTGCCTTATTTTTCGATGTTTTCAATTCTCGCCTGAAAGATTGACATCAATGAGTGAGCGAGAAATAAATAAACTTCGCTGAGTTCATTTTCAAAAAAGTTATTGGTGCACCAGGAGTAGACAAAACTACTGCTTCAACGGCTCATACATCTTCAATATTCTTTCGATCGCTGGAAAGAGACTAAGCCACCGTCTCTTTCGTCGTCTATATTTTCTCGCTGATATTCTTCAACGCCTCCGTGCGTACGGTGTATACGAAAAAATAATTAAACAACTTCATTACAACAGATTCTACAACAATATGAAGATTATCAGTGCCGTGTTGAATAAAATTGCGTAGAATGTGCGCTGGGCACCCAAACACGATATCTTTTTCTAATATGTTTTTTAAATTAGTCCAAACATTTTATCCCGGTTGCCGATTAACTCTGCCAAAATTAACATTAGCGTTTTCTGCTGTAAATGATACACATTTAGTCAACAAGTCGTACTTTTGCAAGCTTGTTTTAATTATCTCTGTTATAATGTCAGCAGTTTTATCGGTTAAAGCAAATTTATGTTGCAGAAGTGAACGGCAGGGTCGGGAAGGGACGTCCTAGACGAAGGTTTATCGACCAAATCGGCGATACATTAAAAATGGGCCAGATTAGGAGTACCCTTAACCGACGAGCGTGTATGCGTAGATATATGGATGTAAAAGAGGCGAGAGAGGTGTGTCAGGATCGCGCCAAATGGAAGTCCGTAGTCTCTGCCTACCCCTCTGGGTGACAGACGTGTTTATGTATTATGTATGTATGTATTTTATCGGGTGTGCTCAGCACATCCAACAGTTTTGTTTTAATCTTGCCAGTCAAAAAATTGTATCGTAATAAGAAGTATTTTTCTACCGACTTCACCAGGCGTAGGGACTCAATTCGACTGTATGGTTTTTTTTATATGTGTTATATAAAACTTTTTTCTTGGTAAACCGATTTCGATGATTATTTTTTTATTTGAAAGCTGGTGCTTCACATGTGGTCTCATATAAATTTGATCAAGGTTTGACAAATAGTTTTCTAGTTATTCTTAATAATTTATATTGAAGTCGCTCGAAGGGATTACTTGCATCTGTGGAAACGCCCAAGTAATTGACATTTTGTAATGACACGTTTACCTGTTCAATTACCCACGGAGATATCACGCCCGTAACAATGGCCTCAGTCTTCGTTCTTGCACAAGAAATACTATTCGCAGTGTTGGAATCGATAAATATGCCCTTCACCAGTTGGCTGGTGCAATCCATAGATTTAAATGATTGGTGATTTTTCACTATGTGAAAAGCTAGTGGCTTCAGGGGCGGATTTTTTGTATGTCCGTCCAGAACTTTGCGGATGAAATAAAGAATCAATTTAAGTATTACTTGAAACAGTTAGTCTTATGTTTTTCCATTAATATGTTTTTCAATATCGGCAGCTCCATTGAACTTAATTGAAACATAATTGTCACATATTGAACAAAACACTTCGGTAGGTTCTCTACCATCTTTCATAATCAGATTTTTTTCTTTTAAAACATTTGTGAACTTGCAGCTGTACTGTGGTAGCTTGGTACTTGAAGACATTTTCAACTCGTATCGGGTTCCGTTTCTCGCTCGGCCGTGGCGACCTGGTGCGATAAACGCGTTGCGCGGCGAGGGGCTGTGTGTGGGAGGGGGGAGCCCCACCCCCCGCTTTGAATGCGATGTGGAACGCATGACCGAGATCGTAATTTTCAATCATATAATTGCTATTTACATCTTTTTAAACAAAAAAATTACAATAATAACGGTTGTGTTATTTCGGATTTGTTTACCAACACAGGCCGCTCGCCCTCATACAATATGCAGATCGGGTGAGCGACTGATCCGAGTCTGTATCCGAGTTGTAGCTGTCATCGAGCTGTTATAAATCTATGTGTGTATTTATGTGTGAAATTATTAGTTTTTGTTTTATTTGTTGTGTGAGTTTTGATGTGCTTCAGTATGAAAAAAACTTATAATATTGAAACATTGAGGCGAATCTGTAGAGATTAATACTGAATAAAATAAATCTAGTTAGAAAGTCGATTGAATAGGCTACGTTACTAAACTAAACAAATTAATTGAATAACATCGGACACGATTGAATAGGCTGTATGGTCGTTGATCATTGCCTGTTTAGAAGGAGACAACTTAATACCTTCGAGTTTCATCTTGTCATGTGCATTTGACATTGTAGTTGTGTTTGTGGATATATTTCGTGTTTTTATTTTCGTGAATTAATTTGACTTGACCCTTGGCTTTTCTCTCGATTTACAGGACAGTAGGTTGTAGCGCCCACATAATGACAGTAATGTGTTACTTGGGTTTTGAGAGGAATAGAACAGACAATGTATAGCCTCAGGCTGCTTTTCTAGATGACATTCTATTATTAATTGCAGAAAATAATTAAACAATTAAAAAGTTTGAGTTGTGTTTTATTTTATTTTATTTAATAATAACTAAAAAAGTGCATCCTTTTGTGTTCTTTTCAATTTATTGAAACAACTTATCCCAAAAACGAGTGATTTTACTACATTACCTACAAATAATAAAACAAAATAAAAACAAAACCCCAGGTCTTACAAAAATATGATTTTTGTCATAAGTAGCAAATGTTTAAATCTTCAAATTAAGATATATTTGAACTTTGTTCACGCCGGGCCCAAGCTTGTATGGAACCAAGTTCATCTCCTTTGCTTACAGAAAATACAGAAACACTCCTAATTAAAATAGTTCGCTACTTAGCTACTACCTACTACTCTCTCAACTACTAAGCAAAATAACTATAAGATGCTACTTACCCAATTTTTGTGATTAACTTCCCGTGCACATGTAAATAGCTCGTGATGAAATTTTTATTTAGCTGTAACAAAAGAAACATTCTTATATCAGATTGGATTCCACTTCTTATGGCCATCACAACAATGCCTACTTTACGGAGAGTGTAAATTGAAATGCCTAGTGAAATTTATTTTTATACGTAACATAAACCTGATACTGAATTATTATTTTAGAGCTCCCGCTGTGTTAAACGGGACACGCGCACGGATACAAGCGTGCGTGTCTGTTTCTTTGAAATTCAAGTACAACGGTTTAGCCATAGTTTCACGCGACGGAGGCTGCTACGTGTATTAAGCTTTGCAATTTTGTAACAAGCAAAGAGAATATAAGTAACAAGTATGGCAAAGCGCTCAAACATTGAACTTTGTTACTTTATTGTGTGTAGAAAAACCAACAAGGGATTGCAATTGCAAAGTGTGAATCACACTTTGCACGCATACGCAAATACCCGGGCCACGTTTAGCAAATTTGATCTAATTGTGTTTGAAACAATCTGAAGCTAAGTCTGGCGTCAGCCTTTTTCTGTATACGAGTACGTTATCCCGGTTTTTTTATAGGATAACAAACGAACACACAGTCCACCTGATAGTAAGTGTATGCGGGTGGCCCATACAAATCTATATTTTTCCTCAATTAAGAATTAAAATGCAGATGCGTTGTCTCCCGTTACTGCCAGGGTTCACTCTCCTGCCGGCCTAATATAAATTATAATATCATAATAATACTCCTTATTATTTTCAAGTCATGAGATCTTTTCGAAATAGGGTGAATTTTGTTACACCGCCAGGAATTGGCAAAGCATATAATGGTGACACGCAATATTATACTTTGGTTACAAGGGTTTATCTTTAAGCGCCTTTACCCAAGGTTTTCATCCGGGGCCAGCAGGATACTTTTATGGGATCTACTAAAGTGAATGTTTGCCATAATCGTTACACTCGACAGGCGTACTAACGATCACAGTACCAGACGTTTCACACTTTAGACCCAGCTCTCTGTCTCAAGTCTAACCAAAAAGCTCAATAAAGATAATTTAATAAATATGGCATCGCCAAATTTTCAAATAATTATGTTTGTTTCTAAATGTAATCTTAATATTTCTTAAATTTTGTAACATGTTTTGAATGATTACTGGTGGTATGTAATATCTGCACTACTGATCATACCTGTCTTTCTACAAAATTTGATTGCGCTAATCGTCATTTTTGATATGTTTATCATGTGCTCGCAACGCAGTCACAATCAAAATTAAACGGACGCGAGGAAAATACCTTTCAACAGTTATATGGTTATTTTTTCAAAATTGAAATTTCAAAATAATTTATTTGTAAAACATAGGTAAAAAGTTTTCTTTCTTTTTCAATCGCGTGCCATCCATGTAGACATATATATATATATAGATTTTTTTTTTCATATGAACCTCGAGTGGTATCAGGTTGTTAAGCGAAGGTCGTTGCTGTGATGATTGGTAAAACACACAATTTTTTTGTCTGTTGTCGTAGGCACAAGGCCCTCACCTCGACAAAAGTTGATGACGTCAAATCGCTTCACCGCACTGATGATGGCTGATGATGATAGAACACACAAATATTTTTAAATCTATCATCGCAGGCCCAGGCACTCACCTGGGCAAACATGATGGTGTCGAAGAGGTTGTGGTCACTGTGACGGCAGGATCGATGGTACGGAAATTTGTTATTTTTTAATATATGTTGCTGCAAGCAGCAGGCCAATACGTGGTAGGGTCATGCTGTAGTAGTATAGTTGTAGCATGAATGGGTCGGCTCGACCGGGAACGGACCACGCTCTCACAGAATACCAGCGTAAAATAGTAGCTTAACACTGCTATGTTTCGTATAGTGAGTGTAGAGAATCGGAGACCCTTTTTACTGGAAAAGAGGCATTCCATCTTAGTCCTCACGGGCGACAACACATCTGCATTTTGATTCGCAAACGAGGATGGATGTAGATGTCTATGGGCAACAGCAATCACCTACCATCAGGTGGACTGTGTGCTCGTTTGTAACCGTATCGTATAAAAAAGGCAGTCACCTCGACGGACGTCATGGCGTCGAAGCGTTCGTCGTCGCTGTGGTGCGCGCGCGCGCCCGGCCGCAGCCACAGCTCGCGGCGCAGCGCGTGCGCGCCCGGCGCCGGCGCACTCGACACGCTGGCCTCGCTATTCTCACCGCTCTTCGACGACTCCACAGCTCGCCGTTTCTTCTCCGCCGCCTCATACTATACATTCCACTAATGTCAACTATTTACTTTTTCATTTACTTAAAATTAAACATATTAATAAGTATAAGCATAATTAATACATTAACCGATGTCAAGTAATTGAAAATTATTCTTTATAGCAACTAACTATGTAGTTTCTACACAATTTCTTTTAAGATGTGTGTAGATATCACATTGGAAAGTTTCCGGGAGAATTTTTGACAGCTAAACCCAGCAGAGCGAAAAGGTTACTAAAATTCCGTGATGTTCCCACTTCTATGCAATGCTTTCGCACATATTCACAGCACCACCACTGCTAGCCGCCTTTTGACGACCTCACCTCGGGAAAGGACAACTCTTCCCCTTTTCTTCTGTAGGTAAAATACCAGCCTTTGCGGCCTAGCAGATGATCTGGTCTACGGCTCGTAATATCGACACTCCTCTCCCCCCGCGGCCTCAATACGGCTACTAAGCCCCCTTCCCCTTTTTTATTAGGTAGCCCCCGAACCCCCTTAAGTTATACTGTTGGCAATTTTTTCATGGTATGCGTATCATTTGACATATTATTAAAAAGACCTTTAACAAATGGGATTAAAAATGAAAATTCGCCTATCGACACTTAGTCCTTTAGTCCATTTATCAATTTACCGTAATCAACACGCACGCAGTTTTTCTTTTTTTTTCAATCGGGACAGAATTCCAATGATTCTTCTTCTTCATCATCAACTCATTTAATACCAGTCCTGAACATGAGTCTCTTCCATTGTCGGCTTACTTAACATTCTTACTTAGCTTACGTCAATGGTCACGCTTGGCAGGCCGATTGACGATTGCAGTACCAGACGTCACGTAGTCACGTCGGAGTCACTACTTTAATATATGAATGTATAATAGACTGTATAATAATAGAACACGCACCCAACACCCATGTATTGCGTGTAGAACACAGTAGGTGGTAGGACTCCTTTTTTCCTAACAGTCTGTATGGCATGTATGTACGGCCCACTGCCACTTCAGCTTACTAATCCGTTGGGCTATGTCGGTCACTCTGGTTCTACTGCGGACATCCTCATTTCTAAGTTTATCACGCAGAGAAACCCCAGCATAGCCCTCTCCATAGCTCGCTGAGCGACCTTGAGCTTCCTCATACGGCCAGCAGTGAAGGACCACGTCTCAGATCCGTAAGTCATCACTGGCAACACGTACTGATTGTACAATTTCGTTTTCAGGGTTTGAGGTATACCTGACGAGAAGATGTGTCGTAGTTTCCCGAACGCTGCCCAGCCGAGTTGAATCCGTCGATTGACCTCTCGGTCGAAGTTGGACTTACCTAGTCGGACTATTTGTTCCAGGTAAACATACTCGTCAACAACTTCGAGCTTAGTGCTCCCAACAACTACCGGAAAAGGTGTGACATGGACGTTAAACATGATTTTTGTTTTGTCCATGTTCATCTTAAGACCAATCCGTTGGGAGACACTAATGAGATCATTGAGCATAGTGCTTAGGTCTTCCAGCGATTCAACCATAAGGATAGTCCTTATCGTCGGCAAATCGAAGGTGAGTGATGTACTCGCCATTGATGTTAATACCGCATCCTTTCCAGTCCAGTAGCTTGAAAACGTCTTCCAATGCAGGGGTGAAGAGTTTCGGGGATATAACGTCACCCTGTCTTACACCTCTCTGCAGTTGGATAGGTTTCGTACTCTGATTCTGTACTCGGATAGCCATCGTAGCTCTACTGTACAAACACTTCAACACTTCTATATACCGACAGTCAACTTGGCACCGCTGAAGGGACTGCAGCACCGCCCAAATTTCTAAATACCCCTTAATAAATAGCCCCTTATTTTTATGATTTCTAAATAGCAAAATAAGGTTTAGAAATAAAGATTCTCAACACGGCTCATTTATATATTTATGTATACTCATAATATTTTACAATATTTTCAATTTCAAAAAAGCACAAGTTTAATGAAGCAGGAACGGAAGGCAATGATTCACTATATATGCCGCAATTAAATACTTTATAACTTTAATCATTACGGAGAGAATCACCTAATACCTATAATCTTAATTTTAATATATGTTAATAATATAAAATGAATGTAACTTACCTTTTTTCTATTTTCGTCAAACAATGATAATAGACTTTCACGTGCTGATTGAAATGGATTCGATGACATTAAACTTCTCATATAATAATAAACAGCATCTAATTTTCTTCTCTAAAAATAAAAATATTATACACAATAAAATAAGTTTGGAAAGTTTCCATACAACAAATAACTTATACTATAAATCGCACTTACAGCATATATTGCTAATAAAGCTAACTGGTTATATGGCCTTCCATTTTTCGGATTAATCTGCTGAGCTTTTGTATACCAAAATTTACTTTTGGCATAGTTATTTGTTTCATTCACTTGTTCCTTATACCTAGCTAGATCTCCCAAGAATACATATAATTTTTGTACTGAAATTAAGGCTAATCCAACATATCCAAGGCCTTTGGGTGGCAAAACATGGTTATCATTTAAATAATCATCCGTATTAAATTTATAAGTTTTCTCCAACATTTGTATGAGATTCTCGAAAAAAACGTTTCCCTCCTCGATAATTGTGTTTATCAGTTTCACTATGTCTGGCTTTACCTCTGGAGGGACTTGCGATATGCTTCTTCTTAAAATTTCGATAAAATTATAATACAAAATTTTCCAAAACTGGTGCTCTATATTATCAGACTGGCAATATTTTAAATCTGACATCAACAGCTTTTGAAGGGCACTTTGTAAAAATTTTCTGCAACAACAAGATAGGTACAAGCTTACATTATGATGTTACATAATTTTTATAAAATAAAGGAGAATGCCAGATCGTGTCCCACCTTGTACAAAAAAGGTAAAAATATGAAAAATAATCTTATGAATTTTGAAGTTTTTTGTGATAAACCGTTATTTTGTACAACTTGCGGTAAAATATTATTTAAAAAAAAGTAATTTCTAATAACATCTGCTTTTCTTTGTACGAATAAGTACATACGTACGCATAAAGTAGCATCAAACAATACATATTTCTATTAAAATATAATATCAGTCTTCGTCATATAACAATGCTAGTTATCAATTTTTATTTTCAATTATTATTATAAGTCGATAATAATCATGAATTGCATTAGATAATTACTGAATAAAAATCATTGATTTTCATGCATTTTGTGAAATTATACACACACGTCATTGTGTCAATATCATAAGTACGTATGTCAAATTAATTTCGAATATTTTCACACATTGGCTTATTTGTGCTTGTGAAATATATTGATTACGAGTATGATTATCTCACATTTTTGCTTGTGCTGATTCCCGCGTTCTTTACCGTTGCACTTTTTCCTGCTTATGCTGACGACTCATAATTTTATTAATATACGAACTCGATCACGCCTACTTATTGGCTTACAGCTAATTACTACGGACATTCTGATAATTGCATCCACGATTTTGAGGTGCAATAATTGTCATCTTCGCGTCGATAGGATGCAGAGGCATTTTGTGTCCTCATTGCGATTTGCAATCTTAACTCTTCTTTCAACATGGAGATCTTTGCAACAGATATATTTAGTTTTACACCTTTTTTATATAGTTGATAATTTATGGTCCTGCCGTTGCCGTAAAATTAGTTACTAATCTGCAAATATTTACATCTTGTTCAGACACATATCATACTAATATGTATCTTGAAAAATAATTTTGTAAATAATATAACTCGTTTATATGACTAGGACTTAGATTTTATGAAAAACAGGTGGTTCTTATATTGTGTAAGGACCTTTTAGATCCTATACAAGAGAACCCTGTTTCCAATGTTACTGATCATTATATTATTGTGCTCCTTAAATTCGTATTTATATAATATATCATTAGCGCCTGACAATTTATATTCTGAAATTACAATGAACTGAACGAATGCTGTTCTAAAAAATAAGGTAACTGTAATAATTAAAGTCCAGTTTAAAAAAGTTCTAGAGACTTCAAATTATGTAATTTGGATGAAGTAATAAAGTAGAAAAGAAATTTTGCATGCGGCATTCGTGTACACCACACTTTTGGGTGGGGCAAAGTTCTATAGAGAATCTGGCATTCTCCTTTTCTTCCAGGGTAACCATGTAATCCAGTATGAAGTAATTGTAGGTTCGAATCCCAGCTAAAATTTATATTTGCTCAACATTTGTTGTTCACACAGGAAAATAAAAATCGCAAACTTTTTGTTTGTAGTTTTATTTTTATGCCCTCAAACATAAAAATATTACTTTATGACAAGGACACAGCACTTTGTATCGATAAATTGAAGTTGATGCATGGCGCAACACTATTCGTCTTGCACACATGCACATTTCACTCACACTGGTACATTTTGTTTTTGGTCTCACACTAATCACTCTATCGCCAATCTAATGTATACTATATCTATGACTAAGATATTTTCCTAAGTCGATTCTTACGAATACCACTACAAATTTATGTAAAATTTAAATTTATTTTATAAAGTTAGCAAAGTAAAGCAATTCTACTTTTAAATAAGGCCCATATGAATAAAAAGACGATTAAGGGGAGTATTAGAGTTAAGGTAGATGTGAATTTTAATACGTTGAAGATGAGGAATGCCCTAGACGCCCCAAAAAAAACAATCGTTAAAAAAATGTGAAAACGTAAAAGAAATTATTACAAACTACCACCAAACCATAATTAAAGATGTTGCTAATAATGCAAGCATATTACAAGCTGAGGATATCATTTAGTACTTTTTATAAATTTTTGATTTGTGAGAAAACAATTTATAGCTTTATAACCAGGATAATGCAATTTGCACTCAAATCTTTTCGCCTAGCCTTCACATTCACTAAAACTAAAGAGAACCATTTTTCAAGAACACCTATTTCTGATTTCTTTATACACGCTAACACATAGAAAAGCATAAGAAGAAAGCATAGAAGAAATAAACCGTTCGTATTGGATAACTTTGTTAACTACAGTCGGCATACCGGTGATATAAGCCAAAACAAATTAGATAATCCATGCCCGAATCCCCATAATAAAAAAAATATATTAACAATTATTAGTAAGACTATTCGGAAAAAAAAATTATTAGTAGTCATTTTATCGAACAAAAATTGACTGAATCTCAAGGTAATAAACACTAGATGGTCGAAACACGACTAAATTAATATAAATCGGTAAGTCATGAAATCGTGAATTGTTATGTATGGATTGGTTATGATAATCTTATTCAATATGGGTAATGGCTAATTTTATTTGTTTAATAACTTTGTTAATTTTTTAACTGTTTATTTTAACATTTAAAAGCATTACACAAATGAGAGAGGAGACCGAGATAATAGGATATAGTATTCTATCTCATTCTCTCGCAAGCTAAATCCTATATATGTGTAAATATTTGTCTGTTTTTAGTGTCGCTTTTCTGTTTCGTCGAGTTTCAAATTTACAAATTTTTTTACACGTGGTAGAGCCATGCTGCAGCTATATTATGGTTGTAGCACGAATGGGTCGGCTCGACCGGGGAAGAACCACGCTCTCACAGAAAACCAGCGTAAAATAGCAGCTTAACGCTGCTGTGTTTCGTATGGTGAGTGTAGAGAACCGGAGACCCTTTTTACTGGCAAAGAGGCATTCCATCTTAGTCCTCACGGGTGACAACGCATCTGCATCTTGAGTCTTTATTGAGGATAGATGTAGATGTCTATGGGTCACAGTAACCACTTACCATCAGGTGAACTGTGTGCTCGTTTGTCACCCGATCCTATAAAAAAAAAAAAAAAAAAAAAAAAACACACGATTCTAAAGAAGTTTTAATTTCAAAATATAATTTGAGTTATTTAAGTTTGAAACGAGTAAAGCTATAGATGTGAATGAAGTATGAGGCGAGCGAACCTAGTTTCCACGACGTTTTCCCAGTGTTGGGCGAGCGCGACGGGGCCGCGCAGCGTGTGCGCGCGCAGCACGGCGTCGGCGCGCTCCACGCGCTGCAGCAGCGCCACGTGCCGCGCCGCGCGCGCTGCGTCGCCCGCCGAGTAGCCGCCGCCCGCGCCGCCCCCGCCGCCCCCGCCGACGCGGCACGACGCCTCCTTCACGCCTGCATCCAATACACATAACATTACTTTAAATAACTCTCTCTGTATCTAGCTCTGTATGTGAGACAAAATTCTAGTGTGGGGATAACGTTTTCGTAAGGCAAATGCAAAAAAACCTGATAAACCGAAAAGTTGCCCGTTACCGTCAGCGTTTTCAACCAACACGCATTAGGGCAGCGCGATGGACGCTTCCTTGCCCTAAAACGCTCTCAGAGGTCTGTGCCCAGGAGTGGGACGTATTTACACTATAACTTCTTAATTTTATTATTATATTTATATTTTTACGTATTTACAATCTAACTTTATTACAGCACATAAATAATAATAAAAATTTATAATACATAAGTACATATTACATCCAATACTTGTAAATAGTATATTTCATTACGAGTGCGGAAAGCCTGTCATTGAAAAGAGTTCCGACAAATGTCTACCCGAGCCGAGGCGCAGCCGAAGGTGAGGGTTGACAGTCGGAATAAGTTGCAATGACGGTTCCGCACGTGTACTGAACAACTATTTTTAATACAGTTGCAAAAAAATGAAGCAATTTAATAAAGAACATTTTTAGAAAACGGCGCAAACCGTAAAAGAATATAAGCAGAGATTTTATTTGTTTTCTTCACCCATTCTGGGTAGGCACAGGGAACTATGCCCATACAGCCAAGTCTTCAGTAGAATTTTTTTATTGATATGAAATGAAAATTAAATTTAATGAGATGAAATGAAATGAAACCTAACCTAACTTATTGAATCAAATCATTAAATCTGATATTGAAACACATTAGTAGCTCCTTTTTAGAAATATTTGAATCATAAAAACTTTTATGAATTTTTTTTAGAAAAAACTTCGTGGTTAGTTTATTCTTTTTAATAGACATTATTTTGACAGTTATAAAGTAAACAATAATGTCTATTAAAGTTAATTTAATAGACATTATTGTTACAGTTCGGAAAAGGTAAAGAAAAAGCACGAGTATGTAATAGCCCACATCCCGAACGCTATACGTCCCTGCAATACGCCACTTTTTGAGCAACTGTATTAAAAAAAATATATCCATCCATTCCATTACAGCCTATAAAAGTCCACTGCTGAATATAACGCCCCCCCACCCCTCCAACCCCCATAGATTGTCTCAGAAGGGATTTTGACACAATTGACACGCTTAACGAACAAGTTGTCAACTGCAGATTTTTATTATTTTCAGTTGTTAGTCAGAAAGATGCTGCTGCCAATCACCTGTTTCAGTTTCCCACTGACGGCTCTTACGACACCCACGGGACAATATGGGGTAGTGGATATTCTTACACCGCCACTATACAGCACTAAAAACAAATTTATTTAATGTGCTTTTTTTTAAATTTAATGTGTAGTATTCGCGTAAATATAAAAAACCGTTAATAAATATATATTTCATAGTTTGATCGCTTAGTTTAGTGTTCATAGATCTTAGTTTCTACCTAGATCCATGCAAAAACACAAATTGCTGACATTAGAAACTGTTGTATTGTGAATGTTGCAATACTTTTGCACTGGTAGTTCTAACCTAACTGCGATCTTATCGCATAAGAGTGACATGGGCAGGTTGCAGGAGCGGGGTGGGGTGGGGGGGGGCTATAATGAGGAACGAGTGCTACATAGTCGCGGTTACCAAAATCAGTCAAGATAAACATCACAATCATTTAAACATTACAAAACTTAGTTCGAATTCTAGACTAAAACAATATTGGTACAGTACACATGCTACATGTTTTAGGTTTTGAGTAATATCCAGAAATTGCTAACAATTATATATCTATATTTTTTTTATTTGAATTATATTTTCTAAATACAAAGCTAAATTAAACAGATAATTACCATGCTCCATTCGGATATCTACTTTAGTAGGACTAGTTTGTACAATAATTGGTTTGGATGGATTTTGGTGATCAAACAAAGTCTTCTGAGTGTCGACGGAGCCGCAACGACTGTAATATAAAAAAATATAAAAAACTATTCATAAAGTAAAATGACAGTGAAAGAGAAATCATCAGACCAAATCTATTTATGTATGTTTAGTTGTTTAAATTAACACGAAAAATAACATAGTTCAGTCGTTTAGGATTTAGGAGAAAGGAAGTTTTTTTTTCCTTTTAATTAATTTAATATATAAACTAATTCGGTACTCCTTTTATACATTATTAAAAATTACTTCAACCTATTTATTTATCATTAAAGAATAAATTTCCAAACAAATATACAGAAATAGCATAAAATTATGTATTCCTCCCTGTAGAAGATAGGACGCCTTTTATGTCTGAGGGTCCATCTGGGCTAGTAACAGCCACTTACCTATTTCTGCCGCTCAGTATATAATATATGCATATTATACATACATCGTATTTATTATACATCCTAGTGTTCATGAGTGACAAAGCAAATGTGGTCTTCTTTGTTTACAGTGGGTTGCAGGTGGGTTTATAAACGTGGTAGAGCCATGCTGCAGCTATATTAGTAGTATAGTTGCAGCACGAATGGGTCGGCTCGACCGGGGAAGGACCATGCTCTCACAGAATACATCAAATAGCATCTTAGAACTATTGTGTTTCGTATGGTAAGTGTAGAGAACCGGAGACCCTTTTTACTGAAAAAGAGGCATTCCATCTTAGTCCTCACGGCTGACAACGCATCTGCATTTTAATTCGCAAACGAGAATAAAGGTAGATGTCTATGGCCACTGCAACTACTTACCATCAGGTGGACTGTGTGCTCGTTTGTCAACCTATCATATAAAAAGGTGTCCAGAGACTGCAGCAGCCACTTACAATCAGCTGGACTATTAGCTTCTTTGTTATATTAATATTATAAAAAATATAATTTTATCACCATTAATATTTTATTTAACATACTAAAGAATATGAAAAACATAATATTTATTATTATGTCATCTACAATCTACTCGTACATTGCCTCTTGTATTGTTACTTGTAGCACGTTTACTTAAATTCTGACAGCTTAATAGTGCATCGATTTTTAGTGACAATTGAGGTAAATCGGACATAAAAACTTAAAACTGTGTCTATCAGTAAAAAAAACATTCTTCTATCTCCTTTAACAAATTGACGACTACAGTTTTTTAAAGGTCAATGGTGAACATTGGTCCCTTATTTTGTAGTAACAATTTGCCACGCTTGGTGCGCGAATTAACGATCGCTGTACCACATTTGACGCTGCTGACGGGTTCACCAGTCTGAAATTTTATTTGACATTTGTCATTAAGACCTTTCTAGGATTTCAGATAGTCGCGTCTTACGACACCCACGAAATTAAATTGGGAGATGGATTCTCGCACGTCGCCACCACACGGGAAAAAACAGTAAAAGGTTGTAAAAAAAGAAGTCAAAAATTCCTATACCTAGTCCTGTTAAATATTAAGTCACTTAAAATGCAATAGTGGTGATACTCTTTTTTTTTACAAACTGAATACTCTTTTTTTTTTTAATTATTGAAGTGAAAATTTCTTTAAAATCACTGTGATTTAAAACTCGATGAAACGAAAAAGCAGCACTAAAATGAGACATACATATAAGTGTTTAGGATTGCGCCTGCGAGATAATGAGATAGAATACAGTATACAATGTTTCCCATTATCTTACTCTCCTTTTCTGAAGGTTTCACTTCTAGCGAGTGTGAACTGCTCACGTTTTATTTTTTATTTAAAGGAATTTACAAATTATTACACAAAATATATTGACAAACCAATCTAAGTAAACATCAACTTATTCTACATATATAACTAGTCGTCAATAACTAACAATATATCACATTAAGCACAATAAAATTTTAAAACAAAATATAACGTAAATACTAAATGATTACATTATAATGGCAAAATAAAGGAACTAAAATCAGTTTTATGAATTGTTTAGGGCTACTTAATTAAGCAAACTCGTGATTTATATAAATATTAAATAGAGTGGCAACAGTGGCATATATCCCTCTTATAAGGCAATCCATGGAGAATGCCTATTTTCAGCAGGGAACTTTTGATAGGCTGTAGAGATTGAATTAATTAACTAGGTGCAAATAAGTTATGTAACAGTACAATATTGATTTGTTCTTTCTACCATTTATATAGTTGCATTATTTAAACTATCCGAAATTGAAATGGATAACTTACCCGTCTTTTTGTAAAGTAGTCATAGAACTCTGTGGAAGTATAATTAAACCAGGATGGGCGCCAGAGGTCTCTGTCACTGATTTTTCTGACAAAACACTGTTTAGTCTATTTCGTAGATGTGTGCTGTCATTCTGTGATCTGAAATACAATTATTGATTACTTTTATATTGGTTTATATTTTAGTATATTTCAGTGCAAGTTATAGGTTCTCGAGTCAGCGTCATACTTTTTTTTTCTTTTGTAAAAAACGTTACCCCCACACTAGGATTTTCTCCTGTATCGTGGAGGCAGTTTACAAACACAAATTTCACAAGGACAAACATCCAGACCCGGAACAATCATTTGTAGGCCATACAAATACTTGTTCCGTGCGGGATTCGAACCCGCGCCCCCCAGCGCAGCAACTCATTGCTAAGCCACTGCGCCACGGAGCCGTCAAGCAGTGTTGAGCACCCTCCTTAGAGATAAAGTGACAAGCTGATAAACATGCAGATGTATGCTGGAAGCTCTACATTCTATGGTAGACTTTTAATGGGCTGTAGTGACAGTGAAAGTAATTATATTCCAGTCACATGGATTAGCTATAGGGCTACCATATCCCATTGCACCGTGACATGTCATAGTTTAAAGCGTTATTGTACCCACGTCACAGTTAATAAGTCAGGTGTCCAACTAACTATATAAATTTTAAATAGAACTAGCATATTTCGCAAATTTAAATAAAAATTAACTTTTAGTTCCGAAAACAGTATGTATATATAAAGTAGTATCACGGTCGAAAAGTAAGTTAAAACATATTGAGTTTAAAGTTTTATAGGTTTAATTAAACTCTACGAAAAATTAAAGGTATAAGTTCTAAACCTAAGTCTGAAAGGTAAAAGAGTCAGTTTTAAATAATTTATAATTATTTTGTGTAATATTAAATAGGTTTTCGAATTATCTATGTTATACTTATTAAAAATAATAATATAATTGTTGCACAATACATGGCAGCCCTAAATAAGCATCATAAATAATATATTAGTGACTCTGTCATAAATATATTATATAATCTAATTAAATATAATAAATTGGTTAAAAGTCAATCTAATACAAATAAGATAAAACAGTAGCGGAAAAGCAAAAGAGACAATCTTGATACTTTTTGCGTCAGACCTATCATTCTGTGTTTGGTGTTTTTTCGACTCCAGTATCTCCTCTCGCCAATTGATATTGGTGGGTGCGGGAGTAGAACCAGGGGGTTGATTCGTTGGTGGTTGAACGTTCTCTGCATTACGACCCCGGCGGCGAGAAGCACGCTTTCTAGACCGACGACTACCTCCTCCCCCACTTGCACCACCAACACCAGATTCACTTGTTGGTTCTTTATTTCCGATGCTAGCATTACTTGGAGCCGGAGACTGCCGCCTTCTCTCTATACTTGACGTTCGCCCGCTAAGCCAAGTTCCATTATTTTTCTAAAATTAAATAGGGATTAATATATCAGTTTCTTCATGCATTTTGTAAATAAAATATCTAATACATTATATTTTTTCATTAGATTTTGCATCTATACAATTGCGAAGTCTGTCTGGCGAGTCTAGGCTATCTAGCAACCATTACACATATTACGTCTTTAAAGATTCCTGACGAAATAAACATCACAAAAATAGCTATTTTTAATTGATGCTATGCTGTTGACAAAAATACTAATAGTCATCCACCCACCCTCGACCTTCATTAATCTAAACGTTTGTGTGCTACACACACACACACACACACACACATCCACTGTTACTAGCTTATTTCGACAACGTATAAAAAATAGTGTAGTGGTTAGTATTAATAAACGTTACTCAACGACGAACTCAAGTACGTAATCATTTGATACCCCCATTACGCCCTCATTACGATATCAGCATCTCAAGATCGTTGCTAATTAATAAACACATAGAAACAGTATCTCAAAACGCTGTAGGTACTTAGGAATACTGTTCTGTGAGTTGCACTCAAGTACACACACTTGAGAGTCGAGCTTCGTTTATTAATCAGTGTGGCACTCAGCTGATATCGTAAACCTAAACCGCAACTTGAGATGTTTATTAATAAGATCATAACCTCAAGATTGTACACAAGTGCGTGTACGTAAGCTGAGTAACGTTTCTTAGTACGGGCCTAAGAGACGACAGAGGGAAACTGAAATAGGAGACGGGCAGTAGCATCTTTGTCATAACAAAGCAAAATAATAAGAAACTGTGATTGGCAATCCGCATGCCAAGAATGGCGACTATTGCAAAATTCCTTCTATGAGGCCTGTTTAAGCTGTAAGGGATAAAAAAAATTATTTACTTTTCGTCTTCACATAATTGTTTACCGTATAGAAAAAACATTTAGAAAAACCGTAACTAAAGGTCGAAAATTTAGTAAAGTAGCCAGCCTTTCGGTTTTCTACAGGATGCATTTCGGAGTGTGCGCAGGAATTGCATAATTTAATTCCTCCCTCTCCCTTCTACCATCGCACAAACAGACGTTTGGCCAGTCTCCACCCTTTCGTTGTTGACTTACCACGCATTCGAACCAAACGGTTTGCCACGTCGTTCATCATGCGTATAGCAAAGGAGTGAATAAGTTGCCAGCACCTGTCTTTCCATCCGATTACAGTGTGGGTGTCTTCAAGGCAAGAGTGAATAGGCTTTTGTTAAGTCAGTGCGCTTCACCATCTTAGGCTACATCACCACTTACCATCAGGTGGGATCGTAGATAAGCGCTGGCTTAGTAGAATATTAAAAAAAATTATACGTTTTTTTTATAGGAGGGGGGCAAACGAGCATGCGGCTCACCTGATGGTAAGTGACTACCGCCGCCCATGAACAACTGCAACACCAGGGGAGTTGCAGATGCGTTGCCGGCCTTTTAAAAAGGAGTAGGCTCTTTTCTTGAAAGTCCCTAAGTCGTATCGGTCCGGAAAAATAGCTGGTGAAATCGGTTCCACAAGGAATTTGTGCGAGGAAGAAAACTTCTAAATCGCACAGTGGTGGACCGCCAGTCATCCAAATGGTGAGGATGGTATCACGAGTTTTGTTGCGATGTCCGATGGTGAAATTGAGTGAATGAATGAATGATGAATGAATAAATGAATGAATTTCTTTATTTTGCAAATATGGGTGATACAGAATGTGGTGACAAATATATAGTATAGATTCCACCATATTTTACCAGAAGGCATGTAAAAATATTTTTTTTTATCAATTTACGTATATATGTCTTTCACAACACAATATAACATTAGATTAACAAAATTAAAAAAGTCTCTTCAAATTATATGTAAGTCTAGTCAATCGGTACATTATTATCACTATTATTTAATTACTATAAGCCATCGTCAAATTAATTACATTAATAATAATACAATTTATTAATAAATATTCATGCGACATACGTACACATTTTAACATAACGTTTTGTCCATTAAAAATTCATTAATATTATAGTACACCTTGTCCGCTAAAAAATTTCGTAGCCTTGTCTTAAATAATGAAGTGTTGAGATCCCTCCAACACTTGGGTAATTTGTTGCCGGCCCCATACAGCAGACACTGTTGCGTATTAGTGCTGTTTTTCCCTTAGGAATATAAACTCTACTATTGTCGCGTCTGTTTCTTGGGGCGATGTCTGCCAGGCACTTAAAACGGTTCTGTTTCGACTTTATGGCGACTCTTCACGTTGGCTAACATAGTGGCGAATGTGTTGGCAAAGATATTGACCAAGAATTTGTGATCGCGTCCACACGTTGGAAGGTCGTTCAGTTTGCTTCGGTTCAGGCCAATGTGCGGACGAATTTATTAAAATGATTATTGAAGCGCTAACGGCTGTTGCGGTTTATTTATTCACAGCATACCACTATTTTTTATTTAATTTTCACTATTTTTAATATTTAATAATTTTAATATAAATTTTTAATATTTCTTTATTATACACTAGCGTTATACAGATAAGTAAACTATATAAACATTAACACACCTAGGCACATTGAGTTATATGTACTACGTACTACGTACGTACGTAGTACATATAACTCAATGCCTAGGCATAGGTATAATTAAATAAGGCCTGGAAAATATTCGAAGCCTGTCTATGAAACTGTTGTAAAATTTTTATTAAACAAAACCTTTTTAAAAGGGTTATTATATAATTATAGAATATATTTATTTATTTACACTTTCATGCACAAAGTAGTACATGTGGCGAACTTAATAATAATAATAAATAATTTATTTCGTCAAACATTAAAGTTACATTATATGATCAGTGATCGAGGTCACCTAGTAAGCAAATAATGCCTGTAACAGGTGACTTCGCTCTTCCATAGCTAAAAATTACAGTATTATTAACGAAATAAAGTAACTAATGGGGAATAATAAAGACAGTAAAAACATGATTTTAGTATTCTACCTTTTAATTTGATTTTAGTATCTTACCTAGTCTCATAGCATTAATACATCAATGAAGCAATTAATACATCAATAAATAAATTAATACATCAATCACTACAACGTGAATGTGTATAAGAAAAGGTTATGGTTCCAAAAAGAAATGGAAAAAAAGAAATTTTATTTACGGAGCCGTCACCGTGGCGTAGTGGCTTACCAATGAGTTGCTGCGCTGGAGGCCGCGGGTTCGAATCCCGCACGGAACAAGTATTTGTATAGCCTGCACATAATTGCTCCGGGTCTGGATGTATATCCTTATGCAATTTATGTTTCTAAACTGCCTCCACGATACACGAGAAAATCCTAGTGTAGGAGTAACGTTTTTTTTTTTTTAAAAAGACTTGTGTTTCATAAACAATTTTCGGCTTGGTAGGGCTCTATAAAGCGAAAAGTTTTTTCATTGGTCATTGTTACTGCCGTTATGTAGACACTAGTTACGATGCGTGCATATAAAATTTAAATCAGGTGCGTGCAATCACTCTGGGAGCTCGTAGCAAACTGAACGTGCGCCCAACGTGTGGACGCCGCGGCCAATACTCTGCCACAACCCTTTGATCTTTTGTAAAAACCCGACACCAGACGGATCTCGCGCCAACTTGTGGGCCATCGTTCCAATACGTACCAACGTAGCTTAAACACCCGCTCTACACGATGGCCATCGTTGTTGGCCAACACATTCGCCAGTGTGTTGGCCAACGTGAAGAGCCGCCTTTACAAATACTGCTATCTCTAATATATATACAAGGTAGAGTTAATATTTTATATTGTTTAAAATATGGCTTACAGCTATCGGTACTCTTCAGCTTAAACATGGAGCGTATACACCTTTTTTGGGCCGTAAATACCTTTACTTTTGCACAAGAGTTACCCCAAAATATTACACCATATCGTAGGTATGTTTCTACCGTACCATAATACGCAGTAAGGAGTCCATCCGTACAAATTATAGAAGACAATATGCGTAGAGTATAAGCAGATTTACTTATATTTTTACAAAGAGTCCTAATGTGCGATTTGCAATTCAATAATTCATCAATTTCCAGACCCAAAAATCACGTGCTTTCAACTTCGGTAATGTTATAGTTATTATATTGTATTAAGAGTTTACTATTATCGTGTTTGCGTTGACTGAAATGTATAACCTTTGTTTTGCTTAAATTTATTATTAAATTATTGTGATCTAGCCATTTTATAATTGTTTTTAGGGAATTGTTTATGTCATATTCGTATGTATTAATATTTTTACAAGGTACTGTTATGGTGCTGTCATCTGCAAAAAGCGTCAAATTTTGTTCTGGGTATTCAGGTAGGTCATTAATATACAGTATAAATAGTAACGGTCCCAGGACACTCCCTTGCGGAACTCCAAAGCTGACTTTACGTTCCGATGATCGAAATGTCTCTTCGTATTTATTAACCTTATTAAAATTCTCAATTTCAGTTATTTGTATTCTATTCTTAAGGTAAGATTCTATAAGGTTAAGTACATTACCTCTGATGCTATAGGCGTGTAGTTTATTTAAGAGTGTATGGTAGTGAACATAATCAAACGCCTGGGTCATATCACAAAATAATGTTTTAAAAAAACCAAGGTGGTTATCTCGAGGTGTTAAATTATGTAGTAAAAAGAAACGAAAACTTTTGTGGCTGTAGAGATATATACAACCTAACCATATCAATAAAACAAACTTTAAAAATTATTCTAGTATATTCAAAAAAAATTATAAACCTCACTCAAAAGGCACAAAATACCTATAAAATAAAAACTTGCAAAAATAGGTCAAAAACGACTTGGCAGATAATTAATCAAAACAAAAACCATACTCCAAAACATTATATAAATAAAATCGAGGTAAATAACCAAGTTATATCGAACCCAGCGAAAATTTGTGAAGTATGTAATAACTACTTTGTCAATAAAATTCAGCCAAAACTTCATGCCGAAAGTAAACCAAAAGCAATTAATATAAACACTATACCTAACTCTATATTTTTAGAGCCTAGTACAGCATATGAAGTAAAGGAAATAATAATGTCTCTGAAATACACATGCAGTATCGATAAAATTATTGTATGCTACATTAGGATCATCTGTGCAGTAAATTTCTGAAAAGGAAAGGTTTTTAGACAATCTTTAAACTTTAACATGTTTTCGTAATTATAATCCCTTCTAGTATTGTACCAGTAGTTAGTAACATAACATTTCTGAACTGGGTATTGTAAAATCTGTGCTGTATGATCTGATAATGCTAACTCTATCACATTAGACTTACACTGCTTATCAGAGCTGTACGCAAAGTTGTCGATGCATGTCATGCTGGCCATACGTGTCGGCTGTTTCAATGCAAATTTTAGGTTAAAACTTAATAGCAGACACTCAAATGCTATTGTTTGACTATTATTTTTAAGTATATCAATGTTAAAATCTCCGGCGATAATAATATTCCTAAAGCGCATGTTTGATATATCTTGTAAAATAATTTCAAGTTTATTCATAGCGTCATTAAAATTGCTTACATTTGGTATTCTGTATATACAGACAACTATTGTCTTATAATTAATAAGTTCGACAGCACACCTGGCAATGATAGCTTCGCTATTGTT
Organism: Parnassius mnemosyne; assembly: GCA_963668995.1. Taxonomy (NCBI): domain Eukaryota; kingdom Metazoa; phylum Arthropoda; class Insecta; order Lepidoptera; family Papilionidae; genus Parnassius; species Parnassius mnemosyne. The sequence continues at coordinate 26,307,255 of CAVLGL010000035.1, read as the reverse complement.
GGTAGCTCTTTCCATTGGTGTCCGTTTTTTATCAGGATACAAGTTCCACCTCTTTTTTCATCCTTTCTACAATAATATGAAGCTAAAGAGTAATTCGGTACATATAGTTGATTTTCATAGCCTTTCATTATAAAATGCTCGGTATTACACAAAATATCAACATTTAGTTGTTTTTCATATAGCTCACACAAACATACAGTAAGAGCTTTTGATTTTTTTATTAGGCCAGCGATATTCTGATGTAGTACATTGAGATAATGACTAGAGAAAAAACAGCTCGTTTGTGTTAGTTTCGCTACAGGATTGAAAGGAAGACCTTATATCTTCTATGTCTAAGGGACTATGTGTATCTTTATTATACTCCATTATTTCAATATTTATCATTTCTCTAAGATTTTCAAAAATATTTTTAATACCGCGGTTATTGAGAGTACCACTGCTCCTCAAAAACATTTTATAATCTTATGATAGATTTAGGTTAGAATCATATAGCCATGCATAATTATGAGTACAATTGTCTAGATATAACAGGTTATTAAATGTTTATATTCTATTGTTAAACATCATGGAGCTATCATTTAGTTTGAAGGTAGGTAGGCATAAAAGAATATTTGTGTGTTTTATATTTTAATAGAGTTTCACGAATATGAACTGTCAGATCGAAATAATTATTTGTTCTTCGAAAGTCCTCTTCTCCAATTAAAATTATACAAAAGTCATTTAATGTATAGCTCTTTAGTTTTTTATCAATGTCACCAATAATCTGTCTTACTCCACTATCATGTGTTAAGTAGTGGCAAATTTAGAAATTTGGGAAGGTGTCGTCTGCAACTTTAAGGATCTTGTTTGATTTATTACTGCTTAAAATGCACAGCTTATGTTTTTCTTGTTTTAGAGTATCGGTTGTTTGGTTAGTTTGGCTAGTGTTCTGTGCTGTTTTTACTAGTTCAGATTGTGGTAGCACTTGATTTTGTGTTATATTTGTTGGCATTCGTTTTTGCATATTTTTATATAAACGACGAGGAGTAGCTAGTTTCAGTTTTTTGATTGGTGCCTAATTCACTCGATAACTTTTTAGTTGCGTTGATAACGATTTCATGTTTGGAGGTTAAATTTTTGATGGTTCTTTTAAGTTCTCTTGTTTTCGATAGACAAGTTATTTATTTCTTCATGAGCAGCACCTAATTCCAACTGCAGATTTTCTATTTGTTGCTTCAAAATTTGTACTTCGTTATCATCATCCGATACGTTAGGCATACTGTTGGTGGAGCCATCTAGTGTCGAATTATTGAACACTGCGTCCGTTGAAATTTCTTCCATTGAACGGGTTCGTGTCCGTCGTAAAGTAATGTTTTCAAAGAAATTCATTTTGTTGATTCAATATAACCAATTAATTGTAAAAACAAATAATTAGGGAAAATAAGGCTACCAGGGCTCGAACACGCAACCTACAGAGGAATGTCGGTACGTTGTCGGCTCCTGGGCTATTGGTCAACGACTAAAGGCGTTGCAATTTTTAGCTACTTACACCACATGTAGTTTTTGTGCGGCAAAAAGTTCAAAGTCTATTTTATAATTATAGTTTTGTGGGTTGTACTACAAATTACAATGTGTTAGGTTAATGTGTCTTATTACTTGTTTACACTTTTAACTTATAAATCATGTATTAAATTCGCACCATTTAGTTGCACAGAACTCACATATGCTTAATATCGATATTTATCCCTTGCTTATTAGCACAATATTATCGTTTTGAATTAATAGTTTGGGCGGTAAGTTCAAACTTTTAAGTTCACACTTATAACTTATAAATTAACTAATAAATTTTATAAATAACAATGTCACATAATACTTAATATTCCTTTTCACCAATTTACTTGTTTTTGTTACTTATAAACACTTAAATTATTTTTAAAAAAATATTTTAATACAGAGCGTTATTACACATGCTACAGCGTCATCTAACATGTTCATGAGCGGCTGGAATTAGTCCGAACAATTCCTCAGAGCACTCCCCGTGATAGACGCGATAAAATACGCAAAGAGTTGCAACATCTCTACGCAGTGACAGTGAGTCAAGCCGATCGGAAAGACCACGGTCGTCGATGATTTGAACCGCTCTGCGCTGGATGTGGTCAAGTGGAAGGAGCTGGCACTGGGGAGCCCATGCCCAGAGATGGGAACAGTATTCCATGTGAGGCCGAGCGTGCGCCTTGTAAAGTTGCAAGCGGTGTGCCGGCATGAAATAATGTTCCGCTCTGCTGAGCACGCCAAGCTTTTTGGAGGTCAATTTGGCCTTCTCTTCGAAGTGTCCACGAAACTGCACACTATTCGATATGTCGACGCCGAGGATTAGCTGAGACAGCAAGGGGAGTGCCTTCAAACTGAGGAGATACGACAAAGGGATTCTTTTTAGCGGTAAACGCGCAAACTTGTGTCTTTTGGTGATTGAACTAGACAAGATTTAGTCGCCCCCAGTCTGAGAATTTGTTCAACAAAGTCTCGACTTCAGACACAAGTTTGTTCCAGTACTCGGCGACGTTTTCCCGAGAAATATTGGCACGGCCGGTGTATAAAGCATCACCAGTGCTGTCGTCTGCATAGCAATGAATGTTACTGGTTTGAAACATATCATTGAAATGCTGAAGAAACAGCGTTGGTGATAGCACGCAGCCTTGTGGAACACCAGCGTTAATGGGCTTGTAATCGGAGCATGCACCGTTTACTACGGCCTTGATGCTCCGATCTGCAAGAAAACTGGTGATCCAATTGCACAATTTCTCGGTAAGCCCATAGGAAGGGAGAGTCTGGCACAAAGCGCTTCTTTCGAAGCGCTTTGTGCCAGACCCGATCTAAAGCTTTCGATATGTATATAATATGTAATACTGTCTACGATAAAAAGTTAAAATTCAGTCATATTTTGCTGCAACTACATTATGGTTGTAGCACGAATGGATCGGCTCGACAGGGGTAGGACCACGCTCTCACAGAATACCAGCAGAAAATAGCAGCTTAATGCTGCTGTGTTTCAGAACCAGAGACCCTTTTTACTGGAAAAAGAGGCATTCCATCGTAGTCCTCAGGGGTAACAACGCATCTGCATTTTGATTCTTAATCGAAGATAAATGTAGATGTCTATGGGCCTCAGCATCCACTTACTATCAGGTGGACTGTGTACTAATTTGTCAGCCCAACTCTAGAAAAAAAAATATAATACTACTGCGGGCTCGGGACCGCTTTCATTTCTAACTTAGAAATTCTAAGAGGGTTTTAAGGCAAGGATGTGCCCGCCGCGCAGTCTCAATGCGTATTGACGGACTAGACATCTTCTAAAAATGTTTTTTCTACCGACTTCAAAAAGAAGACGGTACTCAATTCGACTGTATGTTCTTTTTGTGTGTTACCTCATAACTTTTTTATGGGTGAACCGATTTTGATGATTCTTTTTTTTTTATTTGAAAGCTGGTACTTCTCATGTGGTCCCATATAAATTTGATCAAGGTTTGACCAATAGTTTTTGAGTTATTCTTAATAATTTATATTGACGTAGGTTTTACAAAATTTTTTATTTTAAATTATTAACTTTGAGATACGACCTTCATATCTCAAAAGTTAAAAAAAACATTTTAGAAGACGTCTTCACATGTTTTTTCACGGTCGAGCATGTGGTAAATCAACACTTAAAACCTGTAATTAATGAAATTAATTAATTTCATTGATACCTGTGGGATTCGAACCCGGTATACCGGATCGAACTCGCATACTTAGAAAGAGTGAAATTTGCAGCGAGCGCGGAGCTAATTTTATGGGTAAAAATTGAAATTTCTCAGAAATCTCTATTATATAACAGCCTAACAGTGCAGTGCTAAACAAAAAATATAACATGTTTTCTTCTTTTGTTCATTATATGCACAATTTCGGAAAATAGCTCCATTCTAAATTATGTTCATACATAAAAGAAAATAATGAAAACAAACCTGATTAGTGTGTGACAGTGACAGTGAAGTTGCTGGTTTTGGTAATCTAAAACCATCAGCATCCCTCGGACTCATAGCTCGATTGGATGAGGTATCTCTACTGTTACATTGTGACACTATCCTTCTGCAATATTTTACGGAAAGTAAAGTTAATAAATCAACAACTATGAAAACATGAGGTGATACCATTTATATCGAACTACATTTTATACCTTTCAGTACTCTGCTCCCTACTATATGATCGCACTGACCTCCACTTGTCTAAGTCATCTCTGCTATTTCCAATAGTTGAGGAGCGATTACTCCTGTGGCTATCCCTTCTTTCCCTCTCTCTATGTTTTAGACTCGTAGATATTAATTCATGTTGAATGCTCACGTTACTGTCTCTTCTATTGCGTTCATGTTTACTGTGAGTACTGACATTACTATCCTTTCGTGTACGTTCTCCTTTCTTCTCTGAATTTCTTTGGCCTCTACTGGAACTTCTATCATTAACAAAGCAAATTAACCATAATTTAATTAAAAACTAGTAGTTTAACATTTAGTTAAAAAAATAAGAAAAACAATGTATAGTTTTACCCAAGTGACCACAAGGAGTGTATTGATTTTCAAATGTATGTATATAATATCTATGTCCATTTCTTTGGCACACCTGAGCCTAAACAACTTGATGTATTTTAACATATGGACTGAACATTATATATTATGGGTATAACTTTTTTTGCACTAAACTGTTTACGTATCGGTTTTTTTCAATTACTGTGTTAACCATTGGGCTTATTGCAAAATCAATCTAGTAAATATGATTTGAGAATACGACCTACAAGCTACTATACTTATGTTAGAAATAATGAAAATATTTTTTGAAGAAATAAGTACTAGTATTGCTGTTAGGAGCGGTTTATGACAGTAGCCCTTTTTCTTTTCTTTTCAATGGGGAAATGCCTACGCATACCAGCCTCGTGGGGACAAGCACGGGTTATGTCGGACACGAACCGACTAATCGCCCATGGTGTTTCACTATCGCCCCATATTGGCAGGGCCACGGGAACGCTTTCGCACACATCCACCAGCGCCGGCCGCTCCATGACAGCCCCACCTCGGGGGAGGACCTCTCCTCCCCATTCTCCTCCACAGGCAAGGCGCACCAGAAACACAAGGCCGCCCCCCTCCATGGCCTCCAACTATACATGCGTAACGGGCACCCTTGAGTCCGATACGCGGAGGCTATGGGGCCAGAAAAATCGAGAGCTCGGTAGCACCAGCTTTCCCGACCCCAGCGGCGGATTTGGTCTCTGGCTCCGCCACCAACCAAGTTTCAGCCGTGGAGGGTAGGGAGAACGGCGTCTTGCAATACCGACACTTCTCTCCACCCGCGGCCCCACCACCACCGCATCAACGGTGCGGCCCAGCATTCGCGGAGGATAGCCAATCCACTCCTCTTCCTCCGCGACTCCACCTCGGCTGCAGCGGTAGGGGAAGAGGAGACCCCTCTCGCCCACCAACACACATCCGAAGTGGGCTCGTCAAGCCCACTCGGAGTGGCCACCTCGGGCCAGCGCTATACCACGGGCCAGCCATAAGGGGTTCCTATTTATTTACCACGGGTGACCAAGCCACGGCTACTAAGCCCCCCGCCACGACAAGGCGGAAACCCGTTGGAGGGGTTAAGGGTTCGCACTCTTAGTACGAAGAAGTAGTCGTACCATTAGGCTTCTACCGCTTCATTACGAGGGCGGCACTGTAAATTTCGGGAATCAAGGAAGTGACACGACATTACTATTTAAAAATGTATTTATTGCTTTTCGAAATATTCTCCGCGAAATTTGACACATTTTTCCATACGATGGAACCAATCATTGAAACAACCATTTCATTCGGAAGTTGGGGTCTCCAAAATGGCCGTTTTGTAGGCGTCCACAGCTTCTTCAGGTGATGAAAATCTCTGTCCACGCAATTTATTCTTTGTTTTAGGGAAAGTATAGAAATCATTAGGGCTTAGGTCGGGGCTGTACGGCGGATGGTCTAATAATTCTATGTTTTCTTGCTCTAAAAACTCTTTTGTTCTGAGTGCGGTGTGAGAACTCGCATTGTCGTGATGGAGGATGATGCGGAGGTTGCAGTTCTCTTTACGGAGTTCAGAAACGACCTGTGGCAAACAAATGCTAGCATACCATTCTGCATTAACCGTTCTTTGTCCCTCAAGAGGAATAGTCGTAACATGGCCGGTTTTGGAGACAAACGTGGCCACCATTTTTTTTGCAACACTCCGTGAACGAACAATTTTTGTTGGCTTTAACTCATTTTCGAACACCCAAACTCGTGACTGGTTTTTTGTTTCGGGTTCTTACGCGTATATCCAGGATTCGTCACCTGATACGATGTTGTATACAGCATTTGAGGATCCTGCATGGAATCTTTCGAGAGTTCTGACGCACCAAGTAACGCGAGCCGCTTTTTGCTCTTCACAGAGCGAATGCGGTATCCATCGGGAAAACAACTTTTTTACACCTAATTGTTCATGCTAGATTATTTGTATTTAACTCATGCCAATGTCTAAAGTTGCCTGAATTTCGCGGTATGTCACATGTCGATCTTCCTCACTCAGCTTACACTTACACAGCTTACACAGCATCAACGTTTTCTTGGGTGACTGTAGTTTTTGGACGACCTTGACGGGGATCATCACTGAGCTTGACACTTCCACGTTGAAATTCAGCAAACCAGCGATAAATTGTGGTTTTGGATGGGGCTTCATCACCAAATGCAGAAATCATCCGGTCAACTCACTGTTTTTGTGTTAAACCACTTCGAAAGTCATAATAAATCATCGCTCTTGAATTTTCTCGAGTCAATTCCATTTTCTCAACGACTAAACAAGTTTGACAAAACCTTGTGATAAGACCGAGAATCTTTTTTTAAATAAATAAATGGTATTCGATTTTTTAAACCAAGGACTTTTCAATTAAAAAGATTTTAATATGACAGGAACAGTGGAAATATTCCATTCCCGATACTTTCAGTGCAGCCCTCGTAGCACAAAATACTGAAATTAAAACTTTGTTTACAAGATTTTTAACTAAGTAGAATACGATCACATTTCTGTTAGGAATCATATTTCGGGTTTATTTGTTGTTTACACTATCTACCTATTCTTTACGGGCCAAGTATCGCGATTCCCAACGAATGGCCTTGCAAGTTGCATGCGTTGAGCATCACAGAACTAACATAGTAGCGGAAATATGGTCGATTATAGCCAGAATAGGTACTTTACCTAAATAACTTACCATTTCACAACGTAACGTTTTTTTTTACTCTTTATTAACAGCTCTTAGCAACCACGGAAAGTCCGTTGTGACGTAGGAAGGGGTAAAGATGGCAAAGTAATAAGGACTCGTGCGCAGCAATAAAGTTTTATTGCATGCCGTAAGCGCAAAGCGCGAGGTATGTTCTACTATTTAGCTTGCGTGCGCGATTTATCTGATTAATAATAACTATGTAGGGTTGTAGGGTATTAAAACATCGGCAAGCAGTCAACATCAAAGGAGTGCAACTTCTATACGTAGTACTATTATTTATTCTGTGGGTGCGGTGCCAGCGACAGCGCTGTACTGACTCCAAATCATTTTACACTATGTCAGTATCGGGTCAGTACTGACTTTCCTGGAATTTAGAGCCAGTTATTGACCCTGTGTAAATCAATTTTTAGTCGGTGTCCTTCTTCGTGGTAATTCCTTTATACAAGTAAAGAAGGTTGTGTTGCGGAGAGGATGCCCTGTGCTTGATTTGCATATTTAATCTATTTTGGTGTTGTGTCTTGTATTGTTCTAACTAAGTACTTATTGTTTTCCATTAATGTTTTTAATGTAAATTCGTTCCAGAGAAATAATTCTTTTATTTTATAATTTTAAGAATAATTTCTTATATCAGAAATAGGATAATTTCTAATACTACTATATATATTTATATATATTAGAATTAATTTATTTCAATCTAGTATAATTACTGATTTCTCGATATCGCTAACAGGCATAGGCATGCTACGAATATGTGAAAGCTATATTATTTTAAGTAGAAAATAAATTGGTTTTATACCTTTTATCTCGTCGCCGTGATCTTCCACTTCTTTTTGACTCCCGAGGTTCTGACACTCTAAGCTCTTCCGATACAGAAGTTTTAAGATTTTGAGAAAAACTAGTAGATGAATCACATATGTCATCTAATTTAATATTCTTTTCTACTTCCTCAGTCCAATCCTTAAAAAAATATTTGAGTTATTTTTGAAATATTTAGCTTTTAGTCTGGATTTGAAAGTAAAACTGCCATCTATGATACAGTAACTCAAAAATAATAGAGGTAATAAATGTTAGCAGTAAGCATAAAAATTCGAATAAAATTAGCTGTATATGTCTTAAATTGTAAGCAAAACTTACAACACAGATATTAAAGGTATTTAAGCCAAAGTACATACCAAATTTGACATATCAGCAAGATTTGTTGCATTATTTAAAACTGATTCACTTTTGTTTTGGTTGTTATTACTAGGCTCACCTTCCCAGTACTTATTTTCTTGTTCGTTTGATGGACTATTACCACCATGATTAGCGACTGCAAATCAATTTATAAAGATTATTCTTTTAGTTTTATAGGTGATAACAATAGTATTATATATTATGTTATAGAAGAAATCTATGATGGCAACGTAACATAATCCAAAGAAAAAGGCGTGTGCTAGGACAATTTCTAGTCCAAGAGAAATTATTGTTTTGGTTTATTATAATAATATATTATTTTAATAGCATTTGTCCACGGTTTCGCTAGCGTTAAATTCACTTATGAAATCCAAATCCACCAAAACAAGAAGGGACAAACCCTTGTCCCAGCAATGGAAATTTTTAAAGACTAATTAATAAGTGGATATACTAAATATAATAGAAAATAAAGCATCAAACAATACTACACACATTTAGATTGAGTAATATCTAGTAGCAATTTTAAGTGCTAATTCACCACAAGCTCGATGGTGTAGTAAAACATCATGAGAAAACCTGCATGTCTTATAAATACAAATTTCATATATGGCATGTGCAATCCGCCGACGCGCATCGGAGTAGCGCGGCGGCCTAACTACTCCATTAACTTCTCAGGAAGGATAAAAGCCTGTGCCATAATGTCATCATTACAGCCCTTCACAAGTGCACTGATGAACATATGCCGTAATGTAATTGGACGTAAAATAGACTCAAACTTTATATCGTATGACATTCAATGCTTCTCATCTCTTTCCCTTAAAATGTTTATAAGTTAGAAACAGAAAAGTTTATACACCAACATACTATTCAAACTAAAACAGCTAACACAAATTATCTGTACTATTTACTATTTATGTATGAATGAAACTACTTTTACGGATTTTATCGCTTTAAATAAGCTTATTTTTATATTCTCGTCGTTTCGAGTACTTTGCAGCACCCATGGTCACAGGGGACTGAGGTGCTCAACATCACATGTCCTAGTTGACGACGGCTAATCACCTGCCATTAGGTGGATCACCAGCGCATAATATCAGACGCAAACCAAATTACATCAAATTTGATAGACCACAAATCCTCGCACACCATCTGGCAGACCTATCCACTTTATATCAGATTTTACAAACCACAAATCATCGCTAAAGTACACCAATTGCTACCAAGGATGACCAGTAGACAAGAAGGCTGGGTGTTACAATCTGCTTGTGATCTGGACTTTAAGATACTATAGGTTCCTTCTGTGTAGATCAGACCAAAAATTGATAATTTAAAGTTGAAGGTAATTGTGGTTAACTATGACAGTTGAATGTTGAACAGCTCAGCCTCCCTGTGATCAACAAGGGTGCTGCAACTCAAATATAAGAAGCATAAATACAAGATCAAGATCGTAATCTGTATTATACTATTCAACATTCATATATGTAATATAATATTATTTACGTTATATTACTAATATTATATATTTTGTACTTGTATAACATTGATTGTATTAAAGCAGTGTTACTATTATTTGTGAAAGAGTCTTTAACCTATTTATTTATTTATTTAACTTCATACAACATATAAGATAGTATAAGCGGCCTCAATGCCAGAGGCATTCTATACGAGCCAAGCTTCAGTTTATGAACAGATAAAATGCAGTAGTCGTAGAAGTTGATACAAGATAAAAATGTAAAAGTAAATAAATATAAAACTAAATAATACATATTATGCCCATACATAAAGATACATATCAAAAGATATTTATTGTTTACATAAATTAGATATAATACAGTAAATCTTTACTATAATATAATAAAGCGGAGGAGATTTTTTGTTTGTTTAAACGCGTTAATCTCTGGAACTACCAGTCCGATTCGAAAAATTCTTTTTGTATATAATAGCCAGATTCATGTGAAATAGTATAGGCTATCTAGCATTAAGCTATATTACTCAACTAGCCTTAAATATGAATATTTGTGAAGCAAGTCAGAAGAAAAGGCACTCCCAAAATGATTTATCCGCGTACGCTGGTGTTATCGTTAGGGATACGTAAATACAATGTTCTAGAAAAATATAGACCTTTACTCCGTCTAAAAAAAAGTCCGCGATACCATATGTCTATTTCTAATACATAAGCCATAATTTGGTATTTTGTGACATAAAAATATTGAAAATTTAAAAGTGATTTATGAGTAAGGATAAATATCCTTACGAACGAAAGTTACTTCATCATCAAGACAATTTTATGAATATAAACTTTGTTCTTTATACCATGTTATTTGGACGCATAGTTTAAGAGATAATGTAAAATTAAAATAATTCAATACTTGGCTGGGCGTGCGAACGACGCTTAAACCCTAGCCGTTATAAAATGCTTGAACTAGGTCATGTCGCGCACCTCGGACACGTGATGACGCGGGTGAAACCGCGGGGCACAGCTAGTATTTCTATAATTATCAATGAGCTAATGATATGATTCACTATTTAATGTTATGGTGTGGATTCTTTAGTGGCCGACACCAGAATTTTTTTGTTGCATTGGCCCAATACAATACCAACACTCACGCCTGTCACCCAGAGGGGTAGGCAGAGACTACGGACTTCCATTTGGCGCGATTCTGACACCTCTCTCGCCTCCTTTACATCCATATATTTACGCATACACGCTCGTCGGTTAAGGGTACTCCTAATCTGGCCCATTTGCAATGTATCGCCGATTTGGCGATAAACCTTCGTCTAGGGCGTCCCTTTCCGACTTTACCGTTCACTTCTGAAACATAAATTTGCTTTGTCACTCTTTCATTCATTCATTCTTTCTACGTGACCAAACCACCGAAACATTCCTTTTTTAATCCTAGTCACAACGTCATCTTACAAACCACACTTTTCTCTTATCACACTATTTCTCACCCTGTCATTCAGATTCAGCCCAAGCATACTCCTTAATGATCGCATTTCTACAGCATTTATCCTACTCTCATGCTTCTTCTGCCCTACCCAACTTTCACTACCATACATTAAAGTAGGGACTAACACAGCATTATGAATTGCCATACGTGCCTTCTTTGACACATTCTGACTTCATAATAGCGTGTAGAGCCCCATTAACTCTATTTCCTGCATTCACTCGTCGTTCTATATCCTTATCATATCTACGATCCCTGCTAAATAAACATCCCAAATATACAAACTCATCCACTTGCTCAATCAACTCCCCTTCTATTCTTATTTCACATAACTTTTTACTTTCTTCTCTTTCAAAAACCATCACTTTCATCTTACTTGTGTTTACTTTCATACCTCTTTCTTTTAATGACCAGTTCATTAAAGTAACCATCATTTGCAACTCGGCCGCCAACGATGCAAATATGACTTGATCATCGGCGTACAAAAGGCATTTGACGGTTAACTCACCCATTCTCAACCCACATTCTTCAACTTTCAAAGTTTGCAAACAACTGTCTATAAATAGGTAAAACAGCCATTGAGAAGCTACAGAGCCCTGTCTGACACCTTTTTGAATGCCAAACCAGTCCGAGTAGGCCCCGTTGATCTTGACACATGCACTAGAGTCCCTATAAAGAGACTCTAATGCCTGTATCAGACCAGCGCTCAACCCAAATGAGGTCAGTGTTTGCCGCCATAACACGTTCCTGTTCACTCTGTCATAAGCCTTTTTCAAGTCCATGAACGCACAAAAAACTTTCTGGTTTTTGGCCAAAAATTTCTCCGCAATCATGCGCATGGAAAAGACTTGATCCGTACACCCCATCCCCTTTCTAAATCCAGCTTGCACATCCCAAATTTTTCCATCATTTTCTTCCATAACTCTTTCAATTAACACCTTAGCATACAGTTTACCCACAATGCTAAGCAAGCTGATACCACAGTAGTTTTTACAGTCCTGCTGCGATCCCTTTCCCTTATATATTGAGACTATAACGGCTTTGCACCAGTCTTCCGGTACTCGCTTCAGTTCCCAACATAAATTAAACAAGGTGTACAGCAGGCCTGCAACCACACCCTCCCCAGCCCTTAGCATTTCAAGTGATACTCTATCATATCCGGCTGCCTTACCTCCTTTCATGCTTTTCATTGCTTTCATTATTTTATCTACACTTATCTCCCTACCTCTCTCCACTTCTTCCGGAATTTCTATTTCACTTACTTCAGACGACTCTTCACTCTTATACACGCTTTCAAAGTATTCCTTCCATCTCTTTAAATTCGAAACTTCATCATTCAGCATGCAGCCAGTCTTGTCTCGTATAGTATTCATTCTAGGCTGTTTTGTATTTCCCCTCGCAGTTCTTACGAGCTTCCAGAACATTTTAATATTTGCCTGGAAGTTATCGGATATTTTTCTATCATTCTTATCTCTCCTTTCTTGCTTTTTCCTTTCAACAACTTCTTTTACTCTCTTATTTATACGTCTAAATTCTGCCTCTTTTCTTTCAGTCTCATCATTCATACCGCCAGAGTTACCAGCTTTGGTTGCTAGTAAATCTAGCCATGCTCTCTTCTTTGCTTCAACTTTCATCCGTACCTCATCATCCCACCACAACGTTTTACTTTTCCTTTCATTCGTTCTCTTACTTACACCACATACTTCGGAGGCTGTATCCACCAAAACTTTCTTAACATTATTCCATACATTCTTCAGGTCTAAATCATTCATACATAATTCATTCAACACACTTACATTTTTCCTCAGTCTGAATTTATACTTCTCTTTCACACCTTCATCTTGTAACCTCTCTATTCTTATACGCTGTAACGCAGTGGTAGACACAGATGTCCGATGCCGCCAACGCTTGAATAGACCATTAATTCGGCATAAGGCCAAGTAATGATCCGTCCCTACGTTGGACCCACGGTAAACCCTTGTATCTACCACTGCGCTCCTCATTCTTTCATCCACAATTTTGAAATCTATCCTGCTTCTATCATCCCCTCTTTCCCAAGTAGAATTGGAAGTAATCGTTCAACAAATTCTGATTTACGGAAAATAACGCACATAGACTAATATGCAGTGTTCCCGATGCATAGACGATAAATTATTCGTTGGCTAGCTCAGGCAAAAAAAAATTATTATAAAGCAAATTGCGCATTGTGTCAAATAGACTTTATCATAACCCATGACTGCCAAAATGGTTACAAAAAACCTTTTTTCTATTTTTATTTCATTAGTTTAGTAAACCAAATTCTCAATTATTGCATGCCTTAAGCGCAAAGCGCGTAGGTATGTTCTAGCGCCTAAAAATCAAGATTCCAACGTTTTGTAGCATAAAATCGTATCTAACAATCATATCTATACAAATAAATAAAATTGAAGTGTCTGTTTGTAATTTCAAAATTACCGTTTTTTACTAAATGCATATGAAAGTATATACGGTAAGGTAAGTATATAAGAACAATACAATCTTTAAAGTTTTTGTCTGTCTGTCTGTCCGTCCGTGTGTTTGTTCCGGCTAGACATGCGCGCCGCGCCGGCGCCGCCGCGCCACGCCGCGCCCTGCCCACGCCGCGCCGCGCCGACAAATCCGATCGGCGCGCCGTAATCCAACGCGGGACGGGCGCGAGGGCGCGGGGTCAATAAAACCATGCTATTATTTAAAAATTCAAAAATCAATAAAAAAAATGTAAAAAGATCGTAAAAATCGTTCGGTATCGCTTACCGGAATTGAAGCGAGCGGCGGAAATAGAACAAATTAAATTTTTACAGTCTCTGGAGCGCGTATCAGAACTTTATGTATATAAAAAGTACTCTGTAATCAGAACCGCCAAGTGAGCGCGTTTTTTCTATAGTGGGACTAACTGTGGCTACTAAAAGATCTATACTACGCCCAGTACGCGTTAATAAAATTATTTTTATTCATGATAATTATACATTGTGCAAAAAACACAATTTTAATTTCCTATAATTTGTGCAAAAAACGAAAAAAATGTGCTTTTTCGTTTTTGTACAAATTATAAGGTATAATTAATTAGAACTTGTTTGGTTTGTTTTTATTTTGAGAAATTAAATTTGAATTCCTATCTAGGTCAATGTTTCACTTGTTACTACCTTATTTTAAACAAATGTTTATAAAAATTAAAATAAAATACGGCCACGCCGGCGCGGCGTCGCCACGCCGACCACAATGAGTCGGCGCGCCGCCGCCGCCAAATTCTTGCTCGGCGCGCATGTCTAGTTCCGGCTAATCCCCGAAACGGCTGGACCGATTTTGACGGGATTTTCACTGTCAGATAGCTGATGTCACAAGGATTAACTTAGGCTACTTTTATTTTAATAAAAGAATTAGGGTTCTGCGCAAAAAAAATTAAAACCCCAAATAACACGCGGGCGAAGTCACGGGGAGCTGTTGTTGAACATATAAATGATATAAAAAGCACATTGTCAGAAAGATAAATGATTGTTGAACTTATTAATTTTTTTTTTTAATCGATTATTTGCTATTTTTACATAAAAAAACGGTTTTAGTGGCTTATGGTGTAGATATAACAAGTCCGCATGGAGTGGTAAACAAGGTAACTTTTGAAAATATCAATTATTTAACTCAATCAATTTTTAAATCTCTTCATCTATCATGTGGGAAGCCATAGAATGTAAATGGTAGTTTAATTTTTTTTTTGTTTACATAGTTATAATACATTTTGTTCGGCGTAGAAATCCCGAAATTTTCGGTGTTTTGAGCAGCATTGTAATAATTTATTTTAGTAAATAAGACTGCCTCACTCACTCACTTCGGCCTCAGCCACCGTCGTGAGTGGATACTGTTTGCAGCGGCTCAAAAAGATCGTTGTACAAATACAAAATGTTCAAAAAACCATATTTGATACATACTTTATTATTATAATAATCACAGATTTTTATTACAATATTTTAAAAGCACACAATAAATAATAGTACTACATACTAAAAGTAAGTAGGATATATATAAGTATATTTATACTTAAACACGTCCTGGACTGTATGAAGTGACCTGAATGATAATATTATGATCATATGAACATCATGAGTCATGCACTTTTGGAGATTCCAAACTTTTTTTTAAATTGAAGTTTGACATAAAATTATTGAGAAATTGGAAGTATAATAATAAGGTTATATGTGAAAACTTGTGTGTATTTAAACTACTTTTAAAAAAAATATGTATAATCATGTTATACATAATTTTTTAATGTGCTTAGGGCATGCACAATTGAATTTACCAATAGTTTTTACCATTCCAGCAGAACTAAAGTCCACTTGGACATAGGACTCCCCATAGATTGTCTCATAAGGGTTATCTTAAAAACAGCAAGGCCCTGGGAGAGGTTGAAATTACAGAAAGCTTCTAAAAGCTGTTCTAAAACCAGTACATAGTCCTTCAGAAGCTCTTCAATTCTGTCCTCCATAGTGTCACTACTACAGAGGAGTGGAGCAGAGGTTCGACATTAGTATATTGACTTGATGAATACTGGCCTCCCGAAAAATTGGATTACTGAAAAGGCTTTTCTTTACCATACACATACATACATAGCCTTTTGGAAGTAGTATAAAAGACTAAAGAATACATACAATGTGCCACTTTGACTAGGATAAGTGGAATAATTAAAAGCCTCTGATTCTGATAAAATTTGAGCACTTCATGAAAGGAAAAACTCTGTCTATAAATGCTAAAGGGATGGAAATGATATGATTTTGTATAATCATTACTACATAAAAATTTTTTTGCTACTTGTCTAAATGATTTACTTATATAACTCATACTTTTTTATATAGCTTGTTGTGTGTATGTATTAGTCTGCATATATTGTATTTTATTTTCTTCTTTCTTTTAATAAACAATACAATAAAACTTTTAAAAATAGATAAAATAAAGTATTTTCATACTTTATTGTTCATAAGGTATAAAAAGTGTATGCTCAAAATTATGTACAATTATAAAGCTATGTTTATCCAAGTATAGCACAAGAGTGAGAAACCTATCCAACTACAGAGAGGGGTAAGAGAAAGAGAGGCTGCAATGAAAGACATTTTCCAGTAACTGAACTATAAAGGGTATTAACATCAGTGGCGAGTACATCACTTGCCTATTGTCTCCCTATGGATATTGGTTTTCAGATAAACATGGTCAAGACAAAGGTCATGTTTAAAATCTATGCTGATAGTTGTTGACAAATATGTTCATCTACAACAAATTGTCTGAGTAGTTAAATCTAACTTCAACTGAGAGGTCAACCAACAGATCCATTGTTAGATTTGCCAGGGCATTCACAAATTCAAATTCACGCAAGATCACGACACATCTTGTTACATATTCCTCAAAAGATAAAAACAAGAAATTACAACCAGTGCATGTTGCCAGTGACAACAAATGGATCTGAGATATACTTGAACGATTGGGTTACTTGAAATGAACGATTGACACATCATGCTTAGTTCCGCTCTCCCCCCTAGATGGAGTGCCGACCTGGTAAGAAATGCAGGAAGTTGATGTATGCAGGTGGCTCAGACCTGTTTCATGACAAGCCTTAATGAAGGCTAATGGCAACACTGAATGTGTGAAAGTCTGTAATGATGACGATAATGATGATGATAATAGTGAAAAATACAAAAACCAAAACAATACTCATACTAGGATGTAGTTACCTATAATAGCCAATAAATAATTATATTAAATTTACTAATTGAAGTAAAGAATTGATTCAATAAAGCTTTATTTCATTAATTATTGAAGCAATACACCACCACCAAACAAGGTTTTTCACTTATTAATATAATAGAAAATTCCAAATTAAATTCAAAATTGTGCAAAAACTTAACAATAAGTGTATTATAAGAAAATAAGTATGAGGATTATATCTATATAAAACTAGCTGTTCCCAGCGACTTCGCCCACATGTTTTTTGGGGTTTTAATTTTTTTGCATGGAACTAATTCTTTTTCTAAAATAAAAGTAGCCTAAGTTGCTCCTTGTGACATCAGCTATCTGTCAGTGAAAATGCCATCAAAATCTGTCCAGCCGTTTCAGAGGTTAGCCGGAACAAATAGACAGGCAGACAGATAAAAACTTTAAAAATTGTATTTTTGTTATTAGTACTGTATATATTTTCATATGCATTTAGTAAAAAGCTGTAATTTTGACATTACAATCCAATCCAATTTTATTTATTTGTATAGATTAGTAAATAATATAAATTTTTTGAGTTGTCTACATTCTTTCCAATTTCATTTGAGATTAACTATCCATCCATTACAATCAGCCAGTTGAAAAAAGCCTCCCCAATATATTGTCTCATAGTGGGATTTTGTCATAATTACCACACTCATCAGGCAGATTATCAACTGCAGTTTTTTATTATTTTAAGTTGTCTCCTGTTTCAGTTTTCCTCAGTCACCTATTACGACACCCATAAGACTTTATTGGGTAGTGAATATTCTTACACCATCGCTGCTTCTATAGGTATTCGTAATTATCACAAAATGGAATGACTTACCACTATCATAAAACTCAGTGTGAATATTACCAGTGGAAATTAATTCATCAGATTTAGTATTAATATTCCTATTATCCATTAAATTTTGTTCATATAAATTCATATAGGAATTGCTTGGAGTGGATCGTCTTGAATCTTGAACATCATAATTTTTATAAAATGAATTAAGGAATTTTTCCCT
The DNA here is from genome assembly GCA_963668995.1 of Parnassius mnemosyne. Lineage (NCBI taxonomy): Eukaryota > Metazoa > Arthropoda > Insecta > Lepidoptera > Papilionidae > Parnassius > Parnassius mnemosyne. The sequence continues at coordinate 26,289,097 of CAVLGL010000035.1, read as the reverse complement.
ATCAAAATGTTCATTATCTTTTAATCGTCCTCTCCCCCTTGATGGTAAAGTTTGAGATTGAGACCAATATGTATTAGTGTTGTTAAATTGATTAGGGCTATAAATGGACTGAGTAGATGAAGTATGCTTGTCTCTATTTTGCTGGTCTATGCTGTCATAATTTTGATGTCCAGATTGTTCCAAAAACTTCTTTCGAAATCTTGGTGGTATATTATCCAAATTGATATACTTAGGTCTAGGTAAATCTGTTGGATAACCTGCAGAATTTCTACGTCCTGAAGGTGGTTTGCCACCTGATCCTGACTTATGTCTACCAGCCCATGTCTCCATACTTCTACTGTCACGATTTCGATCTACTATATTTTGTTCTTGAAGGCAATGTGCAGGTGATATAGACCTAGATTCAGATACTTGTCTATTATGTCTGTTGGTGTTTATGTCATTATTTGCCCCATCATTATATTGGTATTCCATAAAAGATTTATCTCTTCTTGAAGTGCTTCTACAATACGTAGATGCATCATGTTTATTATCCTGATTATTGGACATTCTTCTTTTAACGTACTGACTAGAATTATCACACCTTAATGGCGTCTTAGATTGTCTGTCGACATCACAAAAAGAATCTCCGGACCGGGGTACGTATAACTGTTGCTCAGGCTTTTTCAGACGTGCGTTTCCTAACGATTGTTCTCTGCACCTTGAATCATCGCCATTGATAGAATGTTGTGATCCAACGCGGTTTGATTCTTTACCTTTATATCCACTATCTATTTCACATGTATCCATTTTACCATCCAAGTCATACCTTGATCTTCTCAGAGGTCCACTACCAGGTTTGTAAATTTTTTGTTGTGGTTTGCTTTTCCTGTAATCTTTACAGTCATCATCCATAGCTATTATCACAAATATTACGAATACTTCAAAACAAAGCCATGCTACTTAAAATATAAAGATTCGCCCTACAATTTAATTAAAACACCATAAAATTATTAATTTGACTATCGAGAGTGTACAGGTTATGTTTAAAATATTAGCTGAACAATATAATAATCATTAAACTTTTGTTAATATAAGGTTTTAAATTGCAAAAAAACTCTTCACCTTAAAATATTATGTAGAGAAATAATCTAGTAATTAAAATATACAACGAAAACAATGAATCAAACTTTAATATTTCTTTTTATTAATAACTGGCTTTACGGCTCTGGGTTCTAGCACTTCTGAACCTGAAGTTACAATCTATAATAATTATAGGATAATAAGGATAATGATTATTTTTTAGGCTGGCTTTTCACTATGGGATATATTATATCCCGAAATATAAATTATATCCCGCGATTGGCTTTCACACTGTGATATATATCTTTTAACCAGTGTGCGTTCGTCATTGGTCATTGGATTACCCCCCTTTACCCCGTACACCGTTCTGCGCGGACGCGGAACGGTGTGCAGGGTACAGGGGGCGAAATATAATATGAAGATATCGCTCGGTCGATCGAAAAAATCTTTATAGCTTGAGATGTAATATATATTATAGCTCAGTGTAAACGGTTCCATATTAAATGTATGGTGAGCGATATTAATTTATATCTCGAGATGTAATATATATTATATTATATCCCATAGTGAAAAGCGGGCCTCATAGTACACTGCGTCACAATATGTTGATGCGTCACATTGTGTAGCCCTCGGGAGATTTCGACAGCAACTTGAGCCAGCAGATAGCCAAAGTTGGCGATAGTATCTCAAGCCGCCTAAGCAGACAGACACCATATCTTGAGAATCATATCACCATCAAAGCACTTGATTCATCGTTTCCACTAATAGTTGATATGCGCAGACATTTAATACACAAAATCGCACCATTTATACATATCAAAATCCACTTCAAACTTTAATATATCGTTTGTGTCATTGATATAGTATATACTCCATAGATTGGCAATCACATCTGGAAAACGAGACCAAAAATTGATTGTCTCTGATTGTGTGCGAGGGGTGATCCAAAAGTAATGATAATGAAAATAAAACACGGTAATTAAAGTTAAAATAATAATTTATTTTTCTACATAGTCAACTAACAAATCAATACATTTAGTCCATCTTTTTTCTAAACCCAGGATTCCCTTTGAAAAAAATTCTTTGTCTTGACCCTCCCAAAACGCTTCAACAGCGGCCATTACTTCGCTATGGTCTTCGAATTTCTGGCCTCGGAGGCGTTCCTTGAGCCGAGGAAAGAGGTAGAAATCACTAGGAGCTAGATCTGGCGAATAAGGAGGGTGTTCGAGTAGTTCGAATCCCGTTTCTTGAATGGCAGCCATCGCAACTGCGGCTTTGTGAGCCAATGCGTTGTCTTGGTGAAACAGCACTCCAGCTCGCAGTATGCCGTGTCTTTTTTCCTTAATGGCCTCCCATAATATTCTTATTTGGTCTGCGTAGTAAGAGCCCGTAATAGTGGCTCCGATTTCCAAATATTCCACAATAATTATGCCTTAAGCGTCCCAAAAAACAGATGCCATAACCTTTCCCGCCGAACTTGAAACTTTGAATATCTTTGGCGTCGGTGAGGAGGCTCGCTTCCAAGTCATCGATTGTTGTTTCATTTCAGGACTAAAATGGTGGATCCAGATCTCGTCCATAGTCACAAAACTGAACAAAAAATTTTCTTGATCTGCTTGGAACTTTTCGAGATTGACCCTCGAAATGTCAACTCGATTTTTCTTTTGCTCGTCGGTTAACATTCTGAGTACCCAACACGCAGAGACCTTTTTCATATGCAACTCGTTCGCAAGGATTCTTTGAACGCTGCCATATGAGATCCCTGTGACCTCAGCTACATGCCTGATGGTCACTCTTCGATCTGCCAACACAACATCTTCGACTTTTTTCACGTTGTCTTCAGTGAGGGACGTGAATGGGCGTCCTTCGCGATGTTCATCTTCAGTGGATGTTCTGCCCAGTTTAAACTCCTTAGCCCAGCGTGCAACTGTAGAATATGGAGGAGCAGAGACCCCCAATGTTTCCACTAAGTCACTGTGTATGTCTTTTGAAGACATGTTTTTCAAGCATAGGTACTTGATGACAGCTCTAATTTCGTTTTTTTCCATGTTGATGTTATCTCTTTGACAGTTCGTATTCAAATGAATGTATCTCCCGGAAATCGTGATGTATTTATGATTTTTTAGGCTGACGTAGTGAGTATATAAGCAAGCAAAAAATATTTTTTTTTGGATTTTTATGCGGACCTGAAGTAACCGATTATCATTACTTTTGGATCACCCCTCGTAGATTGTCAATGTGTGTGTTAATATTGTTGTATCGTAATAATTTCTCGATATCGATTAAAATAAACGTTGAATAAAATGTGATAGTATTATGAGAGATACTGTCCTTATTTTATATTTCATATCATATCCTTTCGATTAAATCGAGTGGCCTTTTAAATATATTTTTTGTTGAATATCATCACGACCCATTCATGTTCCACTTCTGGTACGCCTATCTTGCCATAAGACGGGTTTGTAGGGTAAGGTTTCGTTTGAGTTTTCTGACTTTTGTAATTATATTGTGTGCTTAGCCCAGCCCTTTACTCCTCGTACTTTAAAACCTTCAGGTTGGAATGGCATGAATACATAAAAAATATACGAAGTGAATATTTTCGCTTGAGGCTGAATAATAACGCGTAATATTTTAGATCACAGTACCAGGATGCTCTGCCAATAAGCTACTTTTGGGTGACAAGTAACTTTTGGGTGAAATTTCTGACTCGATTCTTATGCATTTGCAGCATTGAAAGCACAATTTAGTGCAAGTAATGCAGAGCCTATAAAGGAAATGTTAAGACAGAAAATATATAAAATATTTATAAGTATTTATATTTCTAGGAAAATACAGAAATACTGACGACTAATACAATGATATCATTTGTAAGTACGAACTACAGTAGCCTAAACACGGTTGTGTGTGGCGGATGCTCCACCATCAGCGGATAATTTTTTTATTGAATCAATTTGATGCATTCGCATACGAGATCCGTAGCATATTAAAACGTGATGGTGCAGACGCTTAGCGCTGACAATTTGCAACCAATGACTGCAGCTGACAATGCCTTACGGTATTTGTGTCGATATACGACTGTTTTTTTTTTTATAAAACAATGTTGACAAACGAGCACACAGTCCAGATGAAGGTAAGTGGATGCTATGGCTCATGAGCGTCGGTAATTATCCTCAATTAATCATCAAAATGCAGATGCGTTGTCACCCTTGATGACTAAGATGGAATGCCTCGTTTTTAATAAAAAGGGTCTCCGGTTCTCTACTCACCATACGAAACACAACAGCATTAAGTTGCTATTTGTTTGCTGCTATTCTGTGAGAGCATGGTCCTACCCCGATCGAGCCGACCCATTCATACTGTGTAACCATAACATAGCAGCAGCGTGGCTCTACTATTTAATAAAAGAATTAATTGCTAGATGTCTATCTGCTCTGGAGTTTAATATTATATCTATAGTTTGCGTTGTTTGTACAGAGTGTTTATATACTCATTGGTATATTAATGTAATCTATGCTTAAAGGCTCAGAAGGGCTAGAAGCCAGAGCCATTGAGCCAGTTATAAAAAAATCTATGCTTAAAATGTAAAAGTTAAATGCGCCAGCGCCAGAGTAGCTCGCGAAATTCAAATTTTATTACGTTTATTTGCCATTTCCAGGTCAGTGTCAGGTTGTATGTTATTCTGGTAGTAGCTATGCAATGAGATTATTCGGGACTCATTCAGAGGGATTATATGAACTTAGAGGATTGTATTGGTGATTTAAATAATAATAATTCTGTAATTACATACTCGTTACGGTTGCGAATCCTATTTTGTTAAACATACAACCTAACCCTAACCTGCAAATTCCAAAAAACGTAAGAAAAAATAAATTTCGCAGGCCACCCTGGCGCTTTCACCGTAAGAGCGGATTATAATATAGTCTTTGTCAATGCTCTTTGGCCAGCCTGACCAGATTTTATTTGAAAAAACTAGATAACAGAACAACAAAAATCTACGAAATGTTACTAAATAAAAAACATTCTACCCAGTATGTAGCAAATCATTTGCCGCAATTTAGATAAGGTAATAAAATTGTTTGTTTATTAATACATATTAATAATAATAATATATCCCCTCCCCCTAAGTATGAACTAATTACACAACCACATCGGTGGAGTGAAAGTCCTAAATTAGATTATAGATTACTATCGCGCTTTCCTAAAAACTAAAAAGTAGGCTCTGAAAGTTATTATTCACATTCTAGATTTGGTAGTGTTTAACGCGTTGCGAAAGTATCAAATTGATTGTAGGGCTAATAATTTAACAGTGGTAGAACCACGCGGCGGCTTTTGCTGTCGCACGAATGGGCTGGCTCGAACCGGGGTGGTACCACGACCTCACAGAATACCAACGTGAAGTAGAGGTTTACCTCTGCGTTTCGCTTGGTGAGTGCAGGTGGCCGGAGGCCCTTTTTACTGGAAATGAGGCATTCCATCTTAGTCCTCACGGGTGACAACGCATCTGCATTTTGATTCGAAAACGAGGATAGATGTAGATGTCTATGGGCCGCAGCAACCACTTACCATCAGGTGGACTGTGTGCTCGTTTGTCACCCTTATCTTATAAAAAAAAAAGCTCCCGAAGAATAAAATATTAGCCCTTCTAGGTTTTAAAATCTTAGTACCCAAACTGAAGATTTAATCACGCCACTGATAGAAAAGATGAGCAACTGCCAGTAAAGAAAATGTATTATGTCATCAAGGCATTTTAATAGGAAAAGGTATGATGGTTGCGATCAACATTGATGAGTTATCGACTTGAAGCTCTTGCAGGGTAGAAACGTGCATCGGATATTAAATCAGTGTTTTCTTATCAAAATATTACTAACTGATAAAAACAAATATCAGTATTCTTCTAAGTTGGCTTCCGTGAATCGTTTTACAGCTGTTAGTGCACATTTCACTATGGTAACTTAAAATTCAAGTAAATAACGGCGAGAAAAATATTCTGCACGCGTGTCCCTTCGTGACTAACAGCGTCGCCCTTGCAATTTCAACAGTGTCCGTAGCCAAGCTTACTGTTAATACTCACTAACGCACACAATTTTTCTGGTCTAAACCCTAAATAAACAGGAAATCATATGCAATATAACAATAAAAGTGTATTCTTTTGGCTGAAAGCCTGATAGCTATAGCTACAAAAAATAAAGAAAATAGTGCATTTTTATTCGTACCTGCCCAATGCCTCCTCTACCTACACTACTCGCGAATGGAGGTGGGCAAAGTGTATCATTTTTGGGATTGGAACATTTGAATCTTGATCACTGAAATGTTCCGAAACACTGATATGTTTCATTTGGCTCATTTGTATCATCGAATCAAAAGATATAAAAGAAAGAATGTTCCGAATACATTAAGTTGCGTCGCGGGCGTTTATTACTGACTGATCCGTGAAATGTTATGTGGCAACAATGCTGAATAATATAAGTGCTTAGATTATTTATTGTGTACCGTAATAAGATTGTATATAAAATCGATTCTCCTTCATACTTTAACAAAAGTGTCACTATGTCAATTCATTATTTACAAAAATGTCCATTTACACAAAACAGCAATGTCTATGTACACAGAATTTTCTCGCAAAGTATCATAACTCTAAACTTTATGCTGAAAAGGAAGAAAGTAAAGTCACAATAATCACTACGCAAAGAAATCCTAAACATAACTTAGTATGTTTTCATAAACAGGCGCTAATGAATATAAACAATTTGACAAGTGCCGCATCAACGTAAAATGACAACTTGTTAATGCAAACACTACATACAAAAAACGACGGTATAGTATTTGACACATAAGCGCCTTAGTGGTAATTTTTACGTGCATGAATAACGTCAGCGAAAATCCGTACGAGTTGAGTGATACACTTCTTATTTGTTATCTCTATCTGGCTTGTGCGGATTATAATTATTTCGCCCGCTCACTCGCCACTCGTGAATCAATAGTTAAGTTAATCATTGTCTCAGTATGTCTCTCTCGCTCGTGGCTCATTCGCCTCGCAAGCGACGCGTCGCGCGAAATGAGCAAAGAGCAAAGTAATGTTTCACTGTTGCAGATCCAAATGATACTTTTGAAACGTTGTTACTGAACCATGTCGTGAAGCGACAATAAAAAAAAATAGAACCTAACCTAAGTACAACAAAACAACAAAAGTAGAGCCAGAAAACAATATATTTAAATTTTTAAAAGGTATTTACAATTTTATAAAAAAAATGAAATGAGGATGATGATGAATGAAGTGAGAGTACAATTAGATTACAAAAAAAATAAAGGTAGGAGAATAGGGGAATATAGAGTTGTAGTGGAGCCTAAAAGTCGAAGCGACACACGTTGCGCTTGTAGAGGTAGGTTTCTTAGCAGCGACGGCACGCAGCGCCTGAAGCCAGCACACGCCGGTTGTGCTTGTAGAGGTAGGTTTCTTAGCAGCGACGACACGCAACGCCTGGAGCCAGCACACGCGGCGTCCGGAGGCGGCGCACGTAGCGCCTGGAGTAGGTGCGCTCAACGCTTAGAGTCAGCAGTTGCAGCGCCCAAAGGTAGCGCCGGCGGTAGGTGCTCTCGGCGCCTGGAGTAAGCAGTTGCAGCGCCCAAAGGTAGCGCCGGCGGTAGGTGCTCTCGGCGCCTGGAGTAAGCAGTCGTAGCGCCCGGAGTAGTGTGGCCCCCGCGCTTGTAGTAGACTTCCGACGACTTCCGAGGTAGATGGAGGCTTGTAGGAGTCCGGAGTGGTGTGGCTCCGCGTTTGAAGAAGGCTTCGCCGAAGACTTCACGTGTAGGTGGAGGCTTGTAGGATCCCGGGGCAGTGCGGCCCCGGGATAAGGCCTTTAGGAGATACTTCCAATTCGCGAACTGAAGCGAGACTGCCTTTCTTCACCGATTGTTCAGCTTTTATACCTTTCTAGAGAGAACGGAAAAATTATTTAAATTAAACGCAAATTTTTTGTAAATGGTCAAGAGAAAAGAGTATTTATGTGGATTTATCGAAATAGGAACAACAGATCGGTAGCAAATTTGAATATAATTACTATGGAAACGAAATAAATAACAATGTCAAAACATGTCAAATTTTGGTTTTAGGTTTATAATAAGAAAACGGTAAGATTTAAGTGGAAAATGAGATATTATTGATATAGGAAAAAAGGTAGCGCAGCTGCCCACACAAAGCCCAAGATTGTAGAGTTACGGAAAACTAGCTAAAAGATCGAAAAAAGGTAGACTCCATTGACACCAATTTAAAAGTGCTGATAATGTGAAAATACGAAGTAGAAATGATTTGTTATTGTGTTCTTATGGTTTAAAATCGTTACAGGATCCTATGGAAATAAAGGTGATGTAAAATATCCAGTTTTGAGGTGAATGCAGAAAATCGAAACAGAATGGAAAAATGAATTTAAAATAATGTAAAATGATATGTAAGTAGCATAACACTACAACCAATCTTTTGTGACACTTCAGTGATTCGGATCAGTGAGTCGTTTCCGTAAAGAGATACACACGCCTACTCGCGAAGTAACTTCGACGAAGTGCTCGTCGAAGTCGATCGTAGTCCGAAGAACGTGACTACACACTCGTGCTACCTCGCGAAGATTTAAGTCATCTTGACTCTCCCGCACCCTTAACATGAATAACGTTTGAGAGGCAGCTGCTATAGGTACCTAATTATGTGAACAGTATGACATCAATACGTTATCTAAATCAATAATTATGTAGAAAGCTACATATTTAATATTTATAAAAAAAATATTCATACTCGCGTAAGCCAAGTAGTGTAGTGAGATGCTTCGTGTAACTTTGGGGTACTTCGTGAAGTCCTTTGACTCTTGGCGAAAACCGACAGAGTTCGGAAGTCGCCCGAGGCGAAGCGAGGTTGCACGAAGCAAATTGAAGTACCTCTCTACACTATTCGCCTGGTCTAACTTCGATCTACTTCGCGAGTAGTGTAGAGGAGGCATGAGTCTTTGACCTGCGGCAACCGGCAACCCTAAACTAAATGTCAAATTTAGAAAGTATTACGCCATTATATTCTTAGTCTATGGTATTAACAGTCGTTTACTTTGGTAATATTGTCTATTATACTAGGCCGATTATAATTCTTGATAGTTTAAGTAATTAATTTAAAATATACTCTTAAATTCTCTTTTTATACATAGCCTCTACCTATAACTTTTGAGAACTCTCCTCCTAATAAAAGAAATAATGCGATATATATATAAATAAAATTGAAGCGTCTGTCTGTTATATCGAAAAAACTGCCTTTTATTGAGATGAGGGGCTTGTTTGAATAAAATTGTAGTGTCCGTCTGTAATATCGAATTATCTGCCTTCTATTGAGCTCAGAGGATTGTTTGCATCGTGTTAAAACCTAAACAGCCATTTAAAAAAAATATCTGTACGTTTGTCTGTGAGGGATAATCATTGAAATGGTTAAGGCGATTGTGATGAAACTCCATGCACATGTAGACACTAATGCCAGGAGGGATCGAGGCTATATGTTATTTGATAAACATGGAGGGTTTTATTATAAAATCGAAAACTTTTAACATAGATGGCTTTTTTATGAATAATGAAAGATTTTGAAGATTTTGATAAAGTTTTTTGGTTGGCAATAAGACATATAAAGGGTTCCCATTTCTTTTATCATCTATCTCTTAAATTGCAAAATCGTTTTTTAATAAAAAAAATTATTTCAACATCATTATACATCAAAACTCTTGAGTTTAAAATTAAAGTGACCTGTGAAAAGTGTGATTTTACGTTAAATTAAAAAAATCTTTTAAGATAATCGCAAAAAAATTGATTGATTGATGGTGAGTGTATCTGTAGCGGACATCCATTTTATTAAATTTTAATTCTGATTGTTTTAAAACAAATTTAATTGTGACTAAGCATAGCATGTTTAAGGGCAGAAATTGGTTATTTGCAACTTAACATTAAGACAAATGATTTAGTCATTTCTCACAATTCGTATATCATGTGTAAAAATGGTTTTGAATTTTTTTTAAATTCAATTGTAATAAACAATGTGCAAAATTTTTCTTACTGTTTTCTTTACCAACTACATCTCTGGAAAATAGATTTTACTGTCTCTTTACGAATTAGTTGAAGTATTGTGTTAGCTTTAATTTCATGGCACTTACTGAATCACTCCTTGAACTCCAACCACAGAATTACTCGAAGACGCCTAAACCTTCCCAAGTGGTTCCATTTCAATTTTATCTAAATCGGTCGAGCGGTTTTTAAAAAATCAACAATAAATTATATTTATATTGAAGTCGGTTGCACAAAATTTTTAATTTTTAAAAGTTTTTCTAAAAAGTGGTACTTTAAATACAGCAAACAAAATCATTAATATAGAAATCTGCAGGTTTTTATTTCTGTCCTACGCAGACGAACACGAAATAAAAAATAAATTAAATTACATGAACACGAAGTTAAAACAAATATAATTGATTAACTCACAGACTTACTTCAGATGCTGTTGTTTAAATATTATTGGAGCATTTAAATACTTTTTAACGATGGGTCGTCGACAAATTTGTCGTTAAAGAAAATAGACCGTCCATTTTCGTCGATCAACTATTTAAATTTGTCAACTAGTTTACGCGTCAACTTGGTTTTGCAGACGTTTAAATTTTAAACGTCTATAATTCGACATATTCGACATACGTAAACCGTAAACTAGTGTATCGGCATGTCGTTTATTATTAAGTCGCCCTTCTCTTTTGCATACGCGATGATACCACGACAAACACATTAACAAACTGCTATTTATACTCTTACACTGTCTACATTTATAGTTCTAATTTGTTTGCGCAATTATGTCATTTCAACAAACATAATATGAACTTATATTATCCGACTACCTCCTCGCGTAGGTCGTCGCGTTGCTAGTCAAAATGAACGTTATGGAGTTTCAATTTAGCCGTCTACGGATTCGACTAGTCCATTGATTGTTCGTAAAACGTCTACTCGTTCACAGTATGTCAACGGTCGAGTTAACTAGTTCATTCATTCAACGCCGATCGCTAATACTTTTTAATAGATGCCCCACAACGAAAACTACTCCTTTTTTATATTAATTAAGATCTTTTCTACTTTGTACGACACCTTTACGGAATAACAGCTAATGTACTCTATTTAATTTTTTTCTCTTTATTTAAAAAAGAATAATGTTCTGCGATGTTCTTTAGATATTTATGTAACTCATTTGCCGTTGTATGATCAGGAGTGATTTAATATAAGTGATCAAGAACGTTTAGTCACGCTATGTTTTCAACTAGCAAATTGCAATGGGTTCCTAACCCGTGGCTGACGTTTAAGTAATTTTTTTATTTTTAAGGAATAGAAGTTGTACATTTTATAGAGATAAGTATAATTACCGTGTTAATTTTTATTGTTTTTATTTAATATCGTTCATGAATAAGAAATAATGTCCTTCGAATATTTACCTGTGGCTGAAGACGAAAATGAGGAACCCATAGAACTTCCAATCGAAGAAGATGGAACTTTGATGTTAACAACAGTGTCTGCGCAGTTTCCTGGATGTTGCGGACTGAAATATCGCCATCCTGAGACAAAAAATATTAGAGGCATAAGATTAAGAGACGGCAGGCTTTATCCTCCACCTGAAGGATGGGGTAATCATCTTTACATATGTAGTTTTCCGAAGGAAAATAAACGAAAATTAGGCGAAGTATCTGATGTTACTAAGAACAAACGAAATGATAATCTTTGTTCCGATCTAATAGTTCTGGGTTTACCATGGAAAGCAACTGAGCAAACCGTTAGAGAATATTTTGAAAAATTTGGTGAAGTTTTAATGGCACAACTGAAACGGGACCCTAAAACTGGCATGTCAAAAGGTTTCGCCTTTATTCGATTTGCTTCATATGCTTCTCAAATGAGAGTGTTGGCCCAAAGGCATATGATTGATGGGAGATGGTGTGATGTGCGAATACCCAATTCAAAAGAAGGCTCCGTAACTTCTATGCCATGCAAAGTGTTTGTTGGCCGTTGCACTGAAGACTTAACAGCTAATGATTTAAGGGAATACTTCTCTCAGTTTGGAGAAGTCACTGATGTTTTTATTCCTAAGCCATTCAGAGCTTTCAGCTTTATTACGTTTTTAGACCCGGAAGTAGCACAAAGTCTTTGCGGTCAAGATCATATAATTAAAGGTGTTTCTGTCAATGTGTCAAATGCATCTCCAAAGCAAAATAAAAGTGGAGCTAATCAACGGAATTTGTCAACCCGAAACTATGATGAAGGCCATCCCCACAATGCTTCTAATAACAACTCTTGGAATAATCGTAATATGGATATGGTAAATGTCCAAGCATTGGGATTGTCTGGTCAACATGGTCAAACTGCTGTTGCTGGAGGTGGAGGTCAAGCACAGGGAGGTAGTATGCCACTAGGTATGGGAGGTCTCCCAGTAAACCAAGCCCTGGTGGCAGCGGCACTTAACCAAGCTGCGGGTTGGGGCCTTATAAATAACATCCCATCAGGAGGTTCAGAGCAAGGCGCTTTTGCAGGTCCTGCATCATCTGCTCCACCAGCTCCGCCTAATTTTTTGTCATGGATGCAACAAGGTAATTCTGCACAGGGACCTTCTAGTCAGTGGGGACAGAGGCACCAATCCCAAGGCCACTCTGTTTGATCCAGTGTCTGATTTGATAAGCTCACAATAATCTCTGTGATTGTAGCCAGCATTAGATAATAATTATTATTTGTCTTCATCTACAATACAAATGGGTTGTCCTGTTGGTGAAGAGTGGTTTACCTGTGGTTTGCTACTGATGTTATTTAATTTATTATGGAATTGCTTGTGTTTTGTTGTTTTTCTTGAAATCTTTATTGTTTTAAATAACAAAATAGTTGAATCAGATATTTTCAAACTTTAGATAGGTTATCTATGTTAATAATGAGTAAATGCCACTGTGCTTTTTCCCTTTATTAAAAGTAATATTAGAGGAGGTGTTTAACCTACTAACCTAAAACAATACCAATATTATATATGCTTGTACAGATTTTAATAAGCAAAGTTATAAATCCATTTACTAATTTGATGCTAAAGAGAAAATTTTATATTGCTATGATTTTAAAACAGGCTACATTTGAGAATATTTTTTAAAATATATTTAGAATATTCTATCATATACATTTAAAGAAGATTTCAAAATCGTTATAATTATTACACTGGTATATTATAATCGATTTTTTATTAATTTAGCATACATTTAGTTCAATTTTGTTTTGCTTTTAGTGACTATAATTTACCACACATCAATGATACATACAGAAAACTGTAAGTACCTACCTATAATAGATTAAGTGTATTGTGCTTTTGTACATTAATAGGTATATGTTTTTACAACAGACTGTTGAAAGTTCATATGTGTATAATAAAACAGAGATCTATTGATTGTTATCATTGTTTATCAAATAATGTTGATTATTATAAATTTATTATGTATGTTTCCTAAGTACATGTGGCTAAAATCGAGGGCAAATGTCTATTTTTGACAAGTTTAAGATATTTTTGTGACTATGAAATATGGAATTGTTCTTTGAATGGGTACCTAGAAGTAAAGGTAGAACACTGATGCAAAATCAGTATAAATGTAAATTTAAAGCTATATATAGATGGTTGTACAAATGACAAGACTGTAAATAGAAACAAAACACCATATAGATTTGTAGAGTTGCAGTGTTGACATCTCAGAAAATCTTGACTTTTTTTGTGGAAGTAGTATTTTACATCTACATACTATGAAGAAAGTATAAATGTTAGATATTTACATTTCAACTTTGGTGGAAATCTGTAAATAGGTACTGAGAATTCATAATTTTACTGAACATGTGCAAAAACTTGTAATAATTGGTTTATTCTATTGTTACAATTATTTCTTTTCTTCTGAATATTCCAAAATAATATGAACTAAAATTAAATTATTATAACATACAAACAAATACTATAATTTGAAAGAAACTCTTGTTTTAAATGAGATACAGTCTAAACTATCATGTAAATTATGTAGCTAGTGTCCAGAGAATTACATATTATGTGAGTTGCATGTGTGTTATGGTTAATATTGGTTGGGTCAAAGCCTGGTGGTATCCAGAAACAATCATAAGCTTACTGAAATCCCACAATGTCAAAAATTATGTCTAGACCATATTTAAAGTTTTAAACTCAAGATTGTCTCTAAGACTTATTACAAGCCCAATAATCAGTAACCTATTCTAATAGAAATAAATTTTCTTTACTTCATTTATTTTTATTGGTTTGACATTGGAGTCTTATTTATCTCTGTTTGCTTTTCATAGTTTTTGCTTGGTTTTGTTTGTTTTAACTTATTTTACTACAGGTCATTGTTGATTTAATCCTATCTATGCATGCTGTTCTATTAGGATATTAAATGTGTGTCCACCAATAAATTGAGAGTATATAATTCAACATGTCAATTTTAATTGAAATTTGAATATGTAGTTACTTATTTGTTAGGTGTCTATATAATAGTATCTTGTGTCAGGTTTATTTCAACACCCACCCATAGGTAGAAACAGTTAACTTATAAATACTTCTACCTGCCTTTTTCAAAGTGCAATACAAACATTTTGTAAATTATTGTGAAAAAATAATATTAAAATGTAAGAAGCACGTACCTTACATAATAAAAGAACTTCATGTGTGCGCTTAGTCATTATATTGTATGTTTGACGTCATTGTCTGTTAGTTACCTACAGATTTGCTTGGTTATAACGATTATTATTAAACTGAAAACTGCAAAAAAATTTACACAACTTATTCTTAAATAATTTTAACATATTTAAAAGATTGTAGATATGTTTTATGAAAAGTACTGAAAGTTATTGTTCTTGAAATTGATGCTTTATAAAAATGTAATTTAGCACTTTTTGCTGTAGTATCACGTTCAACTCGTACTTTTAAAGCATAACTAGATCTTAAGGTGAACAAGAATTGATTTTCTACAAATTATTACTTAATACATTTTTGTCATAGATTGTTTTTGATTTCTTCATTTTTAGAACAAGTGACCACATGAGTGCTTATATCATAATCCAAACAAAATATTTCAAGCAAATCTGTACCATTTTTATATTTCAATAGGATCAAGCAAAGTGCCTACAAGTGTTGGTGTGTTTTATCAAATGCTTTGTAAATTTTATTAAAACATGTTTTGAGTGTGTCATAAGGGTTACAAAAATTTATGGTCTAGTGACAATCTAAAGTGTTATTCAATTTATTCCACCAAATAATATAAATTTCGTTTTATCTTTGTTATGTCATTTTTATTTTGCTATGTCAACAACCATTATCATTTTTTAATTTCTTTCAAGTTATGGGAGATCTAAATTAAACGCACTTATCTGTTTCATTGATTCTATTGAAATAAAGAATGACACCTATTCCTTGTTTTATTTGAATAATGTAGGTACTTAAATACATTTCTAATATCTATTACTTGTTTTCAAAAGCTTATAGAATAGTTTAGCACACGAATAGATTCATTATAAAAAGCATAATTTTTATATATTATTTGCTACTACCTGATTTTCGATATATTGAATTTATAACATCACCTAGGTATTGTGAATGTGATATAATCCCCAATTGATATGGATAATAATATCGCGGGATATAATTAATAACTTCATAATTCTGACGCATAATTTATATTATAATTTTAATTTCAGCAAATATAGGCTTTCTCCGATATTTTTTGTACTTACAAATTTCGTTTATTTGTGGAAAACTAAACAAAATATTTCACTAAAATCCTATTTTATGGGGCCATGCATAATAAAAATGCATTCTATATTACTTTATTTGTATAATATAAACATTATTATCTACCTATTTTTCTTAAAGAATGTGTGGAGTGCTGTGTTGGACAGTTGTATTCAAAATAAATATTTATTACTTTACCACCTGTGATTAAACTGATTGACATTTATTTATCCGTAGTAGCTTACCAAGCTACAGTTTTCCCTAAGTATGAAAAATAATATTATATTATTAATATTATATTTCATACTTACTTTTACTTTAATTAATAAAATAAAATCAGCAAGAGCCGTGTTACGAGAATGTAGGCATGTAGATTTTTCAACTTTTCTCCACTCCACGTGTATAGCTTGTATGCGAGGTGTATAGCTTGCCTTTTTGCTATCGTAGTTTTTGGTAATTTCAGTGCATTATAACAATGCCTTGCTTGACAAATAGCGGTATATTCACCACCAATCCTCGTGTCCAGCTTGGTGGGTATGGGAAAGATTTTTCCAAATTATAATATAAGCTAGTGACTAAAAATTTTCGGAAACCGACGCCGACGACGACTGCGTCTCTGTCTCCTTCTCCTGTCTGGTCTGATGTCTTCAGTTTGTATGGGTAAAGCAATACTGGACCTAAGTTATCCTTCTAACAATGTGCATATAATATAATATAGTATCCTGCTGTATTAGGAGCTCGAATAATATAATTCTAAATGTATATAATGGGAGAAACTACTACCAGGGGCGTTTATATGTATTCTCGGTATTAGGGTGATTTGCTAATAATGTAATTAAAAAAAATCATTAGCTACCGATACTACTTAAAGGCATAAGAAATTTCGTCTTGATAACTTCTTTACTTCTTATGTAACCTTCAGTCACAGACGACAAGAATGACTGACTCGACAATGTTGAAAAAAATCGAGCACCGTGCGGTGATTAAATTCCTTACTAAACAAGTAAAAACTCAAAGAACATCCATGAAGAAATTGTGGACGTTTACCAAGACTGCTCCTTCAATGTCATCTGTACAGAAGTGATCAAGTGAATTCAGAAGAGGCAGACAAAGCATCGAAGATGATCCTCGCCTGGGTGGGCCAATCACAGCGGCTACAGAAGAAAATTTGAAAATTATTAAGGAACTTGTATTAAAAGATTAAGATGTTAGCAGAGATGACTAACCTATCCGTATACACACCATATTGCATGACTATCTCAAACTCACAAAAGTCAGTGCAAGATGGGTGCCGCGAATGCTCACTGCGCTTCAAAAGCAGGCGCGAGTTGACTATTGTAGGGAGTTTTTCGAGCTGTGTGGTGACGACCCAACAAGTATTTTCGACACAATAGTTGCAGGAGATGAAACGTGGGTTCACCACTATGACCCTGAGAGTAAACAGGAGTCTATGCAATGGCATAAAAAGGGATCAGACCCCCAAGAAAATCAAAGTCACACCATCGGCCAGTAAAATCATGGCCACAGTGTTTGGGATTCCAAAGGAATACTATTGATCGAGTACACAAAAAAAAGATGAAACCATAGACGTATACAATTACTCAGCCACTTTACGCCGTTTGAGAGCAGCAATAAAAGAAAAGAGAAGAGGAAAGCTGACCAAGGGAACGCTGCTTCTTCATAACAACGCACCGGTTCTCACGACGCGGCTCTTCAAGACCACTTCACAATACAGCCCAGATCTGGCCTATAGTGACTACTTTTTATTCCCAAACTTAAAAACAGACCTTCGGGTTAACGATTTGCTGAAGATAGTGAGCTCAAGTCTGCTGTAGGTAAAGAGCATTTTTCATGACAAGACGAATATTTTTAAAAGGAATAGAAAAGCTTTTTTCACGAACAAGTAATGTATTGATGTCATGGGAGACTATGTTGAAAAATATCTTTTTTTCTGACATACCTAAGACCCATACCGAGAATACATAGAATATCTTCCTATGTTTTAATAAGGGCTACTAATGCATGACGCTTTTAATAACTTTTTTTTTATAGGATAAGGGTGACAAACGAGCACTCAGTTCACCTGATAGTAAGTGGTTGCTGCGGCCCATATACATCTACATCTATCCTCTATTACAAACCAATATGCAGATGCGTTGTCACCCGTGAGGACTAAGATGGATTGCCTTATTTCTAGTAAAAAGGTTCTCCGGTTCTCTACACTCACCATACGAAACACAGCAGCGTTAAGCTGCTATTTTACGCTGGTATTCTGTGAGAGTGTAATCCTTCCCCGGTCGAGCCGATCCATTCGTGCTACAACAATACTACTAAATATAAATATATAGTATTATATAAGTTCTCCTTCTCAATGCAGTCGGTCAGCTGTTGCCCCCTTGGAATACCGTCTAGTAATTCACAAAGTAGATAGGTACGCAATCCTCGTCGACACACTCCCGATCTTGACCACATTATTAATTTGCCTTAATAAACGATAAATCCCTCAACTCCTTGGTTAGATGGTGCCGTCTCGATGATTGAACAAGTTGGCGTATTCGAGGGTTATTGTGTCCTCCCCCTCTCTTCGAATCGTGGGAGATATTTGCCGTAGTTGTTACGCTTGGCAGGCTGGTTGGCAACCGCTGCAGGTATTATATTACTAAGTTGTAAGTAATCAAGGAGGATGCTGGTGTCCATCTCCTGACTTAGTTTGCCTCTATTGTCACTTGCAACACCCACGGGATGATATGGGGGTATGGAAATTAATTCGTCTCCATTACACGGCAATTTTAATGATCAATGTGATATAAAGTGGAAAGTATTATAGTAATTAAGCATCAGACGATATCACGAAGTATCCTACCGGATTTTATCGCATAGTGCACCTTGATCTTTTATTGCCTATAGGTACATGAAATAATTGATAGCAAAAGAAGTTCGTGAACTTTTTACACTGCAGATAATGGTTATAGCTAACCAACATATTCAACTATAGGGCTTCCTTCATGTCAGGCAGGTCCTGGACATGCGCTAGGAAATGAAAAATGATCAGGATAAGATTTTATTATTGAGTGCTTCAAATAAAATGGACTGTCTTTTAATCTTTTGCAACTAAGCGGTTGAACTCGGTATCGACATTTTATTTATCTTTTTCTGTTTACCCAGAGTAACAACAGCGCCAAAAATAAAATATGCCTGGACAAGGAAACGCACGGATCCAATTGGGATTTATCATGAAGTGAGTGTAGGATTGCCGCAACGACAATTCTGATATTGTGCAGGATTTCGGATGGAGGAAATTTCTTACAATGTGCAACCGGCCTTTGCAAGAATTTTCAATTTTCATGCATGTCTGGCAGCACCATAATGTACCTATCAAATAGCACAGATAAAAAAATATCCGCTAGAAAAATATAAATGTCATGACAAAATAAAACTTTAAATTCTAAAAAAACCTATTCAATGGATCCTCAAAGAAAATCTGTTGCCGGGCCAATAGCAAAGTCTAGTATAAAATCTTCGCGAAAGAGTTTGGCTGCAACTAGTGCATTTTTAAGGCGTAATAACTCAAAGAAAGGGGTTATCACTGTACATACAAGTACACCTAAAGTTGAACACCATTCATTTCATGCTGATCAAAATCAAATTTATCAAGGAGAAGTTAATCTTCTATCTATTATGTAAGCGCATTTATCACCCGTACTAGTATATTTTAATTTTTTTGAAATACTTATGCACTCTGGATGTTCAATGTAAGTTAACAAAAGTCAATCTTTTTTCATGTGTTATAGAAAATTTTACATTTAATAGTAACCAAGGATTTCAATTATTTTTAACTTATACTAGTAGCCTGTAAGAAATAAGCAATAGAAACTGAAGATTAGAATTTAGCTGGAACAGCCAAACTTAAATTATTCCCTAAGATGTAGTTTTCAATTATTTTCTAAAATGTAAATAGTTTATCATAATATTACAGAAATACAAACAAAGATATCATGTGTTGTAAATATACAGAAGATATTAAAGATATTGCCTTAGGTTTATCGGACGGCACAGTCAGATTATTTGACTGTATAAACGGTAACTGCTCACATACACTCGTCGACGAGGAATTTCGAAATTACCCCGGTCCTGTGACTGCCATTAAGCATCGTCCTGTCAACCCGTCGCACCCTATAACTGACACATTTTTATCTTCATGTAAGTACTAACATAAAATAATTTATTTATATTTTAACTGCGCTATTAAGCGTCTCCCACACAGAAACGGCTTGCGGTGGCGGCCGCGGTGGCGGCCAGTTGTATTCGCTTGCAATGTAGGTGAGTCTCCAAACCCATGCGGCCATGACGCGGCCTGCGAGCGGCTGGCCGCGGCCGCATGCTACGCCCCATTTTCCAATGCGTGTGTGTTAGCGAGTACGCGGTCAGTCGGTGGCTGCAGCGCGGTCAGTTGTAAATTTTTACAACAGGCCGCGTGTACCGCGTGAAAATTGGTGCTAAATTCAGAGATTTTATAGAAACAGTGCAAAATTATCTAGTACTTTATGATAATTCGCATCGTGATCACAAAAGCATTAGTATTAAAACAAAATATATGATAATATTGCTGAATATAATAAAGACTTCGTCACGGTTTGTCATGGTCGTACGTCCGATCGTAGCACAGACACCACAGCGAATGGCGCTTCAGGCCGCCACTTGGGCCGCGGTGGTGTGTTGTTACAGCGGCTGCAGCCGCGGCCCGCGGTTAGCCGCCACCGCAAGCCGCTTCTGTGTGGGAGACGCTTTAAGCGTCTCCCACACAGACGCGGCTTGCGGTAGCGGCCGCCACCGCGGCCAGTTGTATTCGCTTGCAATGTAAGTGAGTCTGTAAACTCGAGCGGCCATCGCGCGGCCTGCCAGCGGCTGGCCGCGGCCGCATGCTCCGCCCCATTTGCCAACGCGTGTGTGTTAGCGAGTACGCGGTCAGTCAATGGCCGTAGCGCGGTCATTTGCAAATTTTTACAACAGGCCGCGTGTACCGCGTGAAAAATGGTGCTAAATTCAGAGGTTTTAATAGAAACAGTGCAAAATTATCCTGTACTTTATGATAATTCGCATCGTGATCACAAAAGCATTAGGATTAAAAACAAAATATATGATAATATTGCTGAATATAATAAAACTTCGCCACGGTTTGTCATGTTTACTGACGTCCGATCGTAGCACAGACACCACAGCGAATGGCGCTTCAGGCCGCCATTCCGGCCGCGGTGGTGTGTTGTTGCAGCGGCTGGAGCCGCGGCCCGCGGTTAGCCGCCACCGCAAGCCGCTCCTGTGAGGGAGACGCTTAATACTGTAGCGTCGTAAGAATATCTATAGTACCTACCTCATTTCATTCCGCATGGATGTCGTAAGAGGCGACAGAGGGAAACTGAAACAAAAGATGCGCTGCAGCATCTTGATAACTACTCAATATAATAAAAAGACTACTTATGAGGCAATCTACGGGGGAGGCCTGTGTTCAGTACCTATTGGACTTTGATAGGCTGTAATGATGAGGATCATGGTTCTGTGTGTGTATTATAGTCCTGCTATCATAGCATAGCAAATAATATTAAATATAGAATTCAAATCCGAAATAAAGTGAACCGTTAAGGGCGCATGGGCTAGATCAGGGGTCCGCAACCTTATCCAGTCTAAAGGATCATTCTAAAATAATGTACTCCTAGAGGGCGCATGAATGGTTAACGCGAATTAAATATTACACAAAGGCAAAACAAGATGCTTATCATGAGGCATACATACAATCAAATACATAAGTCACTAGTTATTAGTGCGATCCTTGGCCTTGCATTTCTTTCGACAACTTGATAAAATCTGGCTCATAATTTGAAGTACGAGACCTCATACAATGGTCCAAATTTACATTTATCATTCTGCTTCTATATTTTGATTTTAAGTGCTTCATTGTTGAAAATATGGATTCGCATGTGTACGTTGATGCATTATACGCGTGTATTTTAAGAGATAATACCCTTAAAATTGGATATTTATTTTCATCAACAGTATTCCGAAAGTTTTGCTCCTTCATGTATGATTTCATGCTCAAGTCGTTCTTCATGGTTATTATTTCCACCTCTAATTCATCGTAATTTTCTATGCCAAAATAGTTTGATCTTTTCCGAAACATCACTTTCTGCGAATGGTTTCATTATGAATTCCAAGATAGGCTCAAGTTTCTTACATTGTTGGAAACGTGAATTAAATTCGTCCAAAAGTGTATCTAATTGTGGAGCAAATGAAATGGTATCAAATATCAATATCTTTTTCACATACATTCATGTGATCGAACATTTTCTTTAAATTTGGGAAGTGTGTAGTTGAATTTCTCAGTAAATGGGATTTTCATAGATTCAGTTTGGCTTTGAATGTATTCATTCACCGATCCAACCATTTCTGCAACATGACGATTTTTTCCTTGTACTTCCAGGTGCAGTTCATTCAGTTTTATTGTTATATCAGTGATAAACCCCAAATCTGCAAACCATGTGGGATCAGTCAACTGTGGATAATCTTCGTTTCTCGTTGCCGTGAATTGTTTAATTTCGTTTATTAAACTTAAAAAGCGTACAACCACTTTGCCTCTACTCAGCCATCGAACTTGCGTATGCAATATTAAATCCGCGTACTCAGCATCTTCATCTTGCAAAAGCTGCCGAAACAAACGGTGTTGCATTGCCGCAGCCCTAATAGAGTTAACTATCTTTACGGCAATCTTCATGACGTGTTCAGAACGAAGAATTTTGGCACACAACGTCTCTTGGTGGATGATGCAGTGGTAATACGTCATTTGCCACACACAGCGCAACGAAGCCATTTTTATTGCCTATCATTGCACTTGCACCATCAGTAACTATGGCAGTTAACTTTTTTGATTGTAACTGACTTTCTTCTGCAAAACTTATAAACGCATCGTAAATATCTTTACCTTTTGCGCGACTCTTAAGCGGCAAGAACTTCAAAAATTCTTCCGTTCATATAAAATAATTAAATACCATTTTAATAATGACACATAGCTGTGCAGTGTCGGAAATGATGGTATAATCGTCGAGTTGAAGAGAAAAAAACTTGCACTTTTTAGTATCACTCTTCAACTCCGATTACTTATCAGTAGCGATAACTTGAAAAATGGTATTGCTTCAATAGCCGTAATAAGTAATTAATAATTCCGTTTTGTTTTTAAAATTCTGAAAGACAGAATCACCAGCTGTTAAGAAGGCTTCCTTTATTATTTCCCCGTCAAAAAAAGGCTTTTTCTTCTTAGCCAACAAATGAAAAAATTTTAAAGATGCAATAGTAGTACTTTTCGAGAGTTGAGCTGGCCTGGTGAAAACACTTTGTTATTTTGTTAAATTTGTCTTCAATTCGCAGACATGTTTCTTCCGGATTTCAGTATTTGGTGGAAAACTACAGTTACACAACGCATTCAGAGTATTGAAGTGTCTTTCAATGTAACTTTTTTTAGGCACTGCTACACTGGCGTTGTATAATAAACAAATACTTTTTCCGTTAAACTCAATTAAAAAAAGAACTGTTCTTCCCACTCTTTATTAAAATAGTAAGTCCTTCGTCTTTTACTCATGTCATGTGTGTGTGTTACCAAAAAACTATAACAATTCAGGTCTACAAATATGTAGCTAAAACCACAGAATAAATAATAGTACTAGTACTTAATAATACTATTACGGTGGCGGAGGGCCTTAGTAGCCGTGGCTTGGTCACCCGCGGTGAACAAAGAGAAACCTCTTGGCTGGCCCGTGGTGTAGGGCTGGCCCGAGGTGGCCATTTCAAGCGGGCTTGGCATGCCCACTTCGGATGTGTGTCGGTGGGCTGCGCTGAGTGGGGTGTCCTCTCAGCTATAATATAGCATAATACGTACTAATAGTACTACTAAATAATAGTGCTAAAACTAACAACACAAAAATGCCACTACTTAATATACTATATAGGCATAATCATTAAAAGCATGAAAAAGCCGTCCCGAGCGCATATGCGCTCGCGATCACAGCTTTGCCGACCCCTGGATTAGATATTAACATTAAGAAAATGAATATCCGCCCTTTCTACTTTGATGGAAACAGCGTAAGAGACAATTCCATCTTATCATGTTGTTAAATATTTATTTTACCTTTTTATTCACATTTTCTAGATATCAATGGTTATATAAAATGTTGGAAGTATAATTATGAACAATGTTTATATACAATAAAGGAAAAACGACAAACTTTGGGATTGTGCTATCACCCTCGTCATTCTAAATTCATTACCTACGGAGACGACGCTAAACTAAACATGTATGATGAGGAAACACAGACTCAAGAAAGAGCTTTTCATGCCAGGTTAATAATCCTACTAAATACTTTTATTAACGAGATTAACGAACTTCAAATTACACGTACAACGTTAACTATGACCTATGAGTCACACCTATGACATAGGTGTTTGCATGAAGCAAATACAAACTTTGTATTTGCTTCATGGGTGATTGTGCCTATGACAAAGGATATTTTTGCCTTTCTTTTACCAGACGCTTAAACAGACTTGGTAAAATTTATTTACATTCCAGTTTCAAGACAATAAGTACCTATATATTATAATATATGTATATCATACATAAGAACTTTATTGTAATATTCAATGTTGAGTGTCCTTTTGTATAGTGAAATAAATTTCGTACGAAGGAGAACTCAATTTTATTAAAATACTAGCTTTTTATCCGCGGCTTCGCTAGCGTATGCTTCAATTTAGGAACATCATTAAATGCTGTTTCGTGCCAAATTTAGCAAAATTCGATCACTTTAATGTCATCTTGGTTTTTGTGTCTCTATGTCTGTTTGTCAAAGAATTTATTTGAATTCTTAATGATTATCGGACGTAGATAAGTGATATTTGGCATACTTATAATATATAATTATGCTATAGGAACACGTGAATAAATTTTCCAGGATTGTATTCATATCATACATGTCTAGAAACATCTACTGCATTTTTTATGTGTGTGTGTCTTCCGATGTATCCATAAAAAAGGTAAATTGTATTGGAATCAAAATTTATTATTATTATTATTATTATTTACATTTTATTTTTTACATTAGGTACATTTATTCATAATTAAAGTTAATTTAGTTTTAACAAAATAATGATGATTTCATGGTCCTCTGTCAATTTACAATTATAATGTTTATTTGCGATATTTGATTCATATAATTATTGGTCCTAGGTATAGGTATTGTTTTGCACCATGAAATAGATGCTGATATTTTTTTTACGTTTGAATAGACTTCAAAATTTAATAAATTCAGTTGTACAAAATTTCTATAACGACGACACACGGGCAGATATCGTGTTATTACGCAGGGAAAGGATCGGTTTCTCCAAATGACCGTCAGAAGACAACCCAATGTCACAGCGATGCAACTACTACAAAGGCTCCAGGAGGACTACCAGCTGCTGGTAAAGGGTCAAACCATGCGAAGGAGATTGCATAAAGTTGGTCTTCATGCTCGGAGACCGCTACGTGTTCCAGCATTGCGACGTGGCAATCGCGGTCGGCGGCTTTCGTGGGCTCGGGAGCTTTTACTATGGACTATGGAGTGACGAACAATGGTTTTTAGTGCTGTTCACCAATGAGTCCCGGTTTGGGTTTCATCTGGATTCACGAAGAACACGCGTTTGGAGAACTCCAAGGAGAGCTAGCCATCTACGGCACCCTCAGGAGGTCCACTCATACCAAGGAGCGACAATCATGATGTGGGCAAGAATTCGTCTTGGCGGACGAACCCAACTCGTTTGGATCCAAGACATCATGACTGCACAAAAATACCACGAGGCGGTAGTAGAGCCTGTTATTGTCCCACAGAGAACCCAAGTGGGCCAGGAATTTCTACTCATGCACGATAATGCTCCTTCCCATACGCCGCGGCTGGTGTCGGCCGCTCTCCGAGACCACGATATTCAAGTTTTGGATTGGCCTGCACAGTCGCCCAACTTTTAAATCCTATCGAGCATGCCTGGAACATGTTACAAAGAAAAGCTTTGAGAGATTTCCCGCTAAATTTGGCGACGGAACAACTTTACGAACACTTGGAAAGAACATACCGCAGGAAGACATTGACAACTTAATTTTTAGTATGAACAATCGATGTCGATGTAATTAATGTAATTGTGGCAACACTGATTATTAATAAAAAGATGTTATAAGATTTTTTAAATTTTAATTAATCTACTTCTCATAGAGACACTTTAATTCAAAATTTCAATCATATTTCTCCAGGAATAAATACTGTCAGTACGGAATCAAAACTGTTTTAAAAACAAAATTTGATTAGTTTTTAAACCACGTTGATAAATTGTATAAATTAAAAACCCACCTTGCTCTTACTGTTTTAAAATATTGTCTCCTTGTACCTACATTTACATACTTACTCCGCTCGAGCCCAGTCTGGAAATGTTCGGATATTTTAAAAGATATTGATAACAATCTTAAAATAGCT
Source organism: Parnassius mnemosyne (assembly GCA_963668995.1). Classification (NCBI taxonomy): domain Eukaryota; kingdom Metazoa; phylum Arthropoda; class Insecta; order Lepidoptera; family Papilionidae; genus Parnassius; species Parnassius mnemosyne. The sequence goes on along the minus strand of CAVLGL010000035.1, from coordinate 26,262,712 downwards.
AAAGGAAAAATTCTAAATTTAACTTTAAATACAACAGCTTGGACTCAAGCTACTTTACCTATAAAAATTGGTGGTATGTATTGGTGTGAGGAATTTTTCTAGCGTTGCATTGCCTGCTTTCCTTGCTTCCGTGCATAGTGTGAGTGACTTATGTAACATAATCTATACAAATAAATAAAATTGAAGTGTCTGCTTGTAATGTCAAAATTACAGTTTTTTACTAAATGCATATGAAAGTAAATACAGTACCTATAACTAAAATACAGTTTTTAGAATTTTTGTCTGTCTGTCTGTCTGTTTGTTCCGGGTAATCTCCGAAACAGCTGGACCGATTTTGACGAGACTTTTACTGGCTGATTTCATAAGGAGTAACTTAGGCTACTTTCATTTTAGAAAAAGAATTAGGGCTCCGCGCAAAAACATAAAAACCCTAACACGCGAGCGAAGTCGCGGGGAACAGCTAGTTTTAAATAATAATGTAGACCTGTGCTTTGATACGGAGGCAGGGCAGACATGGTAAACGCTTTGTCCCGGTGAAAATGTTCCACTGAAAGTTAACCAACAAAAACAGTGGGATATTCCGTTGGTACAGAACGTGCAGAAAGATTTGTTTCATAATTTCCATAGTGACCAAGCTAACGCACGCCTTCTAGCTGTTTCGATTAAGGAATCTAGTCACTCGTTACACGCTTTACCATCAAGTAATCTCGGCACATTACTTCATGGGGAAAGCTTGCGCATCGCCGAAGGAATCCGTCTAGGAGCGGCCGATTTGTTAACCCCATCAGTGCCCCCGTGGTAGCAACGTCGACAAGTTTGGGCTCCACGGACTTTCATGTAAGAAAAGTGCTGGTAGGTTTTCCCGGCACGGTTCTTTGAACGATGTCATCCAGAGGGCTCTTATCTCTATAAATGTTCCCTCGGTTTTAGAGCCTTGTGGAATATTTAGAGACGATGGCAAGAGACCCGACGGTATGTTATTTCTCTTGGGAGAGAGGTAAAGCCCTAGTGTGGGATGCTACTTGCGTAGGCACTCTGGCGGCCTCTCATATCAGGGAAACCTCGTTTAGAGCCGGGGCGGCATCAGAGGCAGCTGAACAGAGTAAGTGGCGCAAATATGAGTCTCTGAGAGATGACTACATATTTGTGCCATTTGCTGTAGAGACTATCGGTCCATGGGGTCCACGTGCAGTGGAGATCCTAAAGGAACTCCATCCGCGTCTGGTCGTTGCTGCTGGTGATAAGAGGGCTGGTTTTTTTCACGCTCAAAAGCTAAGTATACCTATTCAGCGGGGAAACGCAGTCAGCGTTCTTGGCACGATACCGCGGTGAGTAGTACTGTATCATAAGCCATCAGCCTTTTCAAGGTAAAAGTAAAAGAATATTTTTGTCACTAAACATTTAGGGTGGATAAAATAGCTGCAATTATATTTTCATAGTATTATGTAAATATCTACATTGTTTTATTGTATTACTCATTATATTATTTATTATATACATTTATATATACCTACTGCATAAATAAAGTTCCCATCCTTTTTCGTTTCCATTATTTTATTATATTATTTTGATAACATCTTTCTCGAAAATAGAAATAAAGCGAACATACTGTCACGAGCTTGGGGTTCGAGACAATTAATTTATTAAACTGCCGATTGATTTACCAAAATTGACACTTTAATTACAGAACACTAATTACAATCTAACAACCACACTAATAATAAAACACAATTGTACTACTGATCACTTAAGTTCGCAGTTGTTTCGCTTCGCAGTATTCTCTTGTATCGCCAATTCAATACTGCTCGGTTGTGGTCTATACCGGCCTTATATAGGGCCTCAGATAGTTTCCAGAACCTTCTACTGTAGCGACATCTAGAATGTTCGAGTACATATCGGTCCCAAAATTTCTAGAAGGATCTTGACTCTCCTAGTTCTACTACTCGACACTAGAGGGCACTAGTGGGAACTATTGTTGCCATATACAAGACCTTAATAGTGGCGCGCAACACTGCCCCCTCCTAAAACATGCTCGTCGCGAGCATTATTGGCCCCATAATAACGCGCCAATCGATCCACATGGACGATCTTAGGAGTACCTCTGGCACCTTTCTGTATCCGGTAGGTTACGTCATTGATCCTTGTCACAATTCGGTACGGTCCGTCCCATTTAGCTTGAAGCTTAGGAGATTTCCCTTTGCTGCGAGCTGGATTGTGTAACCACACTAGTGAACCTTCGTCAAACCCTTTGTTGTTCATTTTGCGGTCATACCGTGTTTTCATCTTCTCAGACGTTTGCTGGCCCGTCTGTCTGACGTGCTCATAAATGTGATTCATTTTGTTCCGCAAGTCATTTGCATAATCGGTTATACTGCGTGGGGCATCAGGTGGTATTCCGGTGATCAGGTCTGCAGGCGACCGTAATTCTCTCCCAAAGTTTGCGAAAGCTGGTGTCACTGATGTACTTTCGTGAACAGCGCTTCGATATGACAACAAAAACGATTGTATGTGCCTGTACCAGTCTCGTTACCGTTTTTCCACAACTTTTGCTAGGTACCTCTCCAATGTCTGATTAAATCGTTCTACCATTCCAACCGATTGTGGGTGGTAAGAAGTTGTTCTTGTTTTATGAGTACCCATAACTCTGCAAGTTTCCTGGACTATTTGAAACTCAAAATTCCTTCCTTGATCGCTGTGAATCTCTAAAGGTACACCAAAACGACATAAGACTTCATGAACTAGTTTATCTGCAACTGTTGAAGCTTCTTGATTTGGAATGGCGAAGACTTCTGGCCACTTAGTGAAGTAATCCACTTTCACTTTCCGGAAACAGCCCTGTAACGTCAATGACTATCCTCTCCCATGGTGCACCAACATTGTACAATATCAATGCGCCACTATTACGAATTTGAGGTCCCTTTACAGCCGCACAACTTGTACATTTGCGGCACCAGTCCTCGACATCGTCACGGCAGTGGACCTAGTAAAACCGTTCTCGGATCTTTTTTTTTTTTTTTTTTTTTTTTTTTTTTTTTTTTTTATAGAATAAGGGTGACAAACGAGCACACAGTCCACCTGATGGTAAGTGGTTGCTGCGGCCCATAGACATCTACATCTATCCTCTATTACAAATCAAAATGTAGATGCGTTGTCACCCGTGAGGACTAAGATGGAATGCCTCATTTCCAGTAAAAAGGGCCTCCGGCCACCTGCACTCACCAAGCGAAACGCAGAGGTAAGTCTCTACTTCACGCTGGTATTCTGTGAGGTCGTGGTACCACCCCGGTTCGAGCCGGCCCATCCGTGTGACAGCAAAAGCTGCCACGTGGCTCTACCACTGTTGAAAAATAGTTTATACAAAATCTTCAGTAGAGTTCATTTAACTCCCAGGTGGCCTTTACTTTAGCCTTAGGGACAACCATTTGCAAATGACATATGTCTCCCCGACCATTTCCCATTTACGGTACAGGACTCCATCCTGAATCAGCAAGCTGTCCCATTGGGCCCAATAACTTTTCGTGGTCAAACTCATTGCTGAGACGTCACTCCACTTGGGCTTAGGAACACTGGCCTTCATCCATTCCAGAATCGGCTTAATGTCCGAATCTTCCTGCTGTGCATGTTGTAGACTGTCCTTCCACTCATTGCTGAGCTGGTCTGTCCTGAGTATCCTCACAGATACCACTTCCTTACCCTCTTGCCTAGTACAATGCTTGCAATCTTCAGGGCAAGGTCTTCTTGATAATGCATCTGCATTGCCATGAGATATCCCGCTGCGATGTTCGATCACAAAGTCGTATTCATGCAGTAGTTTAATCCATCTCGCAACTAGTCCTTCCGGATTTTTGAACTGCAATAGCCATTTCAGTGCAGCATGGTCAGTTCGTAAGTGGTATTTCTACCCCAAAAGATATTTGCTAAAATGCTGCAAGGACATTACCACAGCAAGCAATTCCCGTCTTGTGACACAATAGTTCCTTTCCGGCTTTGACAACGACTTGCTGAAGTACGCTATCACAATCTCTTGATCACCATTCCGTTGAGACAACACACCGCCAAGTCCTATATCACTTGCGTCTATGTCAACTATAAATTCCTTGCCCGCATCAGGGTACCCCAAGATAGGTGTTTTGCACAGACAGTTCTTGAGCTCCTGGAATGCAATATCGCAATTTTCATCCCAGCAGAAATGTCGCTTCTCCTCGGTTAGCCTGTGCAGAGGTTTGGCTATATCTGCAAAGTTCTTCACAAATCGCCGATAATAAGAGCACAAACCCAAAAATGCTCTAACCTGTGTCTTGTCTTTTGGAACCGGCCAATCCTTGACAGCGGCAATTTTCTCTGGATCCGTGCGGATACCTTCTTCCGACACTACATACCCCAAAAAGCTAACTTGCCGTTTGAATAGTGAGCACTTCTTCGGACTCAACTTGAGGTTGGCACTCTGGATCTTCATGAGCACGCGTTCCAGGTTTTGAAGGTGTTCCTCAAGCGTACGGCCTACGATGATGATGTCATCCAAGTAGACCAGACAGGCATCTCCAATTAGCCCGGTAAGTACAAGCTTCATCAACCTTTCAAACGTTGCTGGAGCATTGCACAATCCAAACGGCATGACTTTAAATTGCCACAGACCCTTTCTTGTGGAGAATGCAGTTTTCTCCTTGTCCTTAGGCTCAATTTCAACCTGCCAGTAGTCACTTTTCAGGTCTAGCGTACTAAACCACTTTACGCCTGTAAGCATGTCCAGCGTGTCATCAATTCTTGGCAAGGGATAGCTGTCCTTTTTCGTAACGTCGTTCAGACGGCGGTAGTCAACACAAAACCGCATGCTGCCGTCCTTCTTCTTTACCAGCACCACAGGTGAACACCATGGACTAGATGAAGGTTCAATAACACCATCCTTCACCATTCCCTCAATCATGGTTTTCACTTCCTTTTCACGTGGTACAGGCAATCTTCTTGGCCGCTGACGAATAGGCTATTCTTGTCCTGTGTTTATTTTGTGTTGAACTAAGCCAGTCTTTCCTATGTCAGCTTCGTTTGACGAGAAAACATTGGCGTACTTGAGTAACAACTTCTTCGCCTTGACCATTTCATTCGGGGAGAGAACGCTGCGACAGTCTTCTAAAAGTATGGTCACTCTCGTTTGTCCATCCTTGCTGGGGGATAGATATTGTTATTGTCAGTCGATAGATATTGGCACCGACGGAATCCACATCCTCACTAGTACCAACCAATGTGCATTTTTCTATTATCTGTTCCTGATCACAAAGGTTCACAAAGGCACAAAGGCACACGTACTCCTGAGATGTCGGCGGTTCTGACCAAGGTTCGAGCCACTTTCCATGGAAGGTCATTGTCTACCCTTTCCACGAGTACACAACGAAGAGTTTGCCCAGGATTCCGAGGAAGTCTAACCGGCACAATCGTTTCCGATCTCGGCGGAAAAACAATCTTCTTAAGGCTGTACACATTCCCTGGTAACGCCCCTTACACGAAAAGTTCCTCTTGTCCACATTTCAAAACACCTTGCTTAACGTCGATTGCACAACAATTCTTCCTCATAAAGTGTAGGCCCAGGATGCAGTCGTCCATTATATCAGTAACTATGATATTATGCAGGTAGATCATGTTGCCTAGCTTCAACTCCATCTCCTTCTCTCCACGGGCGGGTATGCGCTGACCGGTGGCTGTCACCAAATTAATGCGTTCTCGGTTGTATGCGGAGTCCCCAAGGAACTGACTTATAAGTTGGGAACTGACAACTGTGCGAGAGGCTCCGGTGTCTATGGTCAGTTTACACGGCGTTCCATTGACCTCGCCCTTGATGATTAGGCTGTTCCCATCGTGGGTTTGTGAGATCGAAATCCTTGGAGCTCTTTTAACATCAGCCACCACCCGTCCCGCAGTCCTGGCTTTTACTCGTTTCCCTGCTGCAGCTTGGCGGTGCTGTTAGCCGCACACCCTCTCGAGATTGATCACCTTCCCTTTCTACAGTTCGCTTAGGGCAGCTGGATTGAAGATGGCCCCTTTCCCCATAGCCGTAGCACCTAGGGCTGTAGCCGTTATTGCGATCCCGAACTGTAGCTGCTGCAATCTCTCTGACGCGATGGGGACGATGATACTGCCGCATGGCTTCCACCTCCAGTGCATGGGTCAAGGCGTCCTTAAGCGTCTCGTGGTGCCCGAGCCTTACAGCAGCTCTGACTTCAAGGTCGCGGATGCCGTCGATGAATGTCTGCACCAGGTTCCCTACAATGAGCGCAGGTACAGACTGGTATGCTTTTCGAAACAGCTTCTCCACCTCAAGGGCCCACTGCTGAAGGTTTTCGTTACTGCATTGCACGCGATCTTTGAGCTGCGCACGAAAGACGTGTTCCAGGTGAGCGTCGCCATATCTCACCTCCAATGCCTCAAGGAGCTGCTCGCAAGTCACTTCCTTACCGAGAGCTTCCAGAACAGTTAAGGCCTGGTCGCGCAGGCCTAGGTTGAGAGCAGTAATGGCCTGACTTTTATTCCAGTCGTTGGCCTTCATGACAGCCTCGAATTGGATTTGTAGGCCGACCAGTAAGAAGTCCCATCAAACGGTGGCACTTTGCATCCACGTAGCGAAGGTGTTGTAGCAACCACGGGAGCTGTAACTCCATCCCCAAGTTTGAGGTCGTCCAGCGTTTTCTGCTGCAGCTGCTCTTCCAACCGACGAGCCTGTTCCTGCAGCATTATCATCAGAGCACCTAAATCAGGTGCTGCAGATGCAGGAGCTGCTGACGGGCCGGCCTCCGTGGTCGGCAGCTGGCCTGCCGACGTCTGTGACGTTGCACCACCAAATCGTCTCTGGTACGTGTCCTGTTGGCGTTGACTTCGGGTACGGATACCCTCCATGTCGTCCTTTGGTAAAATCGGCATGATTTGATCCCACTTCTGACACCAATTGGTACGAGCTTGGGGTTCGAGACACTAGCACTAATTACAATCTAAAACCACACTAATAATGAAACACAATTGTACTACTGATCACAAGTTCGCAGTTGTTTCGCTTCGCAGTATTCTCTTGTATCGCCAATTCAATACTGCTCGGTTGTGGTCTATACCGGCCTTATATAGGGCCTCAGATAGTTTCCAGAACCTTTTACTGTAGCGACATCTAGAATGTTCGAGTACATATCGGTCCCGAAATTTCTAGAAGGATCTTGACTCTCCTAGTTCTGCTACTCGACACTAGATGGCGCTAGTGGGAACTAGTGCTGCAATATACAAGACATTAATAGTGGCGCGCAACAATATCATGAAATAGCAATGTTATGTTTAGTTATTAATATCGTCAAACGATCTCTATTAATTTATTGATTTGGTCAAGCTATATCGAGACATGGTCAACAAACAGAGTTGAATATCATGAAACGACACCATTTCACGAAATGATAGACTACTTTATAATATATGATCATTTCTACGATCTGGCCACGACATATATAAAAATCTCTGATCGAATTATAAGAATAATGAAAATTTTGCGATAATTGCAGGCAGACCAGTTTTAATCAGTTTACATGTAGATTAGTAATTGAACCAAAAACCATATTAATTTTCCGTAGACAAAGAATCTACTGTCTACGTCAATTTTCAAACGTTTGATAGACGTCACAATTATATATTACTAGATGGCGAGGCAGACGTTGTTCTGCCCATACCGAGGACCCTTTATCCTATTAAAAAATTCGCAGTAAAAAAAATATTGAGGTCACTTATCGGGATAGAAAACTATCCTATCTTTCAAGTTGGACCGAACTGCACACTGTGTGCAAAATTTTATTGAAATCAGTTCAGTAGTTTAGGAGTTCATCGCGGACAAACAACGTGACACGTAATTTTTATATATAAAGATTACACTTTTAAAACGAATAACAAAAAAAAACTAAAAAAATGAACGTTAGGATTTTAAATGATTTTATAAATCGAATTATTTAAACACATGAATTTAAGTTATTTATATTATTTAATTTATTAGTAACTGTGGGCAAAATATACTTCTTTTTCCATTTGATGATAGATAGCGCTGTATTGATAATTAAAAGGTAGATTGTGGACGGAGTTTCAAATTGTTATGCAAGAGTTAAAACCACAGACATATACAGAGTAGCAGACCAAATATTAATGGATAGAGGTGGGCATAATTCTTTATCGTTTTTTTGCTAAGCGACAAGTCGTAAATAGTATATTGTTCTGTCACTTATTGTCATACTGACACACAAAATTTGATGCGTTGCTTGTCCATCCCGCGGTGCCATATTGATAAGGAATATCTGCAACATAACCTGGGCCAGGGCCAAGGTTATGTTGCAGATATCCCGAATTCATGGGAGGCAGCTTTCGTTTACCCGATCCCTAAAAAAGCGACTGCTCAGACCAGTCTAACTACAAGCCTATTTCCATCACTTATTTGTTCTCCGATATAATGGAATCCAATATAAACTGCCAGCTCATGCGGTACCTTGAGGATCACCAGCTGATGCTAATACCAGTGACTGCTAATAAGATTTTCGTAGGGGTCGATCAGCTGGTAATCTTCTTGTCTCATAGATCAGCGGAAGCAGTAGAGTTCAAGAGGGAGGCATTGACCCTTATTTTGGACATTACGAAGGCCTTCGATTGGGTTTGGCACAAAGCGCTTCTTTCGAATCACTTTTCCCGAGAAATTGTGCAATTGGATCACCAGCTTTCTTGCAGATCGGAACACCGTAATAGACGGTGCATGCTCCGATTACGAGGCTGCGTGCTATCACCAAAGCTGTTTCTTTTGCATATCAATGATATTATATTGCTAATCAGTAACATTCATTGCTATGACAGCACTGGTGATGCTCTATACACCGGTCGTGCCAATATTTCTCGGGAAAACGTCAACGGGTACCAGAACAAACTTGCGTCTGAAGTCCAGTCTTTCCTTAACAATGTCTCGGATTGAGGGCAACTAAATCTAGTCAAGTTAATCTCCAGAAGACACAAGTTTGCTCGTTTACCGCTAAAAGAACCCCTTTGTCGTATCTCCTCAGTTGTAAGGCACTCCCCTTGTTGCCTCAGCCAGTATGGGGATCCTCGGCGTCGACATATCGAATGATGTGCAGTTTCGTGTTCACTTGGAAGAGAAGACCAACTTACTCTCTCTAAACCTCTAAAAACCTTGGCGTGCTCAACAGAGACGGGACAGTATTCCATGCCGGCACACCGCCTGCAACTTTACAAGGCGCAGGTTCGGCCTCACATGGAATAATGTTCCCATATCTGGGCTGAGGCTCCCCAGTATCAGCTCCTTCCACTTGACCGCATCCAGCGCAGAGCGGCTCGAATCGTCGACGACCGAGTCCTCTCCGATCGACTCGATTCACTGGTGCTGCGAAGAAATGTTGCATCCATTTTCTTTGGCATCTACCACGGGGAGTGCTCTGAGGAAATGTTCGAATTAATCCCAGACGCCAAATTTCAAGAACGCACATCGCGGCAAAACTCCTAATACCATCAATACCCTCAGGATGCTTGGCGGTCCACCACTGTACATATCACTAGGAGTTTTCTTCCTCGTACCTCGTACGTTTACCACCAGCGATATTTCCGGACCGATACGTCTTAGGGACCTTCAAGAAAAGAGCTAACCCTATTCTAAAAGGCCGGCAACGCACCTGTAATTCCCCTGGTGTTGCAGTTGTTCATGGGTGGCAGTATTCACTTAACATCAGGAGAGACGTACGCTAGTTTGCCCCCTCTCCTATATAAAAAAAAACAATGACCCGTAATTGCAGATCTCTGAAGTTGCGTTCCATTTTCTACAATTTTCTACCTTTCAATACCAGGCTTACGCTGGTTCATTTTCTCACTCTACATATTATCGATTATACATTTGCATGTTACCCAAATCTGTCACAAAATTTTATAAACAAGTTGGAGCGCCTTCTAGTAACGTTTATGTAAGTATGACGACATATTTTCCTATCGTTTAAAGCTTAAATGGCTACCTGTACCTACCTGTACGTCCACAGCGATGTTCCAGAATTTTACTTGAGCTTTATTAAATTTTATACAATCGCCGCCACAAAGGTAACCTTTACCTTTGTGGCGGCGCTGTCGTCGCCCCACAAGCGAAACATATCGAAGCCTAAATCGTGCAAAGTTCCAAAGTTAAAGCAGTATATATAGAATAGCTCCGAACTACCACTAGGAGCGTTGGCCGCTGCACGGGTAGAACATCTTGCCCGGCGGGAGATCTCCCCTTTTCCTTCCACCGCTACATTGGTGACCACCCGACATGATATGAATACGCAACCAACAACCTTCGGAAACTACAACTTCAAACCTTCTTCATCATCCTCAAGTACCCCATTCATTTGTTCCCGAACTGATATTGTCTGCAGTCTTCACATACTGCAAGCCATCTAGCTTTACAAAGGTTCATCGCAGCACTGGAATAATAATTCTTCCTGTTCCTTCAAGCTACTCTATGCGCTACAGTGTTCGGCACGGCTCTGAGCCTTACTGCTCGCCTCTGCTCCACGGCACTCTCGCAGATTACTTGCCTTCTTCTCGACTCACCGCAGACTACAAGGCAATCCCTGGTACTTGCTCCGGCTCATCGTTCTCACCGGCATCACTTGCAAGAGCGTAGTATCATAGTATGGCATGCATTACACACCGGCATAACGTTCGCACCGTCGTCACTTGCCCTTACGCACACAGCATGCATTCCCCATCGGCATTAAGGACACACCGGCAATCGGACTGCACTATCGACCTCCGGTGTGAGCAGGGGGTGATGTGGCGGCGCTGTCGTCGCGCCACAAGCGAAATACATCGAGGTCTAAATCGCGCTAACAAAGTTCCGAAATTAAAGCAGTATATATAGAATAACTCCGAACTACCACTCGGAGCGTTGGCCGCTCCCCGGGCAGAACACCTTGCCCGGCGGGAGATCTCCCCTTTTCCTTCTACCCGCCACACCTTCTTATCATAAGGATAACTTCCATTTTCTTCATTCTATCGACGGTCGAACATCAAACCGTCTCAGGATTAGTATTCTATAGCACAGGTCTAATTTTTCACGGGTACATACTAATACATCTTTGGAATACCGTTCCCAATGATATTAAGAATGCAAAAAATAAAAACTCCTTAGTACTTCCACGACAACATTTCCTGAGGGCAATTACTAATAACTGATTGTTTTTCTTTTCACTTCAAATATTTATATGTACTATATTTTTAACATAATATGTACACTTTATATAAGTATTATGTTTCGCACCTGCCAACAATTGTATTTGGTATACAAGGTTGACCGACAGATAAATGCCACATGACATTAAGTCTGCCCTATATATTCTTTACTTTAAAAACTTTCCGTATTTGTACATAATACAATGTACATCAAATCATGCCAAGTCCGTGCTAAAATGGTATAGTTTCCTATCCATCTATTAGTTCCCGGCAGTGTAACCCTTGGATATACTTTACCGTATTTCTATGAAATCCCGGGCGTCAGTTTGAGCGAGATTAGAATGGCTCTCCAGCACCTTAAAAACGATAAGGTTTCGGGCGAGGATGGAATTACAAAGCAAGGAAAGCGGGTGGAAAACCGGTACTTGAAGTCCTTCAGAAGCTCTTCAATTCATGGTGGCACTACTCCGGAGGTGTGGAGCAGACGTGCAGTTGTCTTGTTCTTCAAGGAAGGGACAACGTTCTGTTAAAAAGAACCAGAGTAATCAACATAGCCCAACGGATTTGTAAGCTGAAGTGGCAATGGGGCGGGCTATATAGCGTGAAGAACCGATAACCGACAGGGAAGAAAGGTTCTCGAGTGGCAGCCTCGTACCGGCGGACGAAGTGTAGCCCCCCCACCCCCACCCCCACTAATCTAGCAGAAAGTCGATAGATGCAGGTGGCTTGTATTCCTACCGTGCTTTGTGGCAGACAATCCTTGGGGGAGGCCTATGTTCAGCATTGGACATGTGAAGGGCTGTAATGATAATGATAAAATAAACTACAGGCTAGATAAGTAAACTACAGGCAAGGTAAGTTCAACTCTGATCAAGAGGTCAATCAATGAATCCAACTCAGATACTAACTTTTACTTAAATGCAGTTTTCCATAGCAACTTGAAATTTTCAATTTTCGATTTTCAGCCAAAAATGCAGTTCATACCGATTTTTCTACTTCAATTTTTGGTCAGACTACTATATTTTATTCAGGTTAATAGCGCATAGTTAACAATTATTTTATTTTATCCTATTTTATTCCAGTGGTAAAAAAAATATGACAGACGGACATTCATCAAGAGTTTTTGCATGCTCCTTTAATCCCAGATCGAACCATGAGTTGATCTCTGGCGGCTGGGATGACGTAGTTATGTGCTGGGATGCCCGACAGCCGTACGCGACACGGTATTTTTTTGGCGTGCATTTGTGTGGTGAAGGATTAGACTTTGACAAACCAGGCAAGCAGGTGCTTTTATGCAATTGTACTTTGTACGAAATATTTTCAAAGTATGCGTGCCGCATGAATCTGTGACCACTAATTTAGAATTGTGAATGTCTTGAATATAAGTATCAGGATAAATTTCGCTTTACTCTAGAATTTAGCTATCTATATCGACAATGATATGCAGTGCCAAGCTAATGTCTTTCACTGCTATCGGCAATCCACATAATAAGAGTGGTTATTAAGTTAATTTCTCCTTGGTTAAGAAAAACATTGTAAAGCAGTGGATCATTCAAGGATTAAGGATTCACAGTGTTATTACTACATAATATGCTATAAATAGTTATAATTACATTGGAGTCTTTAAATAATAACAGAGTATATCCCTTGCTGTATTCTGCTTTGCAGAATAAATAAATAGATATTGCTACATATACTAGGTAAGAATGGCATATCATTATTATTTTTACTATAGTCTTTGCGTTATAGCATGGTGTTGGTGCGGATGACAGCTTACAGTTTCGGCGTTTCTAGAGATGCACAATGTTAAATCGATTTAAAAAAGGCGATTAACGATACACAAATCAAAGCAAAAATTAGCGATTAGCTATCAATATAAAAATTAAAACCGAAACATATATATTTTTATAAACTACTATGCATGTAAAATTAAGTTAAAGTTTAATACAAATTATGACATAATAGTTACATAGTAGCTGTTCCCGGACTTCGCCTGCTTGGTATTTATTACGATAAAATTTCATGGTTTTTAATTCTTTTGCACGGAATCTTGATTCTTTTTCTAAAATAAAATTATGCTGTGTTACTCCTTATAACATCAGCTATCTGCCAGTGCCCGCTATAAGCCGGAACAAACAGACAGACAGGCGAACATTTTAAAAATTGTTTTTGTCTTTTTTTATAAATACCGTATATACTTTCATATGTATTTAGTAAAAGGCTGTTATTTTGATATTACATACAGACACTTTAATGTATAGATTATACTATGTATTAATTTGAAAATAAAAATCATCTTCTATTTCATGTTGATTGCAACATTCATTGACATTTTAACAAATAAAATGGTTGCCAGCATCCGTAATTTTCAGTATGGCATTGACGGCAGCTTTTCAAGGTACGAGTGCTGGCGCCTTTCTCTATATGAGAATTAGTATTGCCAGGTCCAATGGGCCAAATATCGGGATGGAAGGTACAAATAAACTAATGGTAAATCCAATTGTGCATGTCCTAAGCACATTAAAAAAAATTACGTATAACATGATTATACGTAAATTTTTTGAAGTAGTTTAAATATACACAAGTTTTCACTAATAACCTTATTATACTTCCAATTTCTCAATAATTTTAGGTCAAACTTCAATTAAAAAAAAGTTGGAATATCAAAAAATGCATGACTCATAACACTCATATGATCATTATATCATCATTCAGGTCACTCCATAAAGTCCAAGACGTATTTAAGTATAAATATACTTAAATATATACATCGTACTTACTTTTAATATGTAGTACTATTATTTATTCTTTGCTTTTAAAATATTGTAATAAAATTCTGTGATTATTATATTAATAATCAAGTAGGTATCAATTTTGGATTTTCGGATATTTTGTATTTGTACAGCTATCTTTTTGCACCGCTGCAAGCCACCGACACAGTATCCACTCACAACGGCAGCTGAGGCCGAAGAGAGTGAGGCAGCCGCAGTCTATTTAGTAAAATAAATTATTACAAGGCACTTTATTTATTATTATTACACTGAAAATTTCGGGATTTATATGCCAAAAAAAAATTAATTATAACTAAACAATAGAAAATTAAACTGCCATTTACCTTCCATGGCTTTCAACATGATAGATGAAGAGATTAAAAAATAGATTGAGTTAACCAATTGATATTTTCAAAAGTTATCGTGTTTACCACTCCATACGGACTTGATTAATCTACACCATAAGCCTGGTGGCTTATGGTGTAGATTAATCAAGTCCGCCAACCACTTTTTTATGTAAAAATAGCAATTATTCCAAAAAAAAAAATAAGTTCACCAATCATTTATCTTTCTGACAATATACTTTTCATATAATTTATTAGTTCAATATGATTTTTAGATACAATTTTATGCGATAAAAGTTGGAATCTTGATTTTTAGGCGGTAGTAGAACATACCTACGCGCTTTGCGCTTAAGGCATGCAATAATAGTAGTGTAGTTGTACCACTTCTAGACCACCTGAGTCAGACGTGGTTCAACGACGTTCGTCGACGCCCGATCCTAAAAAAAAAAAAAAAAAAAGTTTTGGCATGCTCTGATCACGAATCCGCGGTCCATTTTTGTGTAGAATGCACGGTTCCGGAGATGTGTAGATCAATTAGCTAATATCTAATTGATATCCGGTAAGGGCCTCCACCGTCATTAGCGTCCCATTGTTCCTATTTCTATTGTTCTATTGTTCATTAATCACCCTCATTGCAGCGTGTGCGTCGACTATATCAGTGCTATTGTGTTATAGTTCTTTGTTTATACAACGCTCATCTGAATCATCAATAAAACACATTACATAATTTTGTTACAATTTTTATTTATAAAATACAAAATCTTATTAATTATTATCTATAAAATAGGAGCGAAACATCTCATCCACTAAAATATCGTTGTACAATGTGTTCCTTGTAAATATACTCGTAAAACTATGTATTGAACATCCTTGAAACTTATATAGTAAATACATTAAGCAATATTCGCCACAAACTGAAGTCCACTCATTCTGAATCCTATCAACATTCCAGTTCCATCTTTTACAATTCCTTTTTAAAAACTCTAGATGATATCGTACAGGTGATCGTCCATATGAATCAAAATATTGACCGACGTCATTCGTATCGATATATAAAGCTACCCAATGTGACCCTGGTTTATCATCTGTATCCAAATTACATATTATATACGTTGGTACGTGGGTATACATAGGCAGTCTATTAGCTGCATAAACATTATTTTCTAGACTGGGGTGAATCTTTTTCAGATGTTGTTGTACATCTAGTGTATCCATGATATTACTGCTATTAGTAGATTATTACAGTACCTAGCTACTCAATGAATAACATAGGAATGGTCAATTATAGTGATTTCTACATATTAAATTGCATTTTTGTGATATACAAATCGTACTTGAGTCATTGATCACCAAACAAAACACAATACGAAGAAATGTTGAGATAGGCAACGGAAATGTGAGATAAACTGATATGTTTCTAAATATTAAATTGCATTTTTGTGTTATACAAATCGTACTTGAGTCATTGATCACCAAACAAAACACAATACGAAGAAATGTTGAGATAGGCAACGGAAATGTGAGATAAACTGGTTGACGCATAAAGTAATTATCAACTCATTACGGAAATACTTTAGATTAGAATTTTTTACGTACTGGTGGTATATAAGACCAACAAACGCAGTCATCGAGTTAGTGTACGGTCGTTTGGCTACAGTGGATCTATCAATAGTACATTTGTGTTACTTCAATACACCAAAGGCTATGGATGTAAGTGTTTATTCTATTGACTAAATTACTTTTTTTCTGTTATTTTCATGTGTGTGTGTATTATTTTATTTAAATATTGTGTATGTATATGATTAAGCCGTGGTAACTCAGATGGTTAGCGCTAGCTGTAAATTTCACAGTACGCGACCCGGGTTCGATCCCCGCCAGCACCAATTAAATTGTTAATAGCAATTTTAAGTGCTTATTACCACGTGCTTGGTGGTGAAGGAAAACATCGTGAGGAAACCTGCATGTCTGAGAAAATTTCGAAGGCATGTGAAGTTCACCAACACACATTGAGGGAGCGCGGCTGACATTTCCTTGCTCTAAAACCCTCTCAGAAATGAGAGGAGGCCTATGTTCAGCAGTGGACTTTAATAGGCTGTAACTTTAACTTTTTTAACTTTTATGATTAAGTGTTAACAAATTGATATTAACATGATAACTGTGTTGTTGCAGAAATCATTGAGCTTCGATGAAGATACCTATAAACAGTATTACTACTCGCCACTCTCCCCTCAAGAAGAGAGTGATAACCTCGTCATTAATAATAACACATGCGATGGTGGAAAAAGAAAATCGCAATCGATTGATCATTTTTTTGAAGCTGAATCAAAAATAAAAAAGAGGAAGGGAAAACTTCAGTGAAGTGTGCACCAGTGCTTTTTTCTCCACAATCATGGAAGAGAATACGGAACTATTCAATAGCGAATTAAATCAGGAGTTGTCTAAAGTTTGTGAAGAAATGGAGAGGGGTCAACTGTTCGATTCGTCATACGATGATGAGTTGTATCATCACTGTGCGATGGTTGAAACACAGTTTAAATATGTAAAATAAACATTCATTTCGATCATAATTTACATATTGTCTTATACAGTTTTTAATAAATTTAAACATTTTAGCAGTCAACCACTACAACTTGGAAGAGGAACGAAGCGAACGTGCAGCAAAGAATCCAAGATCATCAAAAAACCAACAACGGAAGCAGAAGCGCATACCTCTGCAGGGAACAGTATCAGTAACGATGATCAAGTGGAATGTCCAACGTGCCATATATTTATCAAGAAACGGTATTTAGCTAATCATTTTAAAAGTAATGTTCATAAAAATAATCTTTTAAATTCACATAATTCTTTATCAAACGTTAGTGTTATTGAATCTGCTTTTGGAAATAGGATTTTAACTTATAAAATCAAGAGTAGAGTAGATCGTTCGACATGGGTAAATTTTGAAACTCCTGAACTATTTTTAAATTCTATTAAAGATGATATTTTATTTTTATTACAAGAGTGTATTCATCAACACATAATTTTTAAGGTAAACTTCATATTGCATGCTGATTTTGTTCAACAAACTAAAGATATTCATGATACGTTCGATTTTCAAACGCTTAACTATATTATTTGTCAAGGAGATGACTTAAATATTTTTCTTTCATCTTTAAATGATACAATTACTACTAAAATTAGTGCTTTCGAAAAAAAAGATAGTGGATGGAGTCTAAAAAACATAAAATCTATAGACATGAATGTTAATAAATTTAACCCCCTACGCGGTACTTCATACATAGATCTTCCTCGTGACATAAAATTAAAAAAGGCTGTTATAAATGTAAAAAACAAGGATTATTTTTGTTTTAAATGGGCGTTACTCTCGGCGTTATATCCCGTAAACAAACACACCGATCGGGTATCATCGTACGTTAAACATGCAAATAAACTTAAATTTGATGGTATTTCCTTTCCGGTTAAAATTTCTGACATAGCAAAAGTAGAGAAATTAAATGATATTAGTATTAATGTTTTTGGGTTAGAATATAATAAAGAAAAACGATGTAATTCTATAGTAGGTCCATTATTTTTAACAAAGTGTCGTAAAGATAGACATATCAATTTATTATTTTTTTCCAAGGATACAAAAAATCATTATTGCTATATAAAAAATTTATCGCGGTTAGTTAGTAAACAAATTTCAAAAGACGGTCACATCATGTACATTTGTGAAGCATGTCTACTTCGTTTTCCATCTCAGGAAAGGTTAAATAACCATGAACAATACGATTGTGCTCACATTTGTACAGTATTACCAAACAGTGAAACTTTAAAAAAAAAGAATTGGTTTGGTCAACCTATTTCAAATGATAAAATTAAATTTGATAGTTATGAAAAAAAGTTAAAGATACCATTCGTAGTTTATGCTGATTTTGAAGCATTTTTAAAACCAATAGAATCATGTTCTAACGATCCTTCCAAACCTTTCACTCATAATATTCAGAAACATGAAGTACATAGTTTTTATTATATAAAATGTTCATATGATGATAAATTATCAAAATATGTAACATATTGCGGACCCAACTGTGCACAAGTGTTTATGGAAAGTTTATCTAACAATCTAAAAGAAATAAATAGACTTCAAAAATATCCACCACTTCCGCTAACAAATGAAGACAAAAACCAAATTTCAAATGCAACCATTTGTCATATTTGTGAAACTGAGTTGGCAAAACATTTTTATGATTTTGATTGGTACACTGGTAGTTTTATAGGTGTTGCTCATGAATCATGTTGTTCGAAGATCAGAACACCTAGTTATATACCAATATTTTTACACAACCTTAGTCACTATGATGCTCATTTTATTGTTCACGCGTTAAACTTTTGTGATGGTGAAGTCGAAGTTATCCCTCAAAATAAAGAAAAATATATATCCTTTTCCAAAAAATTAAAAGTGAATAACCACGAAATTATATTGAGATTCTTAGATTCATTTAAGCTTTTATCGTGTAAATTAGAAGAATTGGCCAAAAATCTCAGTAATGATCAATTTCAAGAATTACGTAGAAATTATCCTAATGATGAAGATTTCTTTCGTTTAAAACGGAAAGGTGTTTATCCATATGAACTTATGACTAAATATGATAGTTTAAGTCTAACATCGCTCCCTGAACAAAAATGTTTTTATAGTTCACTCACAGATTCACATATTTCAAATGATGATTACAATCATGCTAAAGATGTTTGGGAACATTTTGGGTGTTGTAATATGCTAGATTATTCAAACCTATATTTAAAAACAGACGTTTTACTTTTATCCGATGTATTTGAAAACTTTAGAAAGTTATGTATTAATACATATGATTTAGACCCTGCCCATTATTACACAGCACCCGGTTTAAGTTGGGATGCAATGTTAAAATATACAAAAATAGAATTAGAACTTTTAACAGATTATGAGAAAATTGCATTTATTAGATCAGGTATCAGAGGTGGTGTATCTCAATGTAGTAATCGTTATGCTAGAGCTAATAACAAATACATGGAGGATTATGATACAGGGAAACCAAATTCATATATCACATATTTTGATGCCAACAATTTATATGGTTGGGCAATGTCTCAATATCTTCCTACTGGTGGATTCGAATGGGTAAATCCAAATACAGAATTTAATGTGTCTAAGACATCAGACTTCGGTTTTATTTTAGAAGTTGATTTGGAATATCCAGATGAACTTCATGATTTACATTCGGACTTTCCTTTATGTCCAGAAAACATTTGTGTAGGCAATATTAATGAGAATAAACTAGTCCCAAATTTAAATAATAAAGATAAATATGTAATTCATTACAGAAATTTAAAGCAGTGCATAGAAATGGGGGTTAAATTAACTAAAATTCATAGAGTTTTAAAATTTAAACAGTCTCCCTGGTTGAAGATGTACATAGATCTAAACACAAAATTAAGAACTTTAGCAAAATCAGATTTCGAAAAAGATTTTTATAAATTAATGAATAATTCAGTCTTCGGTAAGACTATGGAGAATATTGAAAAAAGGGTTAACATAAAATTAGTTACGCACTGGGAGAACCAGGGTAAAGCTTTAGGTGCTCAAGATCTAATCGCTAAACCACAATTTCATAGCCTTTCAATATTTTCGGAAAACCTAGTTGCGGTTCAGTTGCGAAAAACGAAGTTAATATATAACAAACCAATTTATTTAGGGTTTTGCATTTTAGATATTTCAAAAACATTAATGTATGATTTTCATTATAACTATATGATTAAAAAGTTTAGTAAAATCAAATTATTGTATACAGATACGGATAGTTTAATATATCATATATTTACAAATGATTTTTACACTGATATAAAACCTGACCTTTCATCATACTTTGATACCTCAGATTATGATACAAATAATATTTTTGAATATCCAAAATTAAATAAAAAGAAATTAGGTTTTTTTAAAGATGAAAATAATGGTAAAATCATGAAAGAATTTGTGGGTTTACGATCCAAAATGTACGCTTTTAACTTAGAGAATAAGACTATAGCCAAGGCAAAAGGGGTAAATAAATGTATCACTAAAAAGATGACAATGAATAGTTATAAGTCTTCTCTATTTAATAAAAAAGTGCAATATTATAGCATGCTTAGATTTAAATCAATTAAACACACAATTTTCACACAAAAATTAAATAAGATAGGTTTATCATATAATGACACAAAGAGACATATTTTAGATAATAATATTGAAACATTAGCTTGGGGTCATTATAAACTGCGTTAAGTGTTGATAGTTTTTACTTTTATGTCTGCGTTTAAGAAAAATTTATATTGATTGTAAAATTATGATAATACTATAATATGACGTAGTTTATTACATATTTAAACATTGTTTTATTGTAAATAATTTAAGTTAATTGTTGTTTCTATTTATTTGAGGTTGAGTTAATTGTAAAATTATGATGTACTAATTGTTGTTTCTATTTATTTGAGGTTGAGTTAATTGTAAAATTATGATGTACTAATTGTTGTTTCTATTTATTTGAGGTTGAGTTAATTGTAAAATTATGATGTACTAATTGTGTTAGAAATAGTATACAGATAATTCTGTTTTATATAATTTTTGGAATATATATTAATTGTTTACACCAACACTTTCATTTTTTATTTCACCCCTTTGAACTTTAGACGTGTGTTATGTTTCACTTTATCCATCCGTTCACTGCTATTGTGGCAGGACCAAGTGGGTGTGGGAAGTCAAATTTTGTAACAAATTTCATAAAATCAGTTACAGAAATATGTAATTGTGATTTTAATCAGATCACATGGTGCTTTGATGAAATGCAACCATTATATAATTTACCAAATGTTAACTATCATCAAGGAATTCCAAATCTTAATATGTTTGATGGTGAAAACCCACATCTTGTTATTATTGATGATCTAATGAGAGAGTCCAATGGAAGAATTGTGGATATATTTACAAAAGGTAGTCATCACAGGAATCTTAGTGTATTTTATCTAACACAAAATTTATTTCATCAGGGTAAAGGACAAAGAGACATATCTTTAAACTCAAGTTATATAATATATTTTAAAAACCCTCGAGATAAAACTCAAATAAGATATTTAGCAAGACAAGTATCACCAGATAACCCAAAATTCATTGAAAATGCCTACAGGGATGCAACTCTAGAGGCGCATGGATATTTAATGGTAGATTTAAAACAGAATACCAATGATTTTTGTCGTATCAAGACAAATGTCTTTCCATTTAATGGTTTCTGTACAGTCTACGTCCCCACAAAAGAGTTTAAATACACCAAGAATCAAACAATTGAAATCATTGCTAAATGATGCATCGTCGACTCACAACGTATAAACATTTGCTAACCGCTTTGCATACGCTTAAACCAAAATATCAAAGAGCATTACTTAAAACGTGTGATGAAGAAGAAATTAACTGTATTTGTGAGTGTATTCATAACGTTTTACAAGGAAAAGTACCTCTTAAAGATCAGGATAAACAAAAATTGAATAAACATAAAAACATACTCCGTAAACTAGTACGTAAGTGTAAACATAAACTAAGAAAAAATATAATTATACAAAAAGGAGGGGCTTTCTTACCAACAATATTAGGTGCAATATTGAGTGGATTAGTGAGTGGACTAGCCAGTTAACATGGAAAATGCAAAGAAAATGATACTTATCGAACCTGGATTGATTGAAAAATTAAAACAAGAAAATAAGGTTAATAGTAATTTATCTCGATTAGATATTGAAATGTAAAATATTATGAATAGTAAGACGGAAGACCGAAAGAAATGGATATTATATTTACAAACACTGCAAAGATACCTTCATTTTACCGAAGAGGATCGTCAACCACTCAAATTACCAATTTATTCTGATACATCTAATGAAGATTCAAATGAGTCAAAAATTGGTTTTAAAAATAAAGATAGAGATCTAAAAACTTCAGTTGATATTGAATCTTTGCTGGAGGAGAATCGATCCATTAAAAGTAAAGAAAATGATGAAAATCCACTTTACACACCAGCTCAAATACTCAGTTTAATACCAAAAACTTATCATAAAAAAGGGCAGTTATTATTAAACTTAGTTGAAACAAGTAAAAGTAAAATACATTGGGATAACGAAGGTACAGTCATAATTGATAGTGAAAAAATTCCTGGAAGTAATATTGTTGATTTAATAAATGATTCACTAAGACCCCTAAAAAGAAGTGATCCGGTAGGGTGGGTTAGATTTGCTGAAGCATTAAAAGATATTAAAGTACCACTTACTTATATTGGAAATCCAAGGAGATGTGAGTTTATTAACCAACTTCAAGCAAAAGATCTGAACAAACCCTCTGAGATTGAAGTTCAAGAGTTTTCTACACCGTAGAGATAAAAAGTCTACAACTAAAATACGTAAAGGACTTGAGTGGGAAAAATGGACTCCGTACTAGAAGAAATTAACAGGATTTATTATGATCCATCTAATCCCGCTGGTTTTGGTAGTATTGATAAATTATCAAAAGCCATGAAGGGTAAAATGAATAAAAAGCAAGTAAAGGAATGGTTAAAATCACAAGAAACATACACATTACATAAACCCATTCGAAAAAAATTCCCGCGTAATAGGTACATTCTATCAAATATTAATGAACTGTGGCAAGCTGATTTAAGTGATATGCGAACTTATTCTCAATATAATGATGGTTTCAAGTATATACTTTGTATTATTGATGTATTTAGTAAATATGCTTTTGCAAGACCAATGAAAAAGAAAAACTCAGAAACAACTAAAGAATGTTTTGAAAGTATATTTACTGAAAGTAATTTAACACCTACTCACATACAATCCGATAAAGGTACAGAATTTGTTTCAAAAGATGTACAAAAATACTTTAAATCCAAAAAGATTAATTACTATACCACTAACAATCCTGACATTAAGGCCAGTATTGTTGAACGATTTCAAAGAACACTAAAAATGAAAATGTGGCGTTATTTCACTCATAATAATACTTATAGATATATAGATGTTTTACAAGATTTAATATACTCTTATAATCACAGCTTTCACTCTAGTATTAAGATGTGCCCATGTGATGTAAATTCCAACAATATTATGACAGTTTGGACTAATCTTTATGATAGACGGTCAAAAAAACTTTCTTTAGAAAATCCTAAACCAAATTTCAATGTGGGTGATTATGTTCGAATAACTAAATATAAACATGTATTCCAAAAAGGATATGAATCAAATTGGAGTGATGAAATATTTATTATATCTTCAATAATTGATAGATCTCCATGGGTTGTTTATACAATAACAGATTTACAAAATGAACCAATAATTGGTACTTTTTATGAAAGAGAATTACAGAAAATCACTTACAACCCCACCTCACAACATAAAATAGATAAAATAATTGACACTCGTTATTCAAGTAACAGAAAAGAAGTATTAGTGAAGTGGAAAGGTTATCCAGATAAATTTAACAGTTGGATTTTAGCTTCTAGTTTAAAAGAAATATGAATAAAGAAAGTTTCTATTTAACTTTGCTCAGCAATAGTTCAATGGAATACTTTCCTGATAACAAGACCACAAATTTTTCAACGAAATTACCAAAAGCTATAAAATTAGAAGGTGAATGGTCGGTTGGAGTTGTCGAGT
This sequence comes from Parnassius mnemosyne, assembly GCA_963668995.1. Classification (NCBI taxonomy): domain Eukaryota; kingdom Metazoa; phylum Arthropoda; class Insecta; order Lepidoptera; family Papilionidae; genus Parnassius; species Parnassius mnemosyne. The sequence continues at coordinate 26,238,699 of CAVLGL010000035.1, read as the reverse complement.
TTCAATATCCATGTACCATGTTTACTGTTCAAGACCATGAAAATGTTATATACATTACAAAATCTATGTTAATGCCTAATGAAGATAAGCCATCCACAGTGTACTACAAAAAACATATTCCAGCTACCAACTATGATAACGTTGAGCATATTTTAAGAGTGTTAAATGGTATCGGAGAGAACTTGAAATTTCGCTATGATGAAATAACAAAATTTGTGTCTATTTCGGTATTGGATAAAAATATAACATCCGTAACATTATCACCCAAATTAAGTTTACAGCTAGGTTATGAACCAAATAAAAATCTCCTAGAGAGAAATTTTGGAAAGTGTCCTGCTAATTTACACTTAGGGTTACCATCTCAACTATTTCTATATTGCGACATTATCGATCCTCAGATTGTGGGTGATGTTATGACTCCTTTATTAAGAGTCATTTCATTAGATCCTACAAAATACATTTATGGTGCAAATAAAATGCACGTTTTCTCTCAACCTCACTACTTACCTGTTATGCGAAGAGAGTTCGATACGTTGGAAATAGTTATAAGATCGAGTACAGGACAAAAAATACCATTCCAGTTTGGAACCGTGTGTATTAAACTATATTTCCGAAAATTATAATAATGAATTCTCTTCGTGATCATCATAAATGTCCATATGAAAATTATTATACACATCAAGCTGGATCAGGAGTTGGAGTAATTTATAAGGGTTCACCATATCAACGCGGTCATGGTATTGGGAGCTTCTTAGGGGGGTTATTCAGATCAGTTTTACCTTTACTTTCAAGTGGTGCTCGAGTGATTGGTAAGGAGGCATTAAGCGCTGGAGTAGGACTTTTATCGGATATGGTTCAAGCCCGTCCTATGGAAGCCTCAATAAAAGATCGTCTAAAGCAAGTTAGTACGAATTTAAAACGAAAGGCTGATGAGAAAATTGATCAATTTAACATGACTGGATCTGGGTATAAAACTAAAAGAAAACGATTGACATCGTTCATTCCACCATTAACTGCTAAAGTGAAAGCTGCGAAAAAACTTAGTCTAAAACCAAAAAATATCAAAGATATATTTTCAAACTAAATATGTCTTTCCTTCATAATCATTCTTGCGAGTGCGTTAAGTCAGAATTGGATTTGTTTGCACTACCGTCTACACAAACTAGCATTGAAAATGGATTGTGGATTCATTATAAACCAATTTCATCTCTTGGTGATGATGGACCTATCGAGTTTCAAGTTCCTGGGACCGGCGATGACTACATAGATTTGTCTCATACATTACTCCACATAAAGGCAAAAGTATTAAATCAAGATTCAACTAACTTGGTATCTACTACAATAGTAGCACCTGTAAATAATTGGCTGCATTCACTTTTTAGTCAACTTGATGTTTATTTAAACCAAAAACTTGTATCACCACCTAATAATACCTATGCATATCGAGCATACATGGAAACCCTTTTAAACTATGCCCCTGCTGCTAAACAATCTCATCTTACTTGTAGCCTTTGGTATGAGGATACAGCAGGAAAAATGGATTCTACAGATGGTAAAAACATAGGATTTGTTAAAAGACAGGAATTGATTAGTGAAAGTAAGGAAATAGAAATGATTGGTCATCTTCACGGTGACATTTTTAACCAAGATAAATTTTTAATTAATGGTGTTGAAATGAGTGTTAAATTGGTTCGATCAAGAGAGAGTTTTAATTTAATTGTTGGGTCGAACGATGTAAAGTTTAAAGTTTGCATTACGGACGCAACTCTTATTGTGCGACGAGCACGAATTAATCCAAGTGTATTACTCGCACATCAAAAAGTTTTAGCTTCTACCACTGCTAAATATCCTATTACTCGAGCTGAAGTAAAAGTTTTAACAATTCCTTCAGGTGTTCAAGGAAAAACTCTTGATAATATATTTTTAGGACAGGTACCGAAAAGATGTATAATTGGATTTGTGAACAATTCTGCATTTAATGGTTCCCTTACTAAAAATCCATTTAACTTTGAAAACTATGGTATTAATTCTTTCAGCTTATATATTGATGGTCAACAAATACCTTCAAAAGCTTTGCAACCATCTTTTAATAATAGCATATTTACATCAGCATATCATACTCTATTCTCGGGAACTGGTATTCACTTTCTTAATGAAGGAAATGGAATCTCTTGTGAACAGTATGGCAAAGGTTACTGTCTATTAGCATTTGACTTAACTCCTGATTTATCAGCTAACTCATCAACTCATTGGAATCTCATAAAGCATGGTAGTGTAAGAATAGAAGTACGATTTGAATCCTCATTAATACAAACAATTAACTGTATAGTTTATGCTGAGTTTGATAATATTATTGAGATAGATAAAAACAGAAATGTTACTGTAGACTATAGTAGTTAAGGTTATAATATGTGTTGTGTGTTAGATTTTATGTGTTATGTGTAATGCATTTTGTGTGTATGTAACTATGTGAAACGTTATAAAATTAAATAAAACAAATTGTATGCAATATATTTTTTTTATTTCTTTATAAATCTTCTATTTAATCTAATACAAAACACTGTTCGAGTTGAAATTTTACATAAGCACACTGACTAAACCACTGAACATGCTGCTGCCAAGGATCATCATCATCTTCCCAATCTTTTAAACCACCACCACAATGGAAACACTTGGTCCCGTCTGCATGGCCAGTATAAAAGAAACCAGCTTCGGCAAGATCTTCAGGTTTCTGTCGCATAACTAGAGGCCAGTTTTCGAAACTAAGCAAACGGCTAGATTTTGAACTGAAGAATGGATATTCAGCTCTTGAGTACTGCATACTCTTCTCGTTTTCTTCTCCACTCAGTGTTGTAGTTTTGTTATTCAATGATGTGTTTTGTACACGTATGCCACACTCATCTCTTCCTTCCGCTCTTGTCTTCCTGTAATTGAAGTAAACAGAATCACATTCACTAATGATCAGCTAATGACTGTCATTGTTAAAAAAGTATTTTTTAACTTTTTCACTTTCTGCTATTGTCTTTGTTATATTGTATACGAGGGCGTTTGTATTGTCGTAGATGCTATCCTTATTAGTCTTTACGTAATATTTAATTCTCGTGGAAGCATGTTTCCAATGATCAGTAGTTGGAATCTTGGATAGCTTCTTCATATCGTACATTTCAATTTTGATGAGATGCGTCGCTTGGTCTCCGTCGTCAGAATTAGTAGAAATGTATGATACACCATCTCTAGCGGCTCGTGCTACGGTTGATGATAACAGCTTCCTCTTTTTTATTTTTGATTCAGCTTCAAAAAAATGATCAATCGATTGCGATTTTCTTTTTCCACCATCGCATGTGTTATTATTAATGACGAGGTTATCACTCTCTTCTTGAGGGGAGAGTGGCGAGTAGTAATACTGTTTATAGGTATCTTCATCGAAGCTCAATGATTTCTGCAACAACACAGTTATCATGTTAATATCAATTTGTTAACACTTAATCATAAAAGTTAAAAAAGTTAAAGTTACAGCCTATTAAAGTCCACTGCTGAACATAGGCCTCCTCTCATTTCTGAGAGGGTTTTAGAGCAAGGAAATGTCCGCCGCGCTCCCTCAATGTGTGTTGGTGAACTTCACATGCCTTCGAAATTTTCTCAGACATGCAGGTTTCCTCACGATGTTTTCCTTCACTACCAAGCACGTGGTAATAAGCACTTAAAATTGCTATTAACAATTTAATTGGTGCTGGCGGGGATCGAACCCGGGTCGCGTACTGTGAAATTTACAGCTAGCGCTAACCATCTGAGTTACCACGGCTTAATCATATACATACACAATATTTAAATAAAATAATACACACACACATGAAAATAACAGAAAAAAAGTAATTTAGTCAATAGAATAAACACTTACATCCATAGCCTTTGGTGTATTGAAGTAACACAAATGTACTATTGATAGATCCACTGTAGCCAAACGACCGTACACTAACTCGATGACTGCGTTTGTTGGTCTTATATACCACCAGTACGTAAAAATTCTAATCTAAAGTATTTCCGTAATGAGTTGATAATTACTTTATGCGTCAACCAGTTTATCTCACATTTCCGTTGCCTATCTCAACATTTCTTCGTATTGTGTTTTGTTTGGTGATCAATGACTCAAGTACGATTTGTATAACACAAAAATGCAATTTAATATTTAGAAACATATCAGTTTATCTCACATTTCCGTTGCCTATCTCAACATTTCTTCGTATTGTGTTTTGTTTGGTGATCAATGACTCAAGTACGATTTGTATATCACAAAAATGCAATTTAATATGTAGAAATCACTATAATTGACCATTCCTATGTTATTCATTGAGTAGCTAGGTACTGTAATAATCTACTAATAGCAGTAATATCATGGATACACTAGATGTACAACAACATCTGAAAAAGATTCACCCCAGTCTAGAAAATAATGTTTATGCAGCTAATAGACTGCCTATGTATACCCACGTACCAACGTATATAATATGTAATTTGGATACAGATGATAAACCAGGGTCACATTGGGTAGCTTTATATATCGATACGAATGACGTCGGTCAATATTTTGATTCATATGGACGATCACCTGTACGATATCATCTAGAGTTTTTAAAAAGGAATTGTAAAAGATGGAACTGGAATGTTGATAGGATTCAGAATGAGTGGACTTCAGTTTGTGGCGAATATTGCTTAATGTATTTACTATATAAGTTTCAAGGATGTTCAATACATAGTTTTACGAGTATATTTACAAGGAACACATTGTACAACGATATTTTAGTGGATGAGATGTTTCGCTCCTATTTTATAGATAATAATTAATAAGATTTTGTATTTTATAAATAAAAATTGTAACAAAATTATGTAATGTGTTTTATTGATGATTCAGATGAGCGTTGTATAAACAAAGAACTATAACACAATAGCACTGATATAGTCGACGCACACGCTGCAATGAGGGTGATTAATGAACAATAGAACAATAGAAATAGGAACAATGGGACGCTAATGACGGTGGAGGCCCTTACCGGATATCAATTAGATATTAGCTAATTGATCTACACATCTCCGGAACCGTGCATTCTACACAAAAATGGACCGCGGATTCGTGATCAGAGCATGCCAAAACTTTTTTTTTTTTTTTTTTAGGATCGGGCGTCGACGAACGTCGTTGAACCACGTCTGACTCAGGTGGTCTAGAAGTGGTACAACTACACTACTAATAATTGAGAATTTGGTTTACTAATCTAATGAAATAAAAATAGAAAAAAGGTTTTTGTAACCATTTTGGCAGCCATGGGTTATGACAAAGTCTTTTTAACACAATGCGCAATTTGCTTTATAATTATTTAATTTTTTTTGCCTGAGCTAGCCAACGAATAATTTATCGTCTATGCATCGGGAACACTGCATATTCGTCTATGTGCGTTTTTTTCCGTAAATCAGAATTTGTTGAACGATTAGTTCCAATTCTAATACATATTTACGTGATTTTTATATATTCGATTTATTTCAAAACCGATTCTTGATAGTCCGTGATAGTTCGTTATGGCATAGCATAGTTTAGCGTGGCACATCACTATCGTAAGTAACACATCCATGAAGTACAACAATATCTGTATGACAGTTTATCTAAAAAAATACGAAACTTCATAGGCGTGAGCTGTCATTCGCACATGCTACAAAGCAAAGACTATAGCTAGGGAACATTCCGTTCTAGTTGTAATTTCAGACCAACAAAGAAAGATATTCAGGGAACACAACTTACCTTTCATGTTCATAAACATTCCTAATGACTGAGAATTGATTGCTTAAAACATGGTTCATCATGATATAATTGCTCTAAGGTTTTAATACTAATTACTAAATCAGTTTGTTTGTCTAACCATATCATTCCGTGAGTGTCGTAAGACGCGACAAAGTGAAACTGAACCAGGCGATGGGCAGCAGCATCTTCCTGATAACACTGAATAAAAATGGCAAATATCCCTCCTATGAGGCAATCTATGGGCGAGGTGCTGCGGTGGACTTTTCATAGGCTGTGAAGAATTAATAACTAATATTTATTTATAAAGTACTAGCTTTTGTCCGCGACTTCGCCAGCTTAGATACATTTAAACCATAGGTGATCCATCAATAATCGCACTTTCATAGTAAATTCCATCACCTTCTTTAGGGATGAATTCCGTGATCAAAGCTATCCTATTTCCTTCCTCGGGCTTAAACTATATCGATACTAAATTTCATCTAAATCGGTTTAAGCCTGAAGAGGTACGTTTACTCACGCGGCGATGAGCGATGTGTTCCCCCACCCTATCCGCAGTAAGCCTGATCGCCCTGCGGGCGCCGGATCGCACAATTTTATATCGAAGTTACTTTTAAAATATTTGACCAAATTAGGTACGTAGTTTAAAAGACAAAGTTTATCTACTTTAAATATCAGAAGCGATTTAAGTATTTATTTTAATAAAATCAATTTGTTACTGAAAAATGTGCATTGTTACTGAAATTAGTGCAAAGTATCAAATTTTATTGTATTTATGATTCACTATTCTGGTAATAATTGCTTACACATAAAATATATACTGTCGCAGAGATTTTTGTAGAACTATTTAAGAGAAACTTTTCCACCACACATTATATTTGTGTAACTTACACTTTTTGCACCGCATGCCAAAATAGCTCGCAGATGACAGATTTTTTCCGACTTACTTAAGGCGACACCGCGAAAAAATGCACTGCCTTTCATCGAATAGTACAGGAGTATGAGACGACTAACGAAACTGGAATTTTGATATAGGTAAATTCATGTCTTTATTTTGAATTTGCTTGTTCAAAAACACGATTGTAAAATTTTTACTCGATCATAATTATTTGCGAAAACACCTCTAAAAAATCAGTATAGTTGAAATTACAACGAAATTACTTAATCTATATGCTTGGAAATCACTCAAATACATTCATAACATCAATATTCGTAATTTACTTGCTCATTATTTTGATTACTAAAATCAATAATTTTTAAAAATAATTTTAAAGTTATAAGCGATTTCTAAGCGGTCTTAATCGTATCCATAATGATTTTGAAGTTTACTAAGTTTCTAATGCTTTACGATATAATAATAGGGAATATGCATGCTTTTCTATTGTATAAACCTATTTATTATGACTCCCATCACACCAAAAAAATCATATTTTTTTTTTATAGGAGTGGGGGCAAACGAGCATGCGGCTTACCTATTGGTAAGTGACTACCGCCGCCCATGAACAACTGCAATACCAGGGAGGTAATTGCAGATGCGTTGCCGGCCTTTTAAAAAGGAATACGCTCTTTTCTTGAAGGTCCCTAAGTCGTATCGGTCCGGAAAAATCGCTGATGGTAATCGATTCCACAAGGAAGTCGTGCGAGGAAGAAAACATCTTCTAAATCGCACAGTGGTGAACCGCCAATCATCCAGATGGTGTGGATGGTATCGGAAGTTCTGCCGCGATGTGCGTTCGTGAAATTTGGCGGCTGGGATTAATCCGAACAATTCCTCAGAGCACTCCCCATGGTAGATGCGAAAGAAAATGCAAAGAGATGCAACATCTCTTCGCAGTGCCAATGAATCGAGCCGATCGGAAAGGGCTCGGTCGTCGACGATTCGAGCCGCTCTGCGCTGGATGCTGTCAAGTGGAAGGAGCTGGCACTGGGGAGCCCCTGCCCAGAGATGGGAACAGTATTCCATGTGAGGCCGAACCCGCGCCTTGTAAAGTTGCAGGCGGTGTGCCGGCATGAAATACTGTCCCGCTCTGCTGAGCACGCCAAGCTTTTTAGAGGCCAATTTGGCCTTGTCTTCCAAGTGACCACGAAACTGCACGTCACTCGATATGTCGACTCCGAGGATACCGATACTGGCTGAGGCAAGAAGGGGAGTGCCTTGAAACTGAGGAGATACGACAAAGGGGTTCTTTTAGCGGTAAACGCGCAAACTTGTGTCTTCTGAGGATTAAACTGGACTAGATTTAGTCGCCCCCAATCCGAGACTTTTTCCAGCAAAGACTCGACTTCAGACACAAGTTTGTTCCGGTACTCGGTGACGTTTTCTGGAGAAATATTGGCACGGCCGGTGTATAGAGCATCACCAGTGCTGTCATCCGCACAGCAATGAATGTTACCAGTTAGCAACATATCATTGATATGCAGAAGAAACAGCGTTGGTGATAGCACACAGCCTTGTGGAACACCAGCGTTAATAAGCTTGTAGTCAGAACATGCACCGTTTACAACGACCTTGATGCTCCGATCTGCAAGGAAGCTGGTGATCCAATTGCACAATTTCTCGGGAAGCCCATAGGAAGGGAGCTTCGAAAGAAGCGCTTTGTGCCAAACCAGATCGAAGGCACTCCTTTGTGCCTCGGGCTGGAGTTTGCGTGTATGTCAGAGAGGACATCTGTTCTCGACGCCTCGGCAGTCTTGAAGGTTCGAACCTGTCCATCCTTTGGCTACGCGTAGACAGCGACGACCATCCGCGCGTCTACGGGTGCCTCTATAGGTCCCATAGCGGTAATGCCGAAACAGACCGACTCATCGACCACGTCCAAATGGCTACAGATTCCTTGCTACAACAGGTCCCATCCGCAGAGATCGTGATCCTTGGCGATTTTAACGCCCACCATGCCGAATGGCTCGGTTCACGTTTAACCGATCATGCGGGGAGATCTGTTTATGACTTTGCCTTGGCATATGGTCTGACACAACTGGTTACTTCGCCTACGCGGATTCCAGATGTGGAGGATCATACACCTTCCCTGTTGGACCTTCTGCTGACCTCTCATCCGTCGGACGGATATCAGGTTTCCGTCGATGCCTCTCTCGGCTCTTCGGACCATTGTCTGATCCGGAGTGTGGTGCCACTCACGCTCCCTTCGCGGTTGCGTTCTGCAGGTTGCCGCCGTGTTTGGCATTACAGGTCGGCAGATTGGGACGGAATGCGGTCTTTCTTTGCATTCTACCCATGGGGGCGGGTTTGCTTCTCGCCGAATGATCCCAGCGCTGTTGCTGACTCTGTAACTGATGTGGTGGAACAGGGAATGGAACTATTTATTCCATCATCTGAGGCACCCATCGGAGGCAGATCTCAGCCTTGGCTTGGACGCTCCTGTAAGACTGTATTACGCAGTAAGCAGGAGTGTTAAACACCAGCACACTTAAAAAGAAGTATAACTTTGCCTCCAGGTCCTTCAAAAGAGTTATTGCCAAGGCAAAGTCAGAGCACATAGGCAGAATTGGCGAGAAACTAGTTCGCCTTCCAAGCTGTCCAAGGGAATTTCTGTAAGCCATCACTACCACTATTTTGTTTATATTATGTTTATCTTTTGTACATGAATATTAATTATCAATTTATTAAAAGAAATAATATGAAAACTTGTACTGGTTAATTAAATAGTTCTTGTACTGACTGAATGAATAAATAAATAATTTAACACTAAAAGCTATTTGTAATATAATCAGTGATGTACGCGTACTGTTATACTTTAGCTCACTAAGTAGGTATATGGGTGCTGACAGAATAACAGCGTTGTAGATTCTCTGCAACACATGCTGAGTCAGAACCCTTTCATTGTCCTTCTAAAAATATCATTTTTGTATTAGTTTAACTGTTAAATATTTTATTACTTTTGGTCAATGAATAAATATTTTTATTATTATTATTATTATTATTACCATCTCTGCACAGGGAGGACGACTCATTGGCCCAAGACGCAAAAGACAAAGCTGACCTTTTAGGCTCCCTTTTTGCGTCCAACTCGACTCTTGATGACGGGGGGAAAACACCGCCGACCATCCCGCGGTGTGAGTGCTCCATGCCGGATGTGCTGTTCTCACAGCGCTCGGTTCGCAAAGCACTTCTCTCTCTGGACATCCAGAAGTCGAGTGGGCCTGACGGTATCCCCCCAATTGTGCTGAGGACGTGTGCTCCGGAGTTGGCACCGGTCATAGCGCGTCTTTTCCGATACTCCTACTCCCAAGGCGTAGTCCCGAATTCATGGAAGATAGCTTTTAAAGTCATTTTAGTGTCATGAAATAAAATATTTAATTTTCAATGACTAGGAATCAATTCAAACAGCAGTCACATTGGTGGCATCTTGGATGACGTCACTAGATCCACTAGACGCTATAATAATAGCATATTATTGGTCAGTCGGCGTCGAAGGCATTTAATGAGTGGGCGACAGTAGGAATTCATAGAAGAAGACGAATAAGACGAAAGGTTATATGACCTTTACCATGAAAGATCATATAATCCTTCCGATGGTTTTAAAGAATATGTCAAAAATTATTCTAAAATGTATAAAAGAGTTTGCTCCACAGCCCAATCATTACATATTAGCAACAAAATTAAGACGGCTAAGAATAAAATTAAAATGACGTGGAGTATAATTAACAGTGAAACCGGTAAAGACAAATGTCGTAACCCAAACTATCAATTAAAAATTAACAATGAATTGACGAATTTTTTGAAGAAGTCGCAGCGGTGTTTGAGAAATATTTCACTGATATTCCTATCTTGACAACAGAGTCATTGAATGCTTCTCCAACTGTCGCCGAGTCATTACTGAAACAGAATGTTAATACCTGTTTAAAAGATATTTAGATTTAAAAAGTATTACCGCAAGATATTGTAAAATACTTCAAAACTATTGATGTAAAGAAAACCGCAGATTTGTGGGGGATTTCCGTTACAGTTATTGCGTCCATAATAGATTTAATTGCACCTCATCTTGCTATTATTTTTAATATTTGTATCGATTGTGGTGTGTTTCCTGATTTAATGAAGTATAGTAAAGTAATACCTTTATTTAAATCTGGTAGTACATTGGACCCCGCTAATTTTAGACCTATTTCTGTACTACCAACTCTCAGTAAAATTGTTGAAAAAATAATTTTGGATCAATTGTTAATTTTTTTTAATACAAATAAATTACTTCATAAAAACCAATTTGGTTTTACAAGGGGTCGCCCGACATCTGACGCCGGTGTTGAACTTATGAAATATATTTTTAATACCTGGGAGAATTCACTAGATGCCTTAGGTATTTTCTGTGATCTTTTCAAGGCTTTCGATTGTGTACATCATGAGACATTAAGCAGGAAACTACAACATTACGGTGTAAAAAATTTGGCGCTTAGACTTATTACTTCATATTTAAGTAACAGAACTCAAAAAGTCGTGATCAATGGTAAAGCTTCCTCCGGATCGGTAGTATCAATGGGCGTTCCTTAGGGCTCGATTCTTGGCCCATTCCTGTTTTTAATCTATATTAATGACTTACCTTATCTTGTAGGGGGCAATCACGATATAGTATTATTTGCTGACGATACCTGATAAATTAAAGAATTTTCAAACTCAAACGGCAGTTAATTAATTATGACGATGTAAATAATGCTCTATCGAAATTAGTACATTGGTTTAATGCCAATAATATGCTCTTAAACGGCAATAAGACAAAGTGTATTAAATTTACAATACCTAATGTAAAACATTCGAATACCAATGTGCTGTTAAATGGGGAGGAGTTGAGTCTTGTGGATACCACTATTTTTCTCGGTATTACTATTGACGAGAAACTTCAATGGGGCCCCCATATATCTAAATTAGCAAACAGACTTAGTTCTGCAGCATATGCTGTAAGAAATATTAGAAGTCTCACAGATGTTGAGACAGCTAGATTAGTGTATTTTAGTTACTTTCATAGAGTAATGTCTTATGGATTTTGCTATGGGGTAATGCGACTGATATTGAAGCTATATTTGTTTTGCAAAAGAGAACCGTTCGGGTGATTTATAACCTAAATTGTAAATAGTCCCTCAGACAAAAATTTAAAGAAATAAACATATTAACCTTGGCATCGCAATATATTTATGAAAATGTAATTTATGTACATAAAAACATAAATAGCTTTAATAAGAAAAAGGATGTGCATACTTTAAACACTAGGAACGAACATAAGCTTGTAATACCAGTTACTAGACTCCACAGAATCAGTAATTCATTTATGGGTCAATGTATACGCTTTTAATACCATCGTGGTTTTTTTTTGACATTGCAAAAGCTTTTGATAGAGTCTGGCACGAAGGCCTTATCTACAAACTATACAAAATAGGTCTCCCTGATCGTCTTGTACGTCTCGTGGCCTCTTACCTAAAGGATCGTACCTTTCGTTTTAGACACGAAGGCACGCTCTCCTCTCAGCGCCCCATCAAAGCTGGTGTCCCTCAGGGCTCAGCACTTGCTCCTCTCCTGTATATCCTGTTCACCAACGACATTTCCATCCCGTCGAAAGGTGTTCAGCTCTCCCTTTTCGCAGACGACACTGCCGTCTGTTGTAAAGGTATCTCGCTACCTTTCATACGGAACAAGATCCAAAAGTCAGTTGATGACCTAAGAGCTTGGTTCCAAAAATGGCGCATCGGTGTGAACCCGGAGAAGAGCTCCGCCGTTCACTTCGATCATAAACGACGCCGCCTCAAAAACATTCCACCAATACGTATGCTAGGAACCCCTGTCCCCTGGCATACGTCTGCCAAATATTTAGGTGTCACCCTTGACACGAGGCTCACCTTCGGGCCCCATGTCAAAAGAGTAACCCGCCACGCACGTTTTTATCTGAGTAGGCTCAACAGTATGCTGGGCTTACACAGTAAAATGTCCCTCCGAAACAAGCGAACCCTTTATAAGGTCTATACGACCAGTCATGTCTTACGCGGGCCCTATATTTGCTCACGCTCACCCCAAAGTCATTAATGAACTTCAAATAGTTCAAAACCTCTTCTATCGTCGAGTCACGAACGCACCCTGGTACGTCCGTAACACCGACCTCCATCGGGACTTAGAGCTCCCTACAATTCAACAATTTCTTAAAATACTCTCTGAGAACTTCTTCAAAGCCTCAGAGTCTCACTCAAATCATTCGTGAGGCAGCTACTTATGCAGACCCACTCCCCTCTCGCTATCGAGTCCGCAGGCCGAGAAACTCTCTCTCGGACCCGCCAAATAAACTTTCAACCGACCTGAACTGCCTCCTGGCGGCTCAGGCCGACTCTTCTTAGATTTGCCGTAGTAGGCTCCTTTTCAGCGGCTCGTAGCCGCCTGCGCCATCTTTTCCTAAAAGAGGGTCGTCTCTTTTCGTAAAGGAGAGTCTTCCGATTCGGTAGAAAGGCCTAATAAGCCAATGCCAGCCCCATGGGTGGTGTTTAGTGGGTACACTTAGGGTTGTAAGGTAGTGTAGTCACAGTGAGTCCCACATAACCACGACAGCCGGTTGTCGTGGTATGCATAAAGCATTCACTACCTCCTCGCCGTTAAAGGGGTAGCCTTTTTCAATTGCTTCTGTGTGCAAAAAAAAAGCGACCGAGTCAGTATTGAATTGGCGATACAAGCGAATACTTCGAAGCGATACAACTGCGAACTAAAGTGATCTAGTTCTATTTACTACTAGACAGGCATTACGGTACTAATACATTGCGATCAATTTTCCGTAACTTCTTTAGTCGACTGTGTAAGGTAAGACTAGTTCTTGGGTTTGTAAAACGCGAACGTTGTTTTCGACAATCTAACATGTAATTAATGTGAACAAGAAAACACTGTCATTATTTAGGTGCGTACTTTGCCTTTAGGTATGTAACTTTATTCCGTAATCGCCTAAAACAGTACTGTCGTAAATGAAAATACAACATATGTGTCATATTTACCGTGCCAGCAACCCGCCCCGCCGCGCCGGTGCCCGCGCGATTTACAGCTGTAAACACTTTTTGATCTGAATTGCCACTCTAGTAAACAGTAAACATAGAGAAGTCTTTGAGCAGATTACGTATGGCCACAGTGAGATAGAATCTAAGCAAAAAGAATATATATTATACATATAGAAAGAAATATTCGACATACTACACATTCGAACCAAACGGTTGGCTTTGTCGTTTATAAGGAGTTCAACAAATGAGCGGAATACTTAGCTAGTATCTATCTTTCTATCCGATTACTTCTTATTCTATGGTCTTCTCAAAGCAAGAGTGAATATGTTATTATTGTAAGTTAGTGCGTTTTACCATTTTCAGCTGCATCACCACTTATCATCAGGTGGGATAGTAGTCAAGCACTGGCTTATAAATAGTTAAAGAATTTAGAAGAAGACCAGAATGAAAAATTGACGATGGTCAGATGGACTGTAATTTATTTATTATCTAACGCTAAATATAATACAGATGAACACTTTTACTTAGTGTCATATACATTTGTACTCATTATGCACTTTCATGCTGCTTTTAGGGTTTGAGGTCGCTGCTCATGGCGCGGAAATAGTATTTAAGGTTATGCGATGAAATAATACTAATATAATGCTTTTCTTTAAGATTTTAACATGCTCCTGGCAAGATAATAACAGTATTCAACTATGGGATTATGGGTCATGCAAATTGATTGAAACAATTGTACCAGACCATCACCAATCGAAACTTTATTGTGGAAAATTCGTGCCCAAAACTAATTTGATGGTATGTGGTGGCACGGATAATAATATTCTTCGTGTAGTGGATGTCAAAATGAAGACAGTAAGTTAAGTTTTCAAATTTTACATCTTCATCAACCCATATAAGTCTCCTGCTGGACATGGAGCTCTCAGTAGGCTTGTTGGTAGGTTTAAGAGAGGAACGTGTGAGAAAGAAAATATCTAGAATTGAATTAATTCAATTGTTTTTTAAATATTTGTGCAACTATTAGTATAAGGTAGTTGGATAAGAGGTTATGTTTAGCGCATCCGGTTTGAGGGGCCAAAAATCTAGGGTGTTAGATAAATATAATAGAAAAAAATAGAGTATATCTTTTTAAAGTTTTTATATGGAAATTCTGGGAACGATAAACAACACATTATTTAAAGGCATTTTAAACATTTTTTCCAGTCGACGCATATTATGTAGTTCTGAAACAATCTGTAGGGCAGTGTATGGACAAGCGTTTTAGCGGCATCGTCGACTAGTGTGTTGTTTGCGACCGTAAGTGGGTCGGGCGCGGTGGGTATCCATTTTGTACGCGTCGTCTGAATTTGCTATAGAATATTTAGGTCCGATTGGGACCGCCTCGAATTGAATGTCTGTTTTCAGTGTTACGTGACAAGAGGCCTAATTTGAGTTTTGAGTGATTAAATTAACTGATTGCCAATAATTGCTGCGCGACGGACGGCTTGTATTGAATTTGAATTATTAACTTACCTTTGTTTGCAAGTAATTTACGTCAATTTGTATAGTGATTGCAATTGAAGCGCATTTTTAGTGATTGCATTTTGAACTGCATTTGACAATATTAATTTTGCTCGTGGGGCATTTGATATAGTTCGGAGACATTTTCCTTTGTCGGTTAAAACGGTGAACCTTGTGACTCGAGAAGAGATCGCGTTCTTACGCGTGGTTAGAATTTTGTTGCCAAGTAAAAATGGAAGTTGAACTTTGATCGCCCGTTCATTAGTGGTGCCGTGTGTCACGTGTTTGATTTCGATGAACGTTGAATTGGTTGACTTTGAAGTTAATTATATGTACAATAAAGTTGACAGACTGAAATAGTGAAGTGACGTCAGACTTGAGTTCAGATAAAGTGAACTATCTCTGGAGGATCGCACATTTGGAGAAACGCAGCGCCTGCGGATCTGCGGTTCGACTTCAATGGTTAAGTCAGGTCTCACATTGTACACACCACTGCCCACTACTTACATGCACCTCACTTATCACCTGACTGGTACCCTGTGGTCAACCCTACCTCCTGAAATAGATAAGTGCTTGCTTATTTATCAGCCGTTTTTGAACATTATCCATAGGCCGTTGGGCCCCGTCCTCTGTTGCCCGTCGATGGGATTACTCATGGGCCCTAGTCCAGTCAACCTTTGTTGGGGCAACTCAGAGCGTGAACACTAACATTCCTATCTTTCAATGCAAAAATGCTAGAACACTCGCGATTAACAACAAGTAAAAAGGAAAAAAATTATCATGATCAAAATATAAACAATATCTACAAAAATAAATATTATTGTTGCAGAGAAAAATTTAAACGACGAGAACGCTTTCTCTTAAGTTTGTAAAACTTTTAATTTATTAAAAATGTTCTCGGACCAAAAAAAGATGTACCTAACGGCGCTGATGATGGCCGATGATGATGATCTTAACTCGATTGTGTTTTGTTATAGCTTCTAAAATCAGATTCGAAACGACGTCAGTTTGAATCGCATTCGAAATCAATTTCAGGAATAAGCCTGCAGGTTATCAACAAAATTAGCCTCAACTAAATGAAAAACATGCGTGAGTGTCGTGAAACACTCGGTCCTTTCGTAGTATATTATTATTGATAAATTTATTATATTATTGATTAACAAATACAAATAAATGAATTACTAGCGTTTATTAAAATGAAGCGTCATTTAAAATAATATTTCTGTCATGCCAAATAAGAAAAAGTGCGAGGGAGATGGATATTATTCCACCTCGCTCGCACTATAGAAAGGGTCGTGACGGAAAATCTTACACTTTTTCTCGCCTAGCCACCATCCGCCAAAATCGTACCGTGCGATAAGGAACTTCGTACCAATAATATGTACTATAAGATCAGTTCAAGGTCTGCTCAAAAGTAACGGATACGGATACATCCAGAGATGTGCCGAATATGTAACATGCAACATACACTTATACTAACACTCGCTACCCGCGGTGCCATAAATTATCGGTGCGCTAGGGAGCAAGGACAGACGAGTGCGGTGCGTCACTTATCGATAACCGCTTATTGATTCTTAGAAGGACGAAGAATAGTGTGCGCTGGCGCGCAGTAGTTTATTAATAAGTAATTTAATAAATATTAATTACGTTTAGAGAGTATAAATACCTGTTTTAATATACTTCTATGGTAATTTGACATTTGAACGTTGCTGATTATTGATTAAAAAAATCATTTTGTTTATAGTCTAAGTATGTATTTTTTACCAATAATAAATGTAATTATTTAATAGTTTTCTTTTTATTTTGCATTCTTTACTTTTTCATAATATACACATCGACACGACAGTGGTGCGTCACTATGCCTGCCGTAAGGCCCGTAAGTGCGACAGAGAGCGCAACAGGCGGCGTCTTGTTTCCCCATTTTATTGCATCGCGGGCCAGTGTTACAAACTCAATTTTTTTCAAATCAGTATCAAAAATTAGTTGTGTTCTTTTAATTAAATTATTTTTAGTAACAAACAAATAAAATAATTAACAATTAAATATTTTGTGGATGGTTATACAAAAAAAATTCGTTACAAACAATTTTTGACGTAATAATTAAACGAATGAAGAATAACGGACCATCTACACTAAAATTAACATAGATATTTTTTTTCTGGTTTCTGTTAGTTTATTTGATAAATTACATGATAATGTTTCCTTATATTTACGCGAGGACTACACATTAAATGAAACTGATTTTTACGGATTGTATCGCGTTTAATTGTAACTTTTTTATTTCCCGACGTTTCCCGAAGATCTTAAAAACCCTCGTTAAAGAACATATACCTGACGTGAAGCACCGACGTATCGGGAATTCTGGAGTTTGTGAACATGTTCAAGATCGTCCCCGCCATTACATTAGATTTGATAGACCACAAATCCTCGCAAAAGAACACCGATTCCTACCAAGGCTAATTCGCGAGGCTATTGAAATTTAAAAAAAAAACATCCTAATTTCAATAGAGAAGATGGATGGGTGCCACCATCTGCTTGGGATCCTTGGGATAAAAAAATCCAAACCCAAGTATACCATTGCTAGACTTCAAGATACTGTAAGCTCATTCTGCGTAAATCGAACCAAAAATTAATATTAAAAAACTGAAGGTAGCCGGGATAACTATGACATCAGGACGTCAAACACCTCAGTCCCTCCCGTGACCATGGGTGCAGTAAAACATCCGAAACGTTGGGAATTAAAAAACTTAAAATTAAACGCGATATAATCCGTAAATCAATCGACGGATTCAACTCGGCTGGGCAGCGTTCGGGAAACTAGGACACATCTTCTCGTCAGGTATACCTCAAAACCTGAAAACGAAATTGTACAACCAGTGCGTGTTGCCAGTGATGACTTACGGATCTGAGACGTGGTCCTTCACTGCTGGCCGTATGAGGAAGCTCAAGGTCGCTCAGCGAGCTATGGAGAGGGCTATGCTCGGGGTTTCTCTGCGTGATAAACTTAGAAATGAGGATATCCGCAGTAGAACCAGAGTAACCGACATAACCCAACGGATTAGTAAGCTGAAGTGGCAGTGGGCCGGCCATATAGCTCGAAGAACCGACTACCGACGGGGAAGAAAGGTTCTCGAGTGGCAGCCTCGTACTGTTAGGCGAAGTGTAGGGCGACCCCCCCACGAGATGAAGTGACGACCTCATCATAGACCTAGACATGCAGGAAGTCGATGGATGCAGGTGACTCAGGACCGTGCTTTGTGGCATTCCTTGGGGGAGGCCTATGTTCAGCAGTGGACTTGTGAACGGCTGTAATGATGATGATGATGATGACGAATCCGTAAAAATTAGTTTCATTTAAATTACAGAAAACCAGCGTGAAGTAGAGGTTTACCTCTGCGTTTCGCTTGGTGAGTGCAGGTGGCCGGCGGCCCTTTTTACTGGAAATGAGGCATTCCATCTTAGTCCTCACGGGTGACAGCGCATCTGCATTTTGATTTGTAATAGAGGATAGATGTAGATGTCTATGGGCCGCAGCAACCACTTACCATCAGGTGGACTGTGTCCTATAAAAAAAAAACATGATATCAATTGTTAAGTTTCGATTGTCGGTTGTCGGCTAAGTTCACACTCATGAAATAAAATGTTAATTTTTTTTATTAACTTTTTAAAAATCCAATTATTCTGAAAGGACTGAAGTACAAAAAAAAAATTAACATGTAAATCATATTCCGTGGATTTCAAATCAAAATCCGTAGTTCCGTAGACGATGATAAAATTCCGTAGACCTTCGAAAAAATCCGTAGAGTTGGCAACGCTGCCGCGGGCAGTGTTTAACATTTATTAAACTTTTAGAAATAGCAACAGCAGCAACTATAAGAAGCACCTTAGTTTATCAATAACGTTTTCGTTAATATTATAACCCCTGATACAATTTAAATTTATTAAAAAAATAAATTTACATTGAGCGATCTAATTTTCTGGGACTTTGTTTAGAAGGCTTGTACTTTGCCCCATGAAGAGGTTACAAAAACTTTGGAGTCAAGTGGTGCTTGTTTCACGTTAAATACTAGAATTTACATCACTATTTTTAATAGAATAATTTTTGGATTTGTGTCGTTGCGTAAATACTCAGAACTTCCAAAGAGCAACACGAGCGACCGGTGGACCGGACGGGAGTAGCCATACAAAGGCGTTCCCCTATGTAAAAGTACAAGTCCACGCGGTCCTTCCTATGCGTACAATAAAACTAGTTGCAGCCGCACTGCTCACTACGACGTCCTATAAAAATGACGAATTGTTCAGTTTTTTGCTGAAAAAGAACTACTTACGTCAAATTTACAGAAAGATAGCATTAACTTACATATACAAGTAATTTTCAATCATGTTATGCTATTTACTTCTTTTTAAACTTAAAAATTACAATAATATTGGTAGTGTTGTTTCGTATTTGTTTAGCAACACAGGCCGCCCGCCTCCTACAATTTACAGATCGGTCGAGCGACTGATCAGAGTCAGTATCCGAGTTGGTGCTATCACCGAGCGATACTGTTATAATGTATCTATGTGTATGTGAAATTGTTATTGTTTTAATTGTTATGTGTGAGTATCCGTTATAGTGACAGGCGATTGATTTTTGTAAGCTGGTTACCCCGGACAAAAAAGATAGTTCTGTATCGGGAAAAAACACTATGGCTACTCCCTTCCGTGCCGCCGGTGACCCGTGTTACTTTATGTATAACATCTTAACTTGATTAGTCTCTTATTGACTTGATTGTTATATCTAAAAATATACAACCTTATACAAAATAGTTACATGTATCTTTCTAAACATTTTTCGTATTAAAATCTACTAACAAACATTCGATAAAATTCCCATACATTTTGCAAGTCGGGCAAATTTCAAATACGCTCTAAATAATATCTGTTGTTTTTTTGTATTACAGTTAACATTATACATAGAGTAATTTATAGTCTTTGTTTAAGAGAAATTTTAAGTAAATTAATAATGAATCAAATAATTTTTCAGACGGAGTGTTCAATAAGAAACAATCCAGGTGGCATATATGTATTTGATTATGGAACAGTACGAAGAAAACCTAAAAAGGATGCGGATGGTTTTAAAAAAGGAAATGATTTAAAGAATATACCTCGTGTGGCATTTGTAAGCGGAAAGAAACTGCAAATTGTAGATTTTGGCTAGGGAAATTTGATTTTAACTTTTCGCATATCACTGTTGTGAGACTTACTAAGGTGTAAAAGAAAACTCAATCTTAAAACTTGTACATCGGTTGTATCGAATTTATTCTCTCTTTTAACATTTATCTAAGCATTAACAGCCGTTTAATACATTTTGAAGTGATAGACAAATACACTGTGATTTCATTTTGTAAATAGTATATAAAACTCTAGAAAGATAAAATATCGAGTTTGGCAAGAATTCATAATAAATAAAAACACGTAATACTTCTACATAGTATTATACACAGGATTTGAACATCTATTAGTCGACCGGTTCAGGTTGAGCCTCGTCAACGGATGGGTCTTTCCATGTTGCAATTGTTTTTTGTTTTGAGCTTTCGACATCACAGTTGAAACCACTACTTTGGGAAAGTCGGGCGCGACGGAGAGCACGACGGGCGCGGAGTGCGCGGGATGTGCGAGGGGCGCGGGAGGCGCGGGGGGCGGCGGCGGCGGTCGCTCGCCCGCGCAGAACGAGTTGCGCAGCGCGCGCGCGCCGCCCTCCGCCAGCCGGCACTTCTTGGACAGCGATTCGAGCGTTCGGCCCGGCCGGTCGTAGCGCCCCACCAGCACCTTCACGGAGAGATCCTCGCCGAGCGGCGGCGACGTGCCCGCGCCCCCGCGCGTCACGCCGCGCCGCGCCGGCTCGCCCTCCAGCCGCGCTTCGAACTCCTTCTTGAGGTTGCTGACGAGGCCGATGGGTGCGGGGTGCGGCGCGAGGGGCGCGAGGGGCGCGGCGGGCGCGGCGCGCGGCAGGTCGGGGTGCGAGGCGGCGGCCAGGCGGCGGCGGCGCGGCGCGGCGCGCAGCCACGTGTCGGCGGGCGCGGACGCCGACAGCCGGCCGCCCCACGTGGACGCCCCGCGGTCACGCGCCCGCTCCATGCGCGCCAGCTCCTTCAGTATGGCACACGTTTCGTTGAACTTCCTCTCGTTGGCCGAAATGTCCGGCTCCCGAGGCCCAGCGCGCCGTGCGCCTCTGCTCTCGCTGTGCTCGCTGATGATACCGAGGTCGGAAGCCGGTTTGGGCGGCGGGATCGAGTCGACGCTCTTTTCGCTTCGCTCGTCGCCCTTGTCCTTGCTCCTTTTGGCGGGATCGTCGCGGATCACCACCTGTGGCCGGGTCGATCTGGTGTCGTACGAGCCCCACGACGAGTGTCGCGAGAGATCGGGCACTACAGCGCTGTCGAAGGAACTCCAGGAACTCTGTCTGCTAGGCGGCGGGGCGTCGTCTTCGATAATTCTCCTGTCGTCATTGTCTATATTACGGTCTACAAAATTTGAGAAAGCGTCACTTGTTTTTATCTTAACGTCTATTATACCACTGTCACTTTTCATTATATTATCACTATCGTTACCGTTCCTACTTTCATCACCTCTAGGCCAGGGAGCTTCCCCAGGATCCCATGTATGTATCTTGTCGGCTTCGACGTCCGAATGAGAGCACTTGTGACCTAAATTTCGCACTGGCGACGCCTGTGGTTGCTTGCCAGGTACATCGACTATTTGAGCTGACAACCCGATCGATCCCTCCGACGATCTGCTACTGGGCTCCTCATTGAGATTACCAAAATTTAATCTTTGATATCGTCTGTTGATATCTCTTCGATCAATCGAGGCTGCACTTTCTATTTCATTAACAATATGCTTAACCGATAGAGCCGTTTCTTCCTTTTCTTCTTTTAATCTTATAATTTGATTTGGTGAAACGCTGTAGCTTCCGTTGGCGCAAGGCATTAACATATGGCGTGTTTCAGACGCTAAATTCTCTAGTGAAACTGAAGTCGGTGGCAAAAGTTCAGAAGCGAGTTTAGTGTCTGGGGACCAAGACCTAGGTCGTCCCGAATATGATCCAGTTAAAGCTAAAACTAAAGGCGTAGGATCCATAATCTTATTTTCTATCTTTGAGGCAGTTTTAGGGGATTTTAAATTAGTTTCTGATTTAGATCTTTGTAATTTTTCCTTATTCTTCATAGCTTGTAGTATACCTTGATACGTCTCAAGCTGACTAAGAAAATTAGTATTAGGTTTAATACAATTTCTTTTTGCTTTTACATGCTTTAAAGCCTTATCAAAATTCCAATTAAACGCTTTCATAGCATAAGCAATAACAACGGAAGCGGACCTGCTGATCCCCATTTTACAATGCACAAGCACTTTTGACCCTTCATTCCTCGCTTTATTAATATATTTAAATGTGTTATCCCAGTGTTTCAAAAGATCAGTCTTTTCGTCATCATACACTCTTATGTTTAGGTAATCAAACATACCGGGAAAAAAATTATCTATCTCTCTTGTCACATTTAAAATATGACTAACCCTGAAAATAAAAGAAAATACGGGAGTTAAATTATAACTGCTCTAAATGACAATTTAAGTGAGGGTAACATAACATTAGCTTCTAGAAAAGTAACCAAAATCTAAGCAGAGAGCCACTGTGTAGTTGTACTCATATTATGGCTGCAGCACGAATGAGTCGGTTCCACCGGGGAAGGACTATATGATCGCACAGATGACTAACGTAAAATAGCAAATAGCACTACGTTTCTTATGGTGAGTGGTGAGAGTCCGGAGGTGGCAACACATCTGAATTTAGATTTTTACTCAAGGATAGATGTAGGTCTTTACGTCTATCTATCCTTGAGCGTGGCGTTCACTTACCATCAGCTGGACTGTGTGATCGTTGGTCACGTTTACTTCTATTTAAACAAATTAAATGTATCGAGTGAGTCCGTCACGTTTACAATGTACCGAGTTAATAAGCGATTTTATGCTCAAATACTGATTTCAGCTGAAATTCGATCGCATCAAACAACACGAAAGGTGGTTGATATAGATGAATTTTATAATCCGTACAATGCGAGCCACAGAGCACAGAATAGCTGCGCCATCACATCGCCGGCTAGCCGACTACCGACGTGGTATATCTGTGCTCTGTGATGCAAAGGACAAAGGGTTGATTGCGCCTTACCCGTTTCGTTGCAATTCTTCAAGGTTGCTAGCGTTCCACTCGGAGCCGAGATACACGTGGTCGAATATTTCCGTTGGTGCGTCCATTTGTCCCAGTATGGTTAGCATCTCTTGGTCGATGAACGACTTGTACTCAGCCAGATCCATGTCGAGCTCGTCCTCTAGCCTCCCTCGGATAACTTTGCTGGTCACTTCATCCAAATCCACGGTCATCATGATCTCCTTTAGCGTGCATCGTATCACACGTTCTGTTTCATCTCTTTCTCTTGGCCTGTAAAAGAAAATGATGAACTCTAATTAAAAAGGAACGGAAATATGAATATGAATTAATAACTAAGCAGCGTATGAGAATTCTCAAGTGAAAGAGCCACGCTGCAAATGAATATTTTGGACTTGACCGCAGAAGGACCAGGCTTCATCGTAAAATAGTAGCTTATGGCTAATCAACATTAAGCCAAGCTGCGCTGCTCTGGGCTTGCTAAGCTAATTATTTCATGCCATGTTTTTCTACAAGTAATTTAGAGTTGGCGAAGAGGCATTCCATCTGAATCCTCATCGATCGGACAATGCAGATAAATTATAGTCTTTATAAATAGGTCACAACTTCCATTTACCGTCAGGTGGACTGCTCGATCGCTTATCATTCTTACTAATTTTAAGGAAGGGGCAAACGAGCATGCGGCTCACCTGATGGTTAATATAATAAAAGTTATAAAAAGTAAATAACTGCCGCCAATAAACAACTGTAACACAAGGGGAATTGCAAGTGCGTTGCCGGCCTTTTAAAAAGAAGTAAGCTCGTTTCTTGAAAGTCTCAAAGTCGTAGTGGGCCGGAATTATCGCCGGTGATAAACGGTTCCAAAAGAAGTCGAACAAGGAGGAAAACTACAAATAAATCTCACAATGATTGACCGCCAAGCATCCAGATGTGCGAATGTGAAATTTGGCGGCTGGAATTAATCAAAACAATTCCTCTGTGCACTCCACGTGTTAAGTGCGACAGAAAATGCTAAAGGGCGCAACGTTTCTTTACGTGGTAGAGTCATGCTGCAGCATATTAGTAGTAGTTGTAGCACGAATGGGTCGGCTCGACCGGGGAAGGACCACGCTCTCACAGAATTCCAGCGTAAAACAGCAGCTTAACGCTGCTGTGTTTCGTATGGTGACTGTAGAGAACCGGAGAGCCCTTTTATTGGAATAGAGGCATTCCATCTTAGTCCTCACGGGTGACAACTCATCTGCATTTTGATTCTTTATTGAGGATAGATGTGGATGCCTATGGGTCACAGAAACCACTTACCATCAGGTGGACTGTGTGCTCGTTTGTCATCCTATCCCTATAAAAAATGCAACAATCTCGTGTATGTTAGATGTAAAATATTCAGACCGGCGACGGGAAACAACATCAATGGTAAAAGACATCTGGTACTGCGATCGAGAATCCTCCTTCCTAAGCTTGGCGGTTCGGTAAATCCCTCTTAGGCAAGGCTCGCCATCAAACGTAAAAGTTTGGCGAGTTTAGAATTAAGTAACACCACTGTTTCATAAATACATTAATAAATAAATTAAAAAAAAAAACTGTTTTCGCTCTGTTTCAATAGATCGAGGAAAGTTTCTTCGTATTTTGTTTGTATAAAATTGCAGAAAAATCTCTTTGATTGTATTGTATGTATCTGGCTGGTTTTAATAACAATACATAACAATAAAAAATAAAGAATAACAAAAAGTAAAAAAAAAACTTTCCCGCCATTTTCAAATTTTGATTTGAAGAAATTCGATAGATTCTGAAGTTTTATTACAAACAAGAGAAAAATGCGACTCAACCCGCGAAAAAAATGTGACGTTTATGGACCTAATGCAGTGTCAGTAAGAGTAGCACAAAGTTATTTCAAGCGTTTTCAGTCCGGGAACTTTAATGCCCTCATACGGATAAAGTCGATGCCATTTTTAAAAAAGTGGACCAAGATGGGCATATTAGTAGTTACGACATAGCCGAGGAACTGAGGATTGCCCACAAAGTCTGGCTATACAGAAAAGTTCGATATTTGAGTACCACACGAGGTCACTGAAAGAAACCTCACTGTGTGTACTCATTTGCGATTCTCTTTTCGAAAAGATTGATCAGTGGTGATAAAAAGTGACTACTACGACAAGAACGTGCGAAAAAGATCATGGTCAAAGGGTAGTCAAGCTCCACAGACTGTAGCAAAACCCGGATTAACACGTAATAAGGTAATGCTGTGTGTATGGTGGGATTGGAAGGGCATCGTTTATTATGAGCTTTTACCGCCGGGCAAAACCATCGGTTCGGATCTCTACCGCGAAAAATTAATAAGACTCAAGCAAGAAATTGAGAAAAAACGGCCGGAATTGATCAACAGAAAAGGACTGGTTTTCTATCATGAAAACCCAGACCACACACCGTATATGTCGACAATGTAATATTAGTTTTTAAGTCATAAATTAATGAAGAAATTTTCAACAGGTGACTGTTAAATTTGACATGTGTAACTTGCAACTTTTTCCTTAGTTATTAACATAAATAAAGAAATTTAAGTATAAATAATATAGAATTGTATTTTTATTTGTGCATTAATGAATTATTTAAGCACTACATTCCTCAAACAACCAACACAAACCAACGATATTTTATTAGATATGATTAAGTAAAATACGAAATTAAAAATAATTTTATTCTACGTTAAACGGCAATTAATAGTTTAGTCGGCCTTAACAATGACACGAAAAATCTCATTAGCGGTAATTGCGAGAGCAACGATTCATTTAATGACGCAATTTTATGCCAATGAGCCTAAAATGCAATAAGCTTCTTGTTCCATTTTACACGCTACGAAGTTTTAACATAACAACATATTTGCTGACGTTGGATTGTTGAAAGGTTAAGAAACGAGGTCTAGGTAACGCAAAATTACCTTTTAACAGAGAACCCATTCTAGTAACTGCCAGAAAAAAACTCATTGTTTAAATGCACAATGTTTCTGAAAACTTTTGTGTGAATATTTATTACGTACTAGCTGTTCCCCGCAACTTCGCCTGCGTGGAATTTATTACAATTGGATTTTACTTTTTGCGCGGAACCTTAATTATTTTTCTAAAATAAAAGTAGCCTAAGTTACTCCTTATAACATCTGCCACTCCAAATCGGTTCATCCGTTCCGGAGATAAGCCGGAACAAACAGACAGACAGACTGAGAGAAAAAAAATTAAAATTGCTTTTCTGCTACATGTGCCGTATATAGTTTTATATGCATTTAGTAAAAAGCTGTTATTTTGACATTACAAACAAAAATTTCAATTTTATTTATGTATATATTACGGATATATATATAGATAATACACACGTGTGTGCAATTTGCTAGTTAATTTATAGGTTCATGAACACACATAAAGTCACCGTCAAGTCGTCTTAGTTAAATGCCACGTTTTACAAAAACGCAGTTAATTTGATCGACAAATCATACATTAGACTATGGGAAAGATAACTTACGACTTTGCCAAACTAAACTATTTGTCGAGACTGATCGGTGAGAGGCAAAGACTGACGTAGGGCAACAATCTCAATCGTCGTCGTTAACAACGTAACATAGGATTCGTACGATAAAAATGGGGATACAAGATACAATGTCAATGTCACAGAATTCATTATAGTACAAGGTGCTACGAGAGTGACACTAAAAGTTGTTAGAAAATCAAAAACTGAACTAACTAGCAAGTTATTAGTTTTATTATATCTTTTCAAAATAGTGTCCATT
Source organism: Parnassius mnemosyne (assembly GCA_963668995.1). Taxonomy (NCBI): domain Eukaryota; kingdom Metazoa; phylum Arthropoda; class Insecta; order Lepidoptera; family Papilionidae; genus Parnassius; species Parnassius mnemosyne. The sequence goes on along the minus strand of CAVLGL010000035.1, from coordinate 26,211,465 downwards.
TACATCAATACATCGCTGCATCCGATGGAACCACTGAGAAAAGCACTTTGCCCACTCGTCCTTAGGGATCTCTTTGACGGCATTTTGAAATAATTTTTTTCTCAAACAGTACGCGTCCCCGAATGTCGAAACTTTGTGTGTGTGTGCTTATAATAATGTAACCTTTCTGTAAAAAAAATCCCAACTCGACGGACGTCAATGGAAAGCTAAGCCCTAGTAACTCCAAGTTTGACGTCGCCAAGTAGTCGATTGTTTGCTTGACGGTGTGCGACGAGGCGTAGTCGTGGTGAAAGAGGATCCTAATGCGAGGTCGTTTCTCGAGAACTGTTTTCAAGACAAGTGCCGAACAATTGTTAGTGTACCACTCTGCAGTAACTGTTTTTCGATCCTAGATTTTTGTGTAATGACCTGTCCTTTCGAAGGACGAGGGCACCATCTTTTTTCCCAAGCTTCGACCTCACTTCACTTTGGTTGGCAACTCTTCGGAAGGAAATATCCAGACAGCAGACTGTCTCTTCGTTTCAGGATCATAACAATAAATCCAGCTTTCGTCACCCGTATGTATGTCGAACACAGCATTTGAGTCACCTCCGTTAAATCTTTGAATCATTTCACGACACCAATCAACAACACGACGGAGTTTTTGGGCCTCTGTCAAATTATGAGGTATCCACCGGGCACAAAGCTTTCTGACCGCTAAATGTTCATGGAGGATTTTGTGCACTTGACTAATACCGATGCCTAAAAGCTTGTCCGAATCTACTGGCTGATAAATCACTCTTTTGTCAGTCTCTATCATACGCCGCACAACACTGATGTTATCTTCAGTCGTCGCCGTAGAAGGCCGTCCCTCACGCAGATCATCAGTGAGATTAGTGCGACCACGTTTAAACTCATTAAACCAGTTGTAAACAGTGGCACGAGAAGGGGCTTCATCGTGCAATGCCAGTCGAAGTCTATCATAACTTTCTTTTTGACTTAAATGACATCGAAAGTCATAAAAATCGTTGTACGAAAATTTTCTCGCGTTAAAATCATGCTCACGTGATACAAACAACTCCTTTTGACGGCTCCGTGGCGTAGTGGCTTAGCAATGAGTTCCTGCGCTGGGGGCCGCGAGTTCGAATTCCGCACGCAACAAGTATTTGTATGGCCTACAAATAATTGTTCCGGGTTTGGATGTTTGTCCTTGTGCAGTTTATGTTTGTAAACTAACTTTCTTGTTGGCTTAAATGACATCGAAAGACGTGACACACACAATTTTCAATTTGCAGCCAAATCGTAAACAAATGACAAATTAATAAAATACATACACAATAATATTGTAAAAAGAGTTCCATTTTCAAAATTTGAACTTATTTTTTTATTATATCGTTTACAAGTGGCCAGTTCTAAAAACTTTCATTGTCGCCCTCGTATAATGTCTCATCACAAATTTTAGCAACCAAAATTCACCAAAATTGTTATAGTATCAAAATAGTGAAACCTCAGACTGTGTATTTTTATCACGTATCGAGTTATTGCCGTCCCATCGGACTATGATCGGATATGCTTGCGCACAGGTGAACTCTATTCTTTTAGATTTTGACATTGTCAAAGTAAGGGATTACAACTCCATCGAATACGATAGGCGGTACAGAGAACCAGTCAATTTTTGAGATAAAGCTCTACCAATAATGATAGCCTGAGACTTTTTAGGGTTGACATTTAGGCCATATGATTTACTCCACTCGTGAATAAAATTTAGATCCTTATTCAATGTAGCGGTTGTATTCGGCAAATTCTCAAGAGTTGACTGGGTGTAAATCTGGATATCATCCGCATACACGTGGTAGAGAGAAGATATTTTATGAGTGATTGAATTAATGAAAATGGAAAAGAGTAAAGGTGACAACACGCCGCCCTGCGGCACGCCTGAAGTAATATCACACCTAGAGGAGTAAGTTTCATCGACACGAATACACTGCCGACGGCCACAGAGATAACTTTGAAACCAGTTAATTACTGATGGAGATATGTTAAAGGAACACAACAGACTCAACAGTATATCGAAGTCAACAGTATTGAACGCATTACTAAAATCCAGCAGTAAGTTGACTGTGAGTTGTTTATTATCCATAACCGGAATTGTAAGGAATTCAATAAATTGTGCTTATTAAGGAAAAGGGTCAACTGTTGGCAAATAAGTTTTTCAAGTACTTTAGAAAGGAAAGGTAAGATCGAGATGGGACGGAAATCAGAGGTTGACGGGATTAGATCTCTTCGGAAGGGGTATAATATGAGCACTCTTCCAGGCTTGAGGGAATTTAGAAGAAGAGACACAGCATTGAGTAAATAAGTGATAATAGGAGTAATAACATCAAGGCGAGGAACAATCATATTACGGCTACATTATACAATATAACAATATAATCCTATCCTGTTGAGATGACTAGTCTCCATTGAGAGTGGCTACCGTGACCGAAAGCGGCCATTATCAAGTTTTTACATTTCATCGAGACCCTGTGAAGCACATATAATTAAACCGAGTCGTATCTTACCATTAACCTTCAGTCGTTATTTTCGCATCTTATAAATAGTAGGTAACGATTGACGGTTGGCACGAAATCGTATTAACCGTCCTTAATTTTTGCCTAAGAAAGATTCATTGATTATATTATGCTCGTACGTCATATTGGCTAAAGTTTGTTACTGATTTTTAGCGGAATTAGAAAAGGAGGATGTTCACAATTTGACTGTGTGTTCTTTTTTGTATATTACGCGATATCTTCGTCAGCTGTAAACCGATTTTAATAATGATTTTTTTATTAAATAGGTGATAATATTACTGTCTGGGATAGTCTTATATAAATTTGACAAAAAGATTCCACCCATAAGGGTGGGAAAAATGGGCAAAAAATGTTTGATGTCAAATTAGGTTTTTAATTAAAATTCAAAGGCTAAAAGACTTCAAACAACGGCCAACATCAAAGGCTTTCTCATAGTCTACATACACAAGACATTCTGGCAGTTTGTACTCTTCGATTTTCTGTACAATTTGCCGAAGGTCTGTGGTGTGAAACCCTTTTCGGAAACCGGCTTGTTCGGGAGGCTGGAAGTCGTCGAGTTATCGTCGTAACGACAATCAAAAACAGCACGTAGACGCTGTCAACAAAGCGTTGTTGCCTTTTTCTACCGACTTCAAACAAGAGGAGGTACTTAATTCGACTGTATGTTTATTCGAAAGCCGTTGTCATCAATCAGGACTTAGATTAAATAACTCAGTCAATAACTGTACTGGCTCTCTTCGCGCTCAAATGCAAGTGTCCTGCTGCTGCAGACGGATTCCAAGGCAGAAAGGGAATCCTACCAGCTTATAGACAAAGTAGAGGTTAAACGAAAGAACAAAACGACCGAAGATAGGAACGACCGGACGCTAGCATCAAGGTATTTCTTGTTTTAGTGATGTTTGCCTTTCTAGCCAAGGAGCATATGGCATAACGTGACAGTGGGATCTAATGATGAGCAATCTGTGTCTGTGTTTATAGTGTTTCTGAACTGCATAGTGTACGTCTAAGTTATCTAAGCCGCAAAGTTCACGTAAGATTTGTGGAGCATCGACATCGTTTAGTTTGGTAATAGGAATGCGAATTCGCCAGCGTGATATTAATTGTTTTAATAATAAATTATATCATAGTAGCTCGAAATCATCAGTGAACCAATTAGATCGAACAGTTTATATAAAAACGCATTAATATACATACTATATATTCTGGGGGAGCTCGACAAGCTTTAACCTTACATCAAAACAACCGATAGAAATAAAAAAACTGGCTATGTTTTCAAGTGAGGCGGTTAGCTTTTCAAATGTAACAAATTAATTATAATTATTTTCTCTCTGTTGGCTCTTGCAAAACCTTCGGGAGAATATGGGGTAATAGATATTCTTACACCGCCACTACATGGTACCGTACTAGAATAACATACTAGAATACAATAGGCTGAAGTCTAAAAAAGTGTGCCGGGTTGAACTTCTTAAATTCAAAACTCAATTGTCGTAAGTTTACTGATGAACATAGGCTTTCCCTAGAATGCGCAATCAGGTGTACAATTTTTTATGTTCGAAAATTTCCTGCAATTTTTCTTCAGGCATGTCAGTAGTAGTCTCTTGAATTTTATAATATTATTTACATAATGATTATAAATGAATGAGAAGGCGCGACTGACTTGAGCCTGAGCGAGTCCGGCGAGGGCGGGCGGCGCGACTCGAGGCAGTCCATGGCGTGCCACTCGTTGAGGCAGGAGCGGTCGGAGTCCACGCGCGCCTCGTAGTACGCGCACCAGCCGTGCGACGCGCCGCCCGCGAAGTGGTTCAGCTCGCGCGCGCGCCCGCTGGCGCGGTGCAACGTTTGCAGCGCCGACCTGCAGCCCACGCACCTTATTGTTTAACCACGGACCCGCTTCAAAATGCATCGCACACTCATTACACGAGGACTACCCTTAGCGTACATTATTCCTATTTGTAATAATCGATAAGTAATTCAAAGATGTTTTATAATATCACATAGAGGTACATAATTTCCCCAGAATATCTTTTCTACAGATTGATGCAAATCCCCAGATTTTCCGGCCATTTTCATTAATTAATGGAGTATATTCTTCATTGACTTGCAAAAAATAAATGAGACAAAACTAATGTTATGGAGACGTTTCGAGGTTATTTTTTTTTTGTTATTATTTAGGTATTTTAACTTTTATAATTTTTATCGCAATTAATATACGGAGGTGAAAATCAATACATCATCCCCGTAAAAATAATCGATACCAAATTGCTTTGAGGTCTATATTAGAAACAACCCAGTATAGGAAAACGCTTCAAAATTTCGATTCGGTCCTTCTTTAAGATTCTTAAAAAAAGTTTCCACTTGATAATCGGTATGACAGACGAACACAAAGACAGTCAGCAGAGCGACTAATGAGGCACCGTTTTACCCTTTAGGCACGGAACCGTAATCATGAATCGTAACTAACTAACCGTTTGAAATTAACTAAAACATGATATGATATGTCTTGATGGCAAACATAATATAAACCTAGATGTGCAGAAGCAGAGATTGAGCAACTTTAGCAGAAGTAGAGAATAATATTCCGTAAAAGTCTGAAACTGAAAACATATTTCTGCTAATCTTTGAAGTCAAGTTAGATCTTCATTAAATTAATCTAATATATAAAAAATAATATTTGTTTGTTCGTATTTTGCGCTGCCATACCGTTCATCAGATTGCGCTAAAACTTTGTCAACTGATTGCTTGCAATCTACGCGAAGGTTTTAGGCATAGTACAATTAATTTACAGTAGGTGGCATGCGTATCGTACCGACAAGTTTATTTCAAAGTCAGATGTCATTCAATTTCAATGCATGTATAATACCTCCTCCTAATTAAACAATATGACTGTTCCAAATTTAAAACGATATTTCCACAATTATTTCTTTTGCGATAGCAATACGCCGGATACCAGCTAGTAACTAATAAAACAAAATGCCCTAAGGGAAAATAGGCGGTAGACGAAATTAATCTTTAGCAATTATTCTAGAACTACCTATGATTATGGCTTGGCATTTCGTGGAATTAATGGCTATTATACAACTCCATCATCAAAACATAATTATAAACAACGACAAGTCCTTAAAAACAGTTAAAGTTTTTTTTCTATAATTAATTCACACTTACCACATTGCTTGCACGGATACAGGCTTGAATATGTGTTGTTGGTTGCACACACATACGCTGAACCCTCTGCGGACAATGAATCCTTAATAAGTTATTGTTCATAGTTCACCCGAGAGTACAGTCAGCTATGTAGCTTCTTGTAATTGTTCTCCGAGTGTCGAGTACGATAATATCGGCGTCACACGTGAAGGCTGCTACACTGTGTATTCATAAGCGAACGAAGATATTGGCAATGGGTGTGAGTAATGTTAAAACCGTTAAGTGGCAAGACCTAGTTTTCCTGATACCAACTAGGACAATTTGCGATCTGTTAAATTTCAGCCATAAATTTACGTATATTTGACGATTTGGTAGCGCAGGGGCTAAGTGTTTGCTGCTGGTCCGAATGCCGCACTAAACAAGTCTTTCAATATTATTTTAATTATTTTCTTAAAAAAAACCGGCAAAGAGCGAGTCGGACTCGCGCAGCGAGGGTTCCGAACAAATAAGTTTAAAATTATTAAAAATATTTTTATTATATGATGTAACTAAAAATTTATGCTTTTCGCAATTTTTCCTTTATCTGTGCTATAAAACGTTGCTTCGTACCAAATTTCAAGATTGTGAATTCACGGGAAGTACCCTGTAGGTTTTGATTTCCTTGCGAATGTCGAAAATTTACGGCATAAACGGCTGTATTTTTTGATTGCATTGGCTTAGAAGTTTGATTTTTTCACAGCTCTAAGGGACAGTAGACTTGAGTATTTGATATGAATTTCAGCTTGATAGCTCCACACTTTCCTGAGAAAAAGGGTCTTGACAGACAGACAGACAGGCAGACGGACAACAAAGTGATCCTATAAGGGTTCCGTTTTTTCCTTTTGAGGTACGGAACCCTAAAAAAACATTACCTCCACACTAGGATGTTCTCCTGTATCGTGGAGCAGTTTATATATGTACTTAAATTTCACAAGGACAAACATCAATACCCGGAACAATTATTTATTTCGTAGGCCATACAAATACTTGTTCCATGCGGGATTGAACCCGCCGCAGTCCTTAGCGCTGCAACTTTTTGCTAAGCCACTGCACCACGGAATCTGAAAGTTTCTTTTTGTGCAATTTATATAATAACAGCCATCACCATACGAGAGATATTTCTAGTGCATTGGACCTTTTTTAAAGACAAAAACAAATAAAATAAAAATAGCACATGGACTTCCCTAAATCCTAATAATTATCACATTCTTCTAATTCTGTAACTAACTATATTACGACGACCATGTGGTTAAGTGAATACAAAAAGTGATGAGAAAAGTGATGGTTAAGTGAATACAAAAAGCGGAGAGTATTTTGAAAATACACGGTTCAAAAATAATCATCGGTTTAGGAGTCAGAATGTACTGTGATCGTTCCCGCATCTAACACTGCATTAGTCTGCATCCAATCTTATCGCATAAGTATTACACTGGACACGAGTAAGTAAGGACGACGCAAACAGTAAGATTGTAATATATATCTAACGCATTAGTCTCCTCAGAATGAGAACCGAGATTTGGGGCCGCTGCGCTGGCTTGACTTGAGTGTCTAAGAAACTTTTTTGATTTTCTTGTGTCACCTTGTCTTCAAGTAGTCTTAAAAGATCAATAAAAGCTATTGATTCTATAAAATAAAATAAATTATTTATGTAATGTTTGAGTGCTATGTTTTTCTACCAATAGTTTGTAGGATTATTTATTTTTATAATCTATACTTTTAAGTACTCTTTCACTCTTCCGCCCCGGGTTCTCTTTCGTAACAGACTCTATAACTCTTAGATTTTCATCTTTCATAAAAATTCTTGTGATGATTAAAGGTACTTATAAATCTACTAGATTCCTTTACACCAAACTTTTTTACGTGTTAGAGCCATGCTGCAGCTATATTACTGGTATAGTTGTAGCTCGAATGGGTCGGCTCGAACGGGGAAGGACCATGCTGTCACAGAATACGTAGGTCACTCAATAAGTTTTGAGATGTTCGAAATTTAAAATGCAACGCACCCGTGTTATATGTTTCGAAAAAGCAAATTTATTTTAAAATAGATCTTCATAAGCCAATTGCTCAATATTAAAAAAAAAACAAAGTTCTATTATTTTCCTGCAACGCTTCCCGCGCTTTTATTTAAAACGAAGGATCTTAACCGTGAACATTTGCGCGCTATGATATACATATTATGATTTTAAATTTGGTTTAACCGAACAATTAAGTTTACAACTGTTACAATCAGCGTTAGGGGACTCAGCTCCATCACGCGCAACAATTTTTAGGTGGTTTGCTGAATTCAAAAGGGGTAAAATTAATCTTAAAGATGACCAAAGAAGCGGGGCCCCGCAAACAGCAGTAACGGCAGAAAATGTATGGACTACTGAAATGTTGGTTCGAGAAGACCCACGAATCATATATACGGACATCGAAAAGATTATAGGCATTAGTTCGGGGAGCATTCGTACTATCCTATATCAACATCTTGGAGTGAGGATGCTTTGTTGTCGATGGATCCCTCGTTTGCTCTTTGAAAGCGAAGAACAGACTCGTGTGGATTGGTGCCATGAAATGCGTCTACGTTTTGAAAACGAGACATTTAGGCGTGTTTCAGAAATCGTTACTGGTGACGAGACATGGATCTATCAATATGATCCGGAAAATAAAAGGCAATCATCGGTATGGGTCTACTCAGAAGGACAATTACAGACAACACTGCAAAGACCTCGCAACGTGGGCAAAAAAATGGTGGCTAATTTTTTTTCGCGGAGCGGACATTTGTCGTCATCAATGCTGAAAAATTGTAGGTCGGTCAACTCTGAATGGTATACTACAGTTGTATTACCCAAAGCTTTTCAAGCTGTACGGGAGAGAAGACCAAAGACCGGGCTTCGGGAAATCATGCTGCATAACGATAACGCTTCTTCACATACGTCCCTTAGAACAAAAGCGTTTATTGAGGAATATGGTATTGAAACTCTAAGTCACCCACCCTACAGCCCTGACTTAGCTCCTAGTGATTTCTTTTTGTTCCCAAGAGTCAAAGAAAAAATAAAAGGCAAGTTTTATTCAAGCGCCGAAGAAGCCGTGGCTGCCTAGTGCCAACGAAGAAGCGATTTCCGACCTGTCAGATCAAGACTGGCAAGTGTTTTCAGAGTTGGTTTAGGCGAATGGAACTTTGTATAGAGCATGATGGAGAATATTTTGAAAAGATGTAAAATAAATATTAATAGTATCTAGAATACTTTTTGTATATCTCAAAACTTATTGAGTGACCTACGTACCAGCGTAAAATAGCAGCTTAACCCTGCTGTGTTTCATTTGGTGAGTGTAAAGAACCGGAGACCATTTTTACTGGAAACGAGGCATTCCATCTTAGTCCTCAGGGGTGACAACGCATTTGCATTTTGATTCGTAATCGAGGATAGATGCAGATGTCTATTGGTCACAGCAACCACTTACCATCAGGTGTGCTATGTGCTCTTTTGTCACCCTTATCCTATAAAAGAAACCTTGTCATAAACACTCTGTTTAAATACATAATAACTTCTAAATTTCTTACCCGTCGCCGTCTAACTTGATGGAGGTGTCGGCGAGCACTCGCAATACCAGCCCCACGGTGATCCTCTCGTTGCAGTCGATGCCGAGCAACGCCGCCTCATCGTTCCGGCATACTACCACCAGATAACGCGTGCGACCAGCGTGGGCGCTCTCCAGTTTCACCGCCTAGCACCATTATTTAAGCCCAATTACATAAAGTAAGAATCAAAACGTTTCTCATGGCTTTAACCTAGTGGTTCCAGTGTTGATCTGGAATTAAATAATGCATCAGCTACCATTCCTGCCGTGCGCGTTTAAAGGGCGAAAAATTCATGAAACCACGTAGATCGGTTTAAATAATGCAGGCGAATGACCAGCAGCCACTACACACCTATTAATTTATTACCTACTAGCTGTGCCCCGCGGTTTCACCCGCGTATATCACGCGTCTGCGCCTTCGACATGCGAACTTCGAGAGAGACATCACGATGGACGGTTGCTGAATTAACAAAGATTTAAAAAGTGAAATATGTTACTAAAATTACATGGTTAACGTAATTAGTGGTTATGCATGATACAGGTACTGATACGAATAATGTGGCCTATTTTGTACCGGTGTTACTGTTTCACATTTTAACATGAAAAAGTAGTTATTGTGACATAACTGTAATAGTTAAACATATGGTATCGCAGACTTTTTTGTAGATATTGATATCTTCTATAAAACTGAAGTACATTACTTTGCTCTATTATCAATAGTTTCCGCAGCATATGCGATATAAGGAATTTTTTTTTGGTATTTTTTCACACCTTGGGTTACATTAATGAAGTTTTCATACGGATCCCTAACTTTTTGAAAATATTATATAACCTATGTTCATCAGGAATAATGTAGGATTCTAATGGCGAAAGAATTTTTCAAATCGGTCCAGTAGTTTCGGAGTCTATTCAATTCAAACAAACAAACAAATCTTTCCTCTTTATAATAGTATAAGTGTAGATTATTCTAACATCAAATACAATTTTATTTTAGTGCAGAACAAAATTAAATTCTATAAGAAAGAAAAAAAATTCTATAAGCAGTAATAAATACTCGAGAATAATATGGTAAAGTAACCAACGAGGCAGTAATTTTATGTATACGCTCAGACATAAAATTACTGCATCGTCGTCGTGATATAATATCCAAATCCCGGGTCGGATCAAAATCAGTTATAAGGTTTTTCTGTCAAAAAGTGTCAGTAGCAACTCAGAGTCAAGTAGGCGGTGTTTCACCCCGTGCCTTGGAAAACACTGTCGCATTCGACTTTGGGAGTGGGAGAATAGAGAGAGCATTTTTTTTATAGGAAAGGGGGCAAACGAGCATGCGGCTCACCTGATGGTAAGTGACTACTGCCGCTCATGAACAACCGCAACACCAAGGGAATTGCAGATGCGTTGCCGGCCTTTTAAAAAGGAGTAGGCTCTTTTCTTGAAGGTCCCTAAATCGTATCGGTCCGAAAAAATCGCTGGTGGTAAAATATTCCACAAGGAAGTTGTGCGAGGAAGAAAACTTCTAAATCGCACAGTGATGGACCGCCAATCATCCAGATGGTGTGGATGGTATCAGGAGTTCTGCCGCGATGTGCGTTCGTGAAATTTGGCGGCTGGAATTAATCCGAACAATTCCTCAGAGCACTCCCCGTGGTAAATGCGAAAGAAAATGCAAAGAGATGCAACATCTCTTCGCAGCGCCAATGAGTCGAGCCGATCGGAAAGGACTCGGTCGTCGACGATTCGAGCCGCTCTGCGCTGGATGCGGTCAAGTGGAAGTAGCTAGCACTGGGGAACCCCAGCCCAGAGATAGGAACAACCCACCACCTCCCATGGCCCCACCGACCCTCAGGTCATACGGGCCGAATCTCGGGAGATGCACGCGGTACTTGCACGTGGCTCTTTCCCGCGCGCACTTTCTTGACTCCCTACAAATATTTAATCTGTTCCTTGTCCCAGTTTAACGTCATTCTCTCCCTTCTGGGGCTAACGACACACTTATGCCTACGTCGTCGGGTCTTCCTACCAGCTCTCTCTCCTGCCTCCTCCTGCGATCGTACCACCTATGCGCAAAGGGAACAGTATTCCATGTGAGGCCGAACCTGCGCCTTGTAAAGTTGCAGGCGTTGTGCCGGCATGAAATACTATCTCGCTCTGCAGAGCACGCCAAGCTTTTTAGAGGCCAATTTGGCCTTTTCTTCCAAGTGACCACGAAACTGCACGTCACTCGATATGTCGACTCCGAGAATTCCGATACTGGCTGAGGCAACAAGGGGAGTACCTTAAAACTGAGGAGATACGACAAAGGGGATTAAACTGGACTAGATTTAGTCGCCCCCCATCCGAGACTTTGTCCAGCAAAGACTCGACTTCAGACAAAAGTTTGTTCCGGTACTCGGCAACGTTTTTTCGAGAAATATTGGCACGGCCGGTGTATAGAGCATCACCAGTGCTGTCATTCGCATAGCAATGAATGCTACCGGTTTGCAACATATCATTGATATGCAGAAGAAACAGCGTTGCTGATAGCACGCAACCTTGTGGAACACCAGCGTTAATAGGCTTGTAGTCGGAGCATGCACCGTCTACAACGATCTTGATGCTCCGATCTGCAAGAAAGTTGGTCCATGGATCCAATTGCATAATTTCTCGGGAAGCCCATAGGAAGGGAGTTTCGAAAGAAGCGCTATGTGCCAAACCCGATCGAAGGCCTTCGCAATGTCCAAGCTAACGGCCAATGCCTCCCTCTTGGACTCTACTGCCTCCGCACATCTATGAGTTAAGTAGACCAGAAGATCACCAGCTGATCGACCCCGACGAAAACCGTATTGGCGGTCACCAATCAGCTGGTGATCCTCGAGGTACCGCATGAGCAGGTAGTTTATAACGGATTCCATTATTTTCGAGAACAAGGGGGTGATGGCGATAGGCCTGTAGTTGGACGGGTCTGAGCGGTCGCCTTTTTTAGGGATCGGGTGGACAAAAGCTGTCTTCCATGATTTCGGAACTACGCCTAGGGAGTAGGAGTACCGGAAAAGACGCGTTAGAACCGATGCCAACACCGGAGCACACGTCCTCAGCACAATCGGGGGGATTCCTTCAGGCCCACTCGACTTGTGAATGTCCAGGGAGAGGAGTGCTCTGTGAACCGAGCGCTGTGAGAACTGCACATCCGGCATGGAGCACTCACACCGCGGGATGGTCGGCGGTGTGTTCTCCCCGTCATCAACAGTCGAGTTGTACGCAGAAAGGGAGCCTAAAAGGTCGGGTTTCTCTTTTGCGTCGTGGGCCAGTGAGTCGTCCTCCTTGTGCAGAGATGGTAGTTAGGCTTACAGAAATTCCCTTGGACAGCCTTGGCGAGAGACCAGAATGCATGGGTTCCCGAAGGAAGGCGATCTAGTTTCTCGCCAATTCTGCCTATGTGCTCTGACTTTGCCTTGGCAATAACTCTTTTGAAGGACCTGGAAGCGAAGTTATACTTCTTTTTAAGTATGCTGGTGTTTACACCCCGAGTCGCCGAAGCCGCAGCCCAGGCTCGATAAAACTCCTGCTTACTGCGTAATGCAGTCTTACAGGAGCGACCAAACCAAGGCTGAGATCTGCCTCCGATGGGTACCACAGATGATGGAATAAATAGTTCCATTCCCTGTAGCACCACATCAGTGACAGAGTCAGCAACAGCGCTGGGATCATCCGGCGAGAAGCAAATCCGCCCCCATGGGTAGGAAGCAAAGAAAGACCGCATTCCGTCCCAATCCGCCGACCTGTAATGCCAAACACGGCGGCAACCTGCAGAACGCAACCGCGAGGGGAGCGTGAGTGGCACCACACTCCGGATCAGATAAGGTCCGAAGAGCCAAGAGGGGCATCGACAGAAACCTGATATGCGTCCGGATGAGAGGTCTGCAGAAGGTCCAACAGGGAAGGTGTATGATCCTCAACATCTGGAATCCGCGTAGGCGATGTAACCAGTTGTGTCAGATCTTATGCCAAGGCAAAGTCATAAACAGATCTCCCCGCATGATCGGTTAAACGTGAACCGAGCCTTTCGGCGTGGTGGGCGTTAAAATCGCCAAGGATCACGATCTCTGCGGATGGGACGTGTTGTAGCTAGGTATCTGTAGCCATTTGGACGTGGTCGATGAGTCGGACTGTTTCGACATTACCGCTATGGGACCCATAGATGCACCCGTAGACGCGCGGATGGTCGACGCTGTCTACGCGTAGCCAAAGGATGGACAGGTCCGAACCTTCAAGACTACCGACGCGTCGAGAACAGATGTCCTCTCTGACGTATACGCAAATTCCAGCCCGAGGTAGGAGAGATACGAAGTATCAGCCGGAGAGGACACCTGCGTCTCGGTCAGAAAGAGCAAGGCCGGCTTTGCCGTCTCGAGATGGTAGTGGACGGCGTTTAGGTTCGAGTGAAGTCCCCTGATGTTGCAGAAATTCACGGATAGCGTGGCAGGGGTCGCCTTGATATTGTTGCTCAGTTTGCCCCGAGCAGTTAGTGTGTTGAGCGGAATTTTGCCCCCCCCCCCTCCCCCCCCCCCCCCCCCCAGAATATGCGGGGCAGCCTGAGCACCCACGCTCAGGAATGGAATAGCATGGTCGTGGATGCTCAGCAAGGGATTCTCCAGGGGTGCTGGTACCCTCCTGGGATAGTTTTATGATGTAATTCCGCTACTATGTTGATGGGGGGGGGGGGGGGGGAATTGGGCCTCCGGTCGCCTGCATTCACCAGACGAAACGCGGAAGCAGAGCTTCCACTACACGCCGGTATTCTGTGAAGTCGTGGCACTAACCCGGCTCGAGCCGGCACATACTCATACCTTATACTCCTGTCGACCGAAAATTCGATCCAGAGGAATTTATTATTTTAAAACTTGTGGAGAGAATATTTTATCTTTAACTATTGTTTATTAAACATATTGTTTGTAAATTTCGCTTCACGATATAGATACTAACCTACTATATTTTGTGACCGTGTAGTGGCGGTGCTGACCTAGTAGTAGGGAAACCAAATGGGCCGCACGGGGCCGACAGAGGGAAAAGCTGACTTTCGCAAAATCCTAAGCTCGTATTTAACGTGTACCTATTTAATTTGAATATTAAAATCAAAATGCAAATATAAGTCAATTCTAATGATATCCATTCAATGTTTACCTTATACGTGGGACACACAGAAAGTTGTGCAAAAATTTAAAAAAAAGTTGTATGGCTAAAATCTTTATAATTATTTCTTTTAAAAAAACTCTCCATCGGTATTTATGCAAAGTTTTTGCGCTTGTAGCAATTTTACTACGGCGTACTTGAACGCTGTTAGGCACCTCTTCCAACGATGAATCCTTTCCAGTAGATTTTTATTTTATTTTAGAGAATAAAAAGACACATGGAGCTAAATCAGGGCTGTAAGAAAGTTAGCCCAAAAGCTAAACCGTTGTGCGATCCATAAGATACCCATGCAGAAGAGGGCGGCCATAAGAGCAATTTATAAACCTAAATCCGAAGAAGTCTATTAGAGAAAAATTTAAAGAAATAAATATATTTACTTTGGCCTATTATTATAACTGAACACAAACGATGTGTGGGCTACTACTACATCACACATGAAATAAACTTTGAGGTCATAGCTTAGAGTAGCAAAGAAATATTATTTATTTATAAAAAAGGAAGTTAAAATTTCATCTACTCTACTTACTACTTATATCTATTTAGATATATTTAAATGAACTCCTTTTATTGTTTATAGTTTATTTATATTTTTGAGTATTGTGCTAGAAATACCATAATTAGTCTGAAAAAAAAAGTTCTCTTCTATATCCTAAATACCATAATTCTAAAATTCGTCACTACCGTCTCTTAAAGTTGACATTACTTCAAAGTTACATTACTTGAAACAATATAAACGAAAAAAATTGTATTACAATAATATAAATAAAATACTATACTAATGAAATGTAGTACTATAACGATCACCGAACCATGTCGCTTATGTGTAAGTTTTGAGCGTCTCCTTGGATAGCTAAGACGTCACTACGTAAAATAATAAAGGTCTTTTTGTTGAAAACGTAAAATCGTACAAGTTGAACACCTAGAAAAACTTCTTATCTAGGAGTGAAATCGCGAATACTTTTATTAAAACTGATATTCATAGGAGAAATTTTAATTCGGATTTTAATAGATTTTGATTGGGAATTTTAATAGAGATTTTAACAAGTGGTAGAGCTATGCTGCAACTATATTATAGATAATCTTTTTACTGGAAACGAGGCATTCCATCTTAGTCCTTAGGGTTCTTAATCGAGGATAGTTGAAAATGATTATGGGCCACAGCATTCACTTACCGTCAGGTGGATTATGCGCTTGTTTGTCACCCTTATTCTATAAAAGAGGTGAACAAACAACATGTCTGCAGGGTATCGGCTCTCCGCTCATTAACAATAAAATCTGCCTACTCAAAGTGGTAAATTTAAGGCACCCTGTTAACAATATACATTTTTTTTATAGAATAAAGCCCGCTTTACACCGTGGGATATAATATAATATATATTACATCTCGAGATATAAATTAATATCGCTCACCATACATTTCATATGGAACCGTTTACACTGAGCTATAATATATATTACATCTCAAGCTATAAATATTTTTTCGATCGACCGAGCGATATTTTCATATTATATTTCGCCCCCTGTACCCCGCACACCGTTCCGCGCCCCCGCAGAATGGTGTACGGGGTAAAGGGGGATAATCCAATGACCAATGACGAACGCACACTAGTTGAAAGATATCTCACAGTGTGAAAGCCAATGGCGGAATATAATTTATATTTCGGGATATAATATATATATTATATCCCATAGTGAAAACCCAGCCTAAGGGTGACAAACGAGCACACAGTTCACCTGATGGTAAGTGGCCCATAGACATCTACATTTATCCTCGATTAAGAATAGAAATACAGATGCATTGTCACCCCAGAGGACTAAGATGGAATGCCTCTTTTCAAGTAAAAAGGGTCTCCTAATCCGGTGGAGCCGACACATTCGTGCTACAACTAATACAGCTGCAGCGTGGCTCTACCAGAAATAAAATAACATAAAGTAATTATATTTATACCTAACTAGCAGTGGTAGTAACTAATCTGTGTAATAATTTAGCTTCTTCAAGGACCAGGAATCTTTCATAGTGAGCCGCGTGTTCGTTTGCCCCCTCGTATATAAAAAACCTAAAGCTCGTAAAAGACTGGTTTGCATAACTTTTTTCTGTTTTCCCGTGGTTACTTTCATAGCTACTACAGCCATAAACGTGATAAGAATGCCTTCATTTAATTAGTTAAAGCATTTTGTACGTTAAAATCATGATGTGTGTATATTCACTTTATTTTAGCCTCCTCATTGGCAACAAACACGCATGATTTTCTTTCTTTTGCTGAACTATAGCACGATACCTTGATGAATGATGATAATAAGTTTCATTCCTCTTCGCAAATATAATTTTATTTTCAGTACCTATTACACAAGTAGAGGATTGATACAATTAAAAGGTTTGTTTAAAGAAACATGGCTAAGTACATGGGTAAAAGTTTGTGTATAAGTCATTGAAAACATGTATTTACCATTTTGAGCGTCTCCTCCGGGCGTACGAGGTAGAACATCGCCCGCAGGTGGTGGTGTATATCTGGCTGCGGTATTGGGGGCGCGGGCAAGCGACGGCTTTCCGCGCAACCATACTCCGTGCTGCCCAACACCAGCGCGGCGCCCTTGTTCGCAAAGTAGCACTCATTGAGACTGCAAACAACAAACCGCACTTCAGCAATGCGAAAGTCGCATAGTTCTGGGATGTTTCCCGTTTGACATCGGAAAGACAACTAAGGTTTTATGTAACGCATAATTGTTAAACAAATTTACTGTATAAGCAACTACTTCGTTAAAACAACAAGGGACTGGATGTTTAAAAATATAAATAACCTAGCTAGACAATAAAAAAATAACATAGTAAAGTAAGCACATCGTGTCAAGTTGTGCAAACCAGTTTCCAAACGAACGCAAATCAATCATTAGTTCATGACAGTGGTTGGGTACAATATAGCGCAACTCCACAGAACAATGTATAAAATTATTAACGTAAATACATGTAAAATAGATACATAATATTATGAACTTTCCTTAATTTTTTGTACTTTTCGTAAGTTTACAATCCTTATATATACTAGGTAGCAACCGCATATTCATCTTCAATCTGGTAGTATTAAAAGTACCTACTCCTACAATCTACTAAAGGATTGTAGGAGTATTTTTGATAAACGGACGGAAATAATCTATTTATTAAATAAACGCAACATAGCCGTCGCTGCTATTTCTGAGACAAGGTTAAATCCCGACACTAATTTCGAAATATAGTTAGTAACAGCTTACTAAATTTAAAAGGACATTAGATTATAAGTTTGAAAATTCCAAGGACTCTTTCTCAGTTAAATGACAGACAGAACAAACCTCGATCAAAACGTGCGAGATTCGCATACGGTAGTCAATAATGTATTTTTATTTAATATAATGCAACTGCGAAATGTATGAATGACGCCATTTTTAGCAAAGTTGCGGCAATCGGTGTTCGTGCAGCGGTTCCTTTCACCAGCGCAGCACGGAGCCGGCTCGACTCGACACCGGTCGCGAGACGCGCTGGCTGGCGCGTAGCCGTGGGTTTGCCTCGAACCTCGATATGTATACGGGCACGATTACTCATTGAATTCCCCGCTATTTTATGAGGCCTAACAATACGCTTCCATCGACAACGCTCGCGCTGTGTATATTTAAAACGCACTTACATTCATTAGCACGTAGGTACTGTGCAACTAACTTTCGTGCGTGTTTTAAAATATGTTTTATAATATTGAATAGGTTGCGAAATTAAAATTTAAAACCATTGAATAACACGTACAATAAACGCTATAATCAAAGCAATGCATCAACGATAGATTAATAAAATATTCAGATGAGTTGAATTTATTTACAGGTTTTTAGATTTTCCTAGCGAATAGGAAAAATAGCTAGACACTAAGAGTTCGGTTTCTTTATAAGTTAGCCGACCTGTTGTAAAATAACAATAGAGCATGATAAATCTCGCAATTTAGGTATGATTGTGTCTACTTGTACAATGCATAGTGAAGAGTAGAGAAAAAAAAATGATGTGCACTATTTTTATAATAATTAATAATTATAACTATTAACAAAAAGTAAAAACCTACTTCAAATTGCTAAGAAAGAAATTATTTATTTACTAAAATTGGAGAAAAAATGTCACCCGTAAGGGTATTACGGGTGACATTTTTTCTCCAATTTTGGTACAACCTTGGTTCACAATCTGCGAAGATATCGCTACATACATTAAAAAACATACACTCGAATTGAGAACCTCCTCCTTTTCGAAGTCAGTTACAACTATAATGTAAGGTACATTGTCAAGAATAACAATGATTTTCGGTGAATATTAAGTCGCCAAAAATTTTTTCTCCAATTTTATATAGGACCACTCTTGTAGTATAAGCTATTGATCAATGAAATAAATAATTTAAAAAATCAAAAACCCGACTGCAAAAAAGTCAATTTAAAAGTAAATGCTGTAAAACAACCGAAACAAGATTGGGAATAGAAAACGAAATTAAAATAGTCTTAACAAAGTAAACTCTACTTCGGTTTAACAGACTATATTATGAGCTGAAAGCCTAGTAAAATACCCGCATTAAGTTTAGTAGCAAGCGGAACCCATTAATTTTCTTTCGGTTTATAATTTGCAATTGGGTAGAAAAGAATCATTAAAAATTTGTTCACAATAATAAATACTTACTACATCAAGAATAATAATGATTTTTGGCGAATATTAAATCGGCGAAATTCATGTACATATGTATCATAGACGAAGGATTTAGTATCAGAATTGGTAAAAAGTATAAAGTCGGCAAAGCTACTAAAAACATTTTTAGTGAAGGGGAGAGCATAACTGAAATGCCGATTTCCACACAGCCTGCAGATTAGGTACAAGAAAATATTTAAATGCCAGTGTGCTATTCAAAATGTATTTTACACTATTATTAAAAATAGGGGCAGACCCTATTGTTAAGTTCTTTCCAAATAAAACATCATATATTATATATTTTATAAGTATAGGTCCTTACTAAAAGTCGAAAAATAACAACTCATCTCTGCTTCGGGCTTATTGTTGTGAAGCAGGGCCAATTTGTTACTAACTCTGTTGAAGAATACACGGCCTTACTCATAATCATGGTTATCGCTTACTTAAATTAAGTTTTAATTGTCTATCTTATCTGTCTCTTTCTTTTTTTTGTTTAGTGAAACGAGAGAAAGCAACTTTTAGCATTTTTTTTGTGAGTAAGGCTGTTAGTTGATGATGATAATTTGATTTGGTTCAAAAGGGCATTATAAACTTTTTTTTTAAAGTCCTATTATAATAAAATATAATTATAAAAAATATGTAGTAGGTAGCTTGTATTGCATAAATTGCCATAAGACAAACAATAAACAATTTTCTACAGACTTCAAAAAGGAGACGGTACGCAATTCGATTGTATGTTTGTTTTAATGTGTGTTACTTCATAACTTTTTACGGGGTGGACCGATTTTTTATTTGAAAGCTGGTGCTTCAATATTAAATTATTGTTTTAGTATTCGTTGCGTGATTTTGGCATAAAAAAGCATTGCGCAGACGCATTTCGTCTATGTAATAAATAAGCTTTATCTAAAACATAGTGATTATTGTATACTCTTTGGCTCTATCATAAAGAGAGCGGGGCTTAAAGTTACCGGCGTAAGTTGTAACTGTTTAGCTACTAAACTCTTAAGGCGATGGTGCAGTACTTCTAACTTTTTAAACGTGATTATTGGGCAAAAACAAAACAATTTTATAAAAAACGAACATCAGAAAAGTGATGTGTGAAAGCATATACGCAAATCCGAATTGGCTTTATAAAATAGTTCTCATTCTTAGTAAGTCGCTACTTAACGTGTACCTTGCAGAGGTTCCATTATGAACCCTCTAAAATCGATTATAGTTATATCATATAAAAGGGCTTATTATTACATTTTAGATCATGCTGAGATCACATTTTATAAATTCTACTCCGATCAGGCCAGGGGATAGGCCGCACGTTAAGTTTTTAAAAGTCTTTGAGATATCAAGAAAAACAGCAGTTGCATCCTCTTTTTTTTTCTTTTATCCTCGCGCCATTTGTGTGACTTCATGGCGGAACCCATAATGTCCAACGCTGAATAGGTCATTTCATTCTAGGTATGTCATACGGTGAGTGTTAAATATACACTTCATAATTTTGCAAAGTATGGAAGTATTGAGATTAGCCAATACTTGGCAGGGTCGCCAAGGCTTTTTTTGGTGATTTCGTAAATTTTCCACCTGTTTAATCAGTTCGTGCTGCAGTTGTCTCGCTTGACTTTCCAGTTTGGTCGTTCAGCACGGCGTGAAACAAAAGATTTATTAAAATCTGATTAAAAACTATTCTTCAAATAGCTTCCCGCCCAGATCCTCTTTAGTCTCAAATTAGAATTTTTAAATTCACGTCTATATTTTAGTATTTCATCATTATTACAGGCCGTCACAAGACCACTGCTAAAATAGGCTTCCCCAGGAATGCTACAAATAACGCTCCTGAGCTAACTGCATCCATCGACTTCCTGTATCTCATACTAGGCCGTCACTCCATCTAGTAGGGGACCGCCCTACACTTCGTTGACAAGTATTCTTTCAGATCTGCTGTCGGTGCTTTGAGCTATACTGTAGTCCCATTGCTACTTCAGCTAACTGATCTGTTGGCCTATGTCGGTCACTCTAGTTTCACTGCGAATAGTCTTGTTACGAAGTCTATAACGCAGAAAACCTCCGAGCATACTCTTTTCATATCTCGCTGAGCAGCTTTGAGCTTCCACATACGACTAGAAGTCATTGACAAAGTCTCAGATCCATTTGTCATCACTGGTAACACACACTGTTTGTACACTCTTTTTGTCAAGTTCAGAGGTATACCTACATGATTACGTGACGAGAAGATTTTTTCTAATCTCCTTTCCTCACGCTTCGCAGTAGAGTTGGATTCGTCCGATTGACTTCTCTGTTGAAGTTGGACTTACCTAGTCAGACAATTTCACCTAAACCTAGTCGTCAACAACTTGGGCGTAGTGGTACTAACAACTACCAGCACAGTTGTAATTTTGAATTAAATTGAAGCTATACATGCCTATACAGCCTTTCCTTCTATGTTTATTTTAAGACCTATCTTTAGGGAGACAACTAGTGAAGTCATTGAGCATAGTACTGTGGTCCTTCAGCGATCATCCCATAATGACTACTACTATTACCTTTACAGCGTATCATCTGAACTGTGTCGGATAAGCCCTGCTTTTCTGATCGTTACTCACACATGCGTATGGATCCCAACTATTGTGCGTACAGCTGTCTTTAGAACCTCTCAATCTCACTCGAAGACTCAGGTGTCCCGGAAATGACGTTATCACAGTCTGTCTTTATCTTTTTTTTTTAAGAATAAGGGTGACAAACGAGTACACCGTACACATAAGTGGCTACTGTGGTCCATAGGCATCAACATCTATCCTTGTTTAGGGATTAAAACGCAGATGATTGTCTCTCTTGAGGACTAAGATGGAAAGCCTCGTTTCGAGTGAAAAGTATTAGTGATCGAAGGAAGGGTATCCGGTTCTCTAAGAAGGTGGTACCTACCCAGACGGGATATAATGAGCAGAATTGGAATCTTAACACCTAGAAAAGGTATCCAGGGTGTAACTTTACTATAAAATATGTACATTATAGTGAATTATAATTTACCCATCATTATTAATAGTGCACAAGCACGTTACTCGTGTTAATTGTAAAAATATTATTTTCGATACCTACTAACATTTCGCAAATTACATTATTACAAAAGTGCAGTCTGTGAGGCTCTCCGTGCGTCTAAAATAAAGATAAACGAGCGGGTAGGGTCGCACTGTGGCATTTACCTTTACTTTAACACGGGCTTCGTGCTTGTTCAAAAGAGGCGTTCAAACGTCAAAATTATGATAAGGTCATCTAGAAATAGCGTCGTAGTAAATGTATGAGAAAAATAGATATGACGTTATACAGTGAAACGAAACATCTCTTCTCTTCTCTTCCACCTAATAATAGAATGAAAAGTAGTTATTTGTTGTTTATAGTGGATTAACTAACGTCAAATTTACACTGTCACATCCATTGTGGCGGCAAGGGCGGTTGCTCTCAAGGTTCGTTAAAAATAGAGCGGCGGCGTGGTGCCAAAGCATTGCTCTGCGTTGCCCGCACAGCCGCATACACACACATATAGGTACTATGCATGCCGCGTTCGCGTTTTCAGTCCGCTTTGCCCAATTTAGGGCCGGCGCGCCGCGATCTTCTGCACCTAGAGTTGCCAACTTTTTTTAGTAGTAAAATAAATTGGATTTCAGAGAGCTTAGAAAACAAACTTAAAAAAAAAGAGTATGATTATTTGAATATTTAAATAGTAATATTTTTTATTCCTTTTTGTAGTACATATTTACGTCATTTTAGTTTTGAAAAAAAAAGAGTTAATGTGAATAGATTATTTAGCGTACTAGTGTTATAGATTATAAAGTACACTGCCCTAAAACGGGGTACAATAGCTTATTACGGTTGGCAGTTCTACTTGGACCTCCGCCATCGTATGGTGTATTATGGCGTTGCCAATTGCGCGGGAAACAAACATACCTTCATGACTAATTAACTATCGCATTGGCTGATACCCCACGTTAATACTGTAAATAATTTTATACAGACATACGAGTTCTTTTTTCTTTTTTCGTTTTAAAAACGTTACCCCCACACTAGGATTTTCTCCTGTGTCGTGGAGGCAGTTTATAAACATAAATTGCACGAGGACAAACACCCAGACCCGGAACAATTATTTGTAGGCCATACAAATACTTGTTCCGTGCGTTATTCGAACCCGGGGCCCCCAGCGCAACAACTCATTGGTAAGCCATTGAGCCGTCTTTTTTGTTTGAGTTGAAATATCATGATCAATAATTTAATAAGCGAATTTATTTCCGTTACTTTATCAATGACACAATATCGTTTGAACTCACTGACCTCTATATTACAAGTTTGAAATCCATTAAATTTGAAAAATTGCATTTAAAAATAAGGTAGAAATTACATATATTGTGCATTGAAAAGATAAATCAGAGTGCTATAATTTTTCAGGTTAAATTAATTTTCGTTCCCGTATTTTAAAGTTTTATTGCATTCTAAGCAAATAATAAAACATTTTATGAAGTGTTGCCTGCTGATGTTTTTTAAATATTATCATTATTCTTATTTATAAACAAGAATTGTTTATATAATATACTAGCTCGCCAGGCAGACGTTATTCTGCCCTTTCCAACGACCCTTCCTATAAAAATCCTTAAATTCGCAATAAAAAATTTTGAGAGTCATAGGATAAAACTATCCTATTTGAGAGTTGGACCAAAATAATACACAGTGTGCAAAATTTCATTGAAATCAGTTCAGTAGTTTAGGAATCCATCGCGGACAAACAACGTGACACGTAATTATTATATAAGCTAAAAATGCTGTAGTCAAATGGCGGATTCGAATCCACGGCTTTTTAATTTCGCAGTTCATATTCCTCACCATTACATTTAAACTACTGTAGCTTATAGATAAATAACAACTACAGTATCCTAACTAAATCAATTGTGATATAGAAGTATGATTCAAATTTGCCGCGCTATGTGCCAATATGTACCTGCAAGTGAGAACACAGTCCACCTAATGGTAAGTGAATACTGTGATTCATCCCAAGTAGCACACAAGCAATATAAGCAGACACTGTATCGCTCTCTTGCTTCATAACAACTGTTTAAGGAAGTTTGTATCTTTCTTAATCTGTATATAACAGATTCAAAGATGTTTTATAGGTCCAGATACCGTGTACGCGCGCCTAAAACGCTGCCATTTCAAAGGCGCCAACATTGGCGTATTCGTTTGATCGTTCCGCCATTACGCCAGCGACGTTCGCTTTGAACATACGTCACGCACCGGTGTTTTTAATTTCGCAAAATGACTATTTGTGCTGTGAAATCATTTAAAAATTACTCTTGGAAAAAAGATAAGGATAAGAACATCACTTTTCATAAGTAACTATACAATTTTATGGTGTATTTCTTTGTAAAAGAATACGAAAGCTAAATGTCAATACAAATAATAATACTGCGCAATAATATTCGAGTGTTGCCTAGTCTATGAAATGTTTTTACCATTTTTTAATGTCATGATCAACCACAAAGGTTATCTGTATAGGGGTTTTAAACAGTCTAATTTTACAGATTTTACCCAACCTATAGAGTTAAACCGTTTTAAGGGTTAGGCTTGAACTACATCTGGCAGCATGAAATTGCACTTTCCTGTGCTTCTATCCTTTTTGGTCACTCAGAACCGTTATAGTAGTAACCGGTATAGTTCCACGCTCAAAAAGCCGATTGTAAACCGGTTTTAAAAGTTTATCTATAATTCTTGACAATTCATACTAATATAATATTATAAATGTGAAAGTGTGATTTTTTTGGTTATTTGTTTTTGTCCTTCCTTCACACAGCAACGGAACGGAGCAATTTAAAAAAATTAAACATTTTGCTATCTCTTGGCTGAAGTTTACGCATAACCAAACTTACTTTTTTTCGTCATTTTACTTAGGATTGAAAAATAATTTAATGTCTTCGTAAAAAGCGGCAATATTTTGTGTTCTACAGTACAAAAGTGTAGTACTCTGTATATATTTAATAATAATATATAATAGATTATAAATATATTATATTACATACATAAATATCTACTGTGCTTTTTTATTTATTTTAACTGTTACATTAATTATAGGTTTTATTACATATCTTCAATATTTTAGTGCGATGTTCGTACCTACATAAAACACACATAAGCAACCATATCCCCATACACACACACACACAAATGCACACGCCACATACACACACATTTTATACTCTTAGAATTAATAGGTACGTCAATAGGAATGAAATATAAAATCTTCCACATTTTTTGGGTAATCGATTCGCACTGTTATTACCGAAGTCACGCACATTAATGCAGCCATAGTGCGTAAGATATGCGCGTCACGTGATACTCACGCACACATGAATCAAAGACTGTCTTCACTATGAACGTTGCGGTGTGTTAGCAACACGGTATCTGGACCTATAAAACATCTTTGAACAGATTCTTATATCCCTTTAAAAGCACAATGATAAAGTAGTCGTTTAGTAGAGACTCTGATGGCTTTGGAGACAATAAAGGGGTTTGTAGAGCGTTTGTACAGGCGTTGGCTATAACGCCGAGTTATAAATATACTTTAACTCTATGAGACCTAAAATAGGAATAACGAAGATAATTCCGCTTGAATTGAGTTATAAATATTGTATATAACACTCAAGATACTTTGTAGTACACAACACTAAGTAGTACTATGTAGTCTACAGCTTTACAATAGATCTATGAGAATCATAAAAACCACTTTTACCGTATTGGAGAATTATAGGTCAACAGAAGCCCAAAAGCGATATATTTGTTAAATTTAATAAAATAAAGGCGAAAATATAGCTACTGTATACATTAGGCATGCTAAAGACGTTTTATACGCCTATGAGAGTTTTAATCTATCCTGTATTACCATTAATAGAGTAAAGTCCGTACAAGACCTTTAATAATTTCAAGAATTATTAATTATTTTCAGCCGACTTCCAAAAAGGAGACGGTACTCAATTCGACTGTATGTTTCTTTTTACGTGTGTTACCTCATAACTTTTTACTGGGTGAACCGATTTCGATGATTCTTTTTTTATTTGAAAGCTGATCCTTCTCGTGTAGTCCCATATGAATTTGATCAAGGTCATACCAATAGTTTTTGAGTTATTCTTAATAACTTATATTGAAGTCGGTTGTACAAAATTTTTAATTTTAAATTATATCCTGCGTGTTTAACAGTAAACTAATCCAAATTACAAACGAACCTTAAAATATTTCGATAGTAAAACGGTTTTTAAAGTACTCTTGTAACTCAAAATGAGTAAAAATATTCCATAGTTCGATGACTACAATCACCGAACTATGGTCTTAAAGCTTTAAAATAATTATCACTGTCGCCGTACTAATTCTAAAACCCTTATAATGGATATAGTAAACGTCTAAGGCTTTTGTAAAAAGTCGCCATAAAACAATAATTTTTCCTATGTTAGGGAGCATACTTTTCACTATAAATAAACCCTTTTGCATTTCATGCATTCATAAATTGACCACAAGTTCCAAGAACTTGTCGAAAAGAAACTGAAAATTAACCTTAAAATTTTAATGCACTTAAGTAAGATAAATTACTGCAAATTCTACAGATTTCGCGAGCGCATGAAAAATTTGGCTTAATCAATGTACATATTTTGACGGAAAACTGATGCTCGCACTATTATGTGAAATTAAATCATTATACATATCAAGATCAATTTGAGATATTTGTCATTTATGTTTTGTCTCTAATACTTATAATACAGGTACGTATCATGAAAAAAAAAAACCTTTAAGATGCTTTAGGATTTAGTTACGAGTTACAGTAGTCGCAATCATGTGCAAAAATTCTATAAAGGTGGCACAAGAACTTGTTGTATATCTTTTAACTCCAAAAATCACATTTCACGCACCTTTTTATTGTTTTACAAACACACCATGCCACTATTGTACCACTGCTGTAGCACTGAAGCCCGTATAAAGTGGGCCCTTTTCAGTGGTATAGAAGCGATTGAGAAGTTCTCTAACGCTACTGTAGTACTTACATAAGGACGTAAAGCCATTACAAATACCTGTTAAGCGGCTACAGTAGCGCTTAGCTATACCACTTGTGTGCTACTTGGTATAGACATCTACATTTAAACTCGACTAAGAATCAAAATGCAGATACGTTGTCACCTCTGAGGACTACGATGGAGTGCCTCGTATCCGATAAAAATGGCCTCCAGTTCTCACCATACGAAACACAGGAACATAAAGCTATTAAGCTGATATTTTTTTACGGAGGTATTCTGCGAGAGCGTGGTCCTACACTAGTCGAGCCGACTAATTAGGTTAAAAGTTTGTTATCTCAAAAAAAATCGTGCTACAACCATAATAAAACTGCAACATGGCTCTGCCACGTAATATGGCTACAATGATGATGATGCCAATAAAAGTATTAGTTAAACCTTTAATACGTTCCAGTAATGGACACAGGACACTCGTCACAAGGAGTAACAATCTGATAAAACACGCAGGTAGTCTAGGAAATTCGTAATTTGTAATCTAAGGCCTTGTACTATGTTGTGATAGGTTGTAGTAATATTGATAGTGATGAAGAGAAAAGCATTATCCCAAGCCACCAAACCAATGGCCACCGAAATCGCGGCACGTGTTTTCACATACTTTACACTAATCTTCGGAATGGCTAAACAGATTTAATTTTTATTTAATTTTTTATTGTATCATATTGGAAAACTTACAGCTAAAACCATCAAGTAATTCATGAAAAAAAAAACATTTTGAGGAAGAAGACCTTGTGATGAAACTTCAGCTAGAGAGATATGCCAGGAGTAATCTAGGCTATATTTCTGAAATTAGAGTCATGATTGATTATTAGAGATATAAAACTTTAGATTAAAAGTTTATGGCTTTGTTATTTTACGAAAAAGGTCCTTAAACTTTAACTTTTAATTATAGCGTCACGCCCGTAATACCATTAGGGGTAGACAAACTCCAAAGAGCAGCAACCTACTCGGACTACGTTTAGCAAAAAAAATCGCCTATAATTTTGTAGATCAAAACAAAAAACTGAGCTTTAAGCGGTTTTTGGATGACTGAGCTACTTGCCCAAAGACCATTATTATAGATCTGCAGGTTTTTTGTTAACTTCTACGCAGACGAATTCTCGTCGAAAAAAATAGTTATAGTGATTAATGAGTACCTACTTAATAAGTGATTTGTGAATTTAGTTGATGAAAGTTGAAATATATCAATATTTCTAAATTATAGATATTATTATAATTGCTAACCAATCGAGGCATTGGAGAACGTCTACCAGCAATAGTCGACAAGTGTCAGTAAAAACGATGATCGAGTTCGGAGTTCTAACTATTCGCTTCTGAACACGTCTCGCGATAGTAAAGCACAGTTTGTCAGTGACCTCATTACAGTTATACTTGTCATTACACATATTGTAAAGGGCCACTGCTTACAGAAAAAGTCTTCTGAATTCTAAGGTGAGCACTTTATAAACTTTAATGATTTGTGCGTATGATGGGCATCGGTAATACAACGAACGTAATTTTTTGTATATTCTCAATCTTATCCCTTTATTTATTGTAATTTAGATTCCAGATACCGCGTCCTCAAGCTGCAGTTGTATCAATGATTTTTTTATATATGGGTACAGGATAGGATTCAACATCCGTAAAATCCTTGATCGCAAAGAATTGAAATGCTTTGTAAGCAATTGTTTCGAATTTAGATATTATATTCCAAGGTCTTTTACTTCTGTTACTTCAGTTAAATTAACATTGCACAGTGAGTAAATACTTGATGATATTTTTCTTTTTGATCAATATTATTTTCTGATATTTTGAAAGATGCAGATGTAAAACATTACTAGTGCAGTACTCGGAAAAGCGTGTTTAGATCTTTTTAGAAAGCTAGGGCTTCATTTACAAATTTAAATCTATATTTCTAGATAATCAGCATAGAGTAAAAACTTAGAATACTTGAAACATTTATTGAAGTAATTTAGAAACAAATCAAAAAGCAAGGGTCCCATAATGTACTTGAGGTACCAAGATAACTTCCGACTATCTTCTATTTGTGATAAAATAAGATATAAATCAGCGAAGGTTTCCACAGATACTATTGAATGCAATTTTGTTTAGAAGTAGCTCATGATCCACTTAATGGTTTTGGAAGTCAGCGAACATCATTGACAGCTCCGTGGTGTAGTGGCTTAGCAATGAGTTGCAACGCTTGGGGCCGCGGGTTCGAATCCCGCACGGAGCAAGTATTTGTATGGCCTACGAATAATTGTTCCGGGTCTGGATGTTTGTCCTTGTGCAATATATGTTTCTACACTGCCTCCACGATACAGGAGAAAATCCTAGTGTGGGGGTAACTTTTTTTTTTAAATAAATAAAGAAAATCTATATGAGCACCATTGTCAATGTTTTAAAAAGATATGATGTATGCACTAATAAACTGATCGTTGTGGAATTGTTGGATGGAGGTATACCCCTTTCTGTACAGGGTACAGAATACAATAATAATACACAGAGTACCTACAATAATAATACACAGAGTACAATAATAATACATAGTATTATTATTATTACATTTTAAACTTACTTTTTTTGTTTACTTTTTTCATATAGGTACAATTGTAGTCTTAAATATACAAGCGATTTTTAAAAATAGTTTTTAGAGACAAAAACTGCAGACGGAAATTAGTAAATTAATTAATTATTATTATATATTAATTATTATATATTTACCCGACTTCCCCAGAAGGAGACCATGTATGTACCTACGTATGTCTATAACTTTGACACGCTCTGTAGCCTAAACGGCTTGGTGGATATTAACATAATATCATTTATCGTTAGATTCTTCCTAATTATGGGAGTGACATAGGCTTTATATTATAACATTTACATATTGCGTCTGCAAATACAAAAAAAGAGGAGGGGAAGGTTTTTTTTTTTACGATTTTAACTTTTCTTTTTTTGTTTAATAGGTTATACTTCAGGGGTAATCTAAACATAAATGTTTTCAGTGTAACTATTTAGACGATATTCGAGCTTTAGATATTCCTTATTCCACTAAAAAAGGTCAAAAATTAGACTTTTAATAAAAAGTGAAAGCTGGCTACTATGCGAAATTTTTTTTTTTGTAGTTCTTTGAAGTCGACTTTTATTTTTTATTAAGTATTATGTTTTATCGAATAGAGATATAACATGATATTATGTATATGACGAAGAAAGAAATCATTCATTTCAATGAAAATAGCACATGGATTACAATATCAACTTAATATATCTTAGTATTTGAATAACTAATATTTTCACTATTATAACTATTGGTTATTTTTAACAAATAACTTTTAACTAATAAATAAAATCTTATTTATTTATTTAAACAATAAAATATTTAAACTGTTACAGTTTTACAATCTGGCAAACTACTCAGCAGTTTTTTTTATAGAATAAGTGTGACAAACGATACACACTCCATCTGATGGTAAGTGGATACTGTGGCCCATAGACATCTACATCTATCCTCGGTTAAGAATTAAAATGCAGAGATGCGTTATCACCCCTGAGGAATAAGATGGAATGCCTCATTTCCAGTAAAAAGGGTCTCCGGTTCTCTACATTCACCATACGAAACACCAACATTAAACTGCTACTCGTATTTTATGAAAGCGTGGTCCTACCGCGGTTAGAACGTTTTTTTACCATAATAATTAGCACATTTATAATGTAATGTTATTGTTTAAATCAAATCGACATCTCTGGTACCAACGGACAAGACAAAAAATATCGATGCAAAACTTAAAACTAAAATTAGTGACATAATTTAACAACAAACAATTTATTGCGATATTTGAAATGATAATAATGATTTCTTATATTTACGCGAACACTACACATTGAATTGACCACGGTTGCTGGAAAGCGACCGAAACGTCGGGAATATAAAATAAGTTAATTAAACGCGATAGAATTCGTAAAAATAGTTTTATTCAATTTGAAATGATAATATTTTTATCATCTATCTATTTTCGTATGCGGAATCGTCGTAAAAATGTGAAGACAAAGAAACTAAGTTTTTTAAATATTAATAAATTTGTAATTTGTATGCTAACATCGTGAATTGCATTACAAACTCGTTGTACGTGTAAAAATATTAAACTCGTAGCAAACAACTAATGCGCATCTTCATTAATAAGTTTTATTCATGTACGTTACGCTGCATGCAGCATACGAATAAGCTACAGAATTAAGCCGAATCATAATATTCTTCACATGTATAACTCCACTCTTCTAGATGGTATTTTGTGTTATATTCTAATCGCATTCTGTAAAAATGCATGGATATTTTTATTCAACCTACTTAAATATTACAAGTCACAAAATCGATAGCCTCCGGTGGCACAACATCACTCTTTGTAGATAATCTGCGGAGGTTAGGGCTAGGTACTACACTATACTCTTGCCATAAATATATAAGACAGGGTCCACATTTGAACATCTTGGTGTATCGTATCACCGTCGCTAGTTTGGACGTAAAATTATATGTGACAAGTCGTTGTGATACCGTATCCGATCGGTATTGGTAGTATGGAAGTATTTAAATAAAACTAGTTTTGACGGATTTTATCGCATATATTAACTTATTTTATAACCGACGTATCGAGCACTTAAAAGCACCCATGGTCACGGGAGGGCTGAGGTATTCAATGTCATAGTTAACCATGGCTACCTCCAGAATAAAATTATAAATTTTTGGTCCGGTCTACGCAGTATGAACTTATAACATCTTGAAGTCTTGCAGTTATATGCTTGAGTGGGATTTAATTTTATTAATTATAGGATCCCAAGCAGATGGTAGAACCCAGCCATCTTATCTATTGAAATTAAGATGTTTTTTTGATTTCAATAGTTTCGCGAATCAACCTTGAAAGGAATCGGTGTTCATTAGCGAGGATTTATGGTCTATCAAATCTCATGTAGAGACGGAGGCGATCGTGTACGTGTTCACAGACTGCAGACTCGTTTCTTCACATCAGCTATGTGTTCTTTGTGCATAGTGATGTGAAAGAAAAGAACACAGATTCCTTCCAAGGTCGAAAAAGTTGTGGATGCCTTGATTTACGCAGAAATAAAATTTTACGTATGATTTTTTACACTATGGATTAAAAACTGTAAATTTGGTATAAACTTTTTTTTTAAATTCTTGTAATGTTTTTATTTTTGTATTGAAGTTTCATCAAAATCCATTCAGCTTTTGTATGTTCAAAATCAGTAGGGATTATTCAAATCTTCAATTCATTTAAATAAAAACTAACAAAATTAAAAAAAAATATAAAGTTCATATCTGTTGCCACCGAAGTGGCGCCATTGTTTTGCAAAGCCGACTTACTTTGCATCATTACACGAACTTTATTACAGAAGTCAGAATTCGCGCCCATACTACTCGACCGCAATTTAATTATATTTTTCTAATTTTTTTTTAAACTTAGCCCCCACTCCTGGTTTTTTCCTGTATTGTAGAGGCAGTTTACAAACATAAATTGCACAAGGACAAACATCCAGACCCGGAACAATTATTTGTAGGCCATACAAATAATTGTTCCGTGCGGGATTCGAACCGGCGTCACCCAGCGCAGCAACTGATTGCTAAGCCACTACGCCACGGAGCCGTCCGATTGTTTATTTGTACATTTTTTATAGGTTAGAATGGTGGGGATATAATATATGATGTGTTAAGTTTGTAGTTGTTTGCCTGATATTAATCGAACGAGTTCGCGAAAAATGGTTGATCATTGATGCGTTATTGTTTTTAATAATTATTGATATAGATAATATTATGCATCAATAAACGCACGAAAATTAAAATATTATCTCGTTATCAATTTACTTTCGGTAGAAGGAATTGAATAGGACTTGCCGAGTTTTTTTGTCTAGGATAGAGGTACCGCCACTGTACGATATGGAACTCGTAACATAACAAAACGCGTACATACAAAAACGCTTTTTTGACACGATAAGACTAGTTATGATATGATCGAAATGGACTACAATATGTATAAAATACAAGTACTTGAGACTCTACGCCTGACCAAGATGATTAAATGTGGACCCGGCCTTACAATGCACAACTGGAAGATTACACTCTCAGTTTATTTATCTTGTTATTTATTACAAAGACGTTTATTTTAAAAATGTTATAAAACATAGATCCCTGAGACGACTACGTTCAGGTGCATTGCCATTAGCAGATGATTTGTTAATAAAGTCGTACCGTAAATAAATAAAATATTCGTCGCGTATATATTACGTATTCATGGTCCCTATTTAGTTGTTTTAGTTACGTAGTTATAGTTATATACGGAGGAAGTTAGTTTAGATCATCATTATCATTACAGCCCTTCACAAGTCCACTGCTGAACATAGGGCTCCCCTAAGGAATGCCACAAAGCACGGTCCTGAGCCACCTGCATCCATAGACTTCCTGCATATCTTACCAGGTCGTCACTCCATCTAGTGGGGGGACGCCCTACACTTCGTCCGCCGGTACGAGGCCGCCACTCGAGAACCTTTTTTTCCCCATCGGCTGTCGGTTCTTCGAGCTATATGGCCGGCCAATTGCCACTTCAGCTTACTAATCCGTTGGGCTATGTCGGTCACTCTGGTTCTACTGCGGATATCCTCATTTCTAAGTTTATCACGCAGAGAAACTCCGAACATAGCCCTCTCCATAGCTCGCTGAGCGACCTTGAGCTTCCTCATCCGGCCAGCAGTGAAGGACCACGTCTCAGTACCATAGGTCATCACTGGCAACACGCACTGGTTGTACAGTCTTGTTTTCAAGTTTTGAGGTATACCTGACGAGAAGATGTGCCGTAATTTCCCGAACGCTGTCCAACCGAGTTGAATCCGTCGATTGACCTCTCGGTCGAAGTTGGACTTACCTAGTCGGACTATTTGTCCCAGGTAAACATACTCGTCAACAACTTCGAGCTTAGTGCTCCCAACAACTATCAGCATAAGCGTGACATGGACATTAAACATGATCTTTGTTTTGTCCATGTTCATGAACATAGTTTAGATAATCTAACTTAATTAATTATATCATGTTCACAAATTAACATTCTTTAATCTTACGCTCGTAAAAGAACGCATTATTATTACACTAGAGTAAATGTTAATTCTATCATTACCTGAACGCAACCATGTGATCGACAAAGACATAACATAATATTCCAAAAGACAA
This sequence comes from Parnassius mnemosyne, assembly GCA_963668995.1. Taxonomy (NCBI): domain Eukaryota; kingdom Metazoa; phylum Arthropoda; class Insecta; order Lepidoptera; family Papilionidae; genus Parnassius; species Parnassius mnemosyne. The sequence goes on along the minus strand of CAVLGL010000035.1, from coordinate 26,177,031 downwards.
ATAGGTAGCAAGCTTGAGTGATTGCGATCCCGCTATTATAGCACGACACTTGAACAAAAACAACGGATCTGCAGTCGCGAATTTTCTGACGGATGCGGTTTGTTACCGTCAGCGGCACACTGGCCACGACACTCGGCGCGGCGTCCCGGGACACAATACGATACGATGCACACGAGGCTCGCCCGACTTGTACGTCACGGCTTCCCTTTGAACAGAGCATAGTGCGCACTGCCGCGTAAATATAGAAACCCGACGTGGAACAGGAACGTGAAGCGGTCAGGAACAAGCTTCATACTACACATCGGCTATTATTGCGTTTTGATGGTATATACGCAAAAATTGTATATAAGCAAAAAATATTACCACAGTCATACGAGAAGTTTTTAATTTTAAGTTATTATTAGACATTGCTGCACATTTCCCTCTGTCGCCTGTAACGAAAGCCATGGGACGATATATTTGTGTTTATTTTACCTCAATACCTAAATTACTCCGTTTCCTATTTATTTAAAAGAAAAATATATTACTCATTCGGTATATCATTAGTTGCATAATATGTTTGTATTACAGTTGAATGATATAATATCAAATGTTGGTAATCATAGTTTCAAAATCGTAGATAAAATAAATTGAATATCATATAAAATTAGAGGTACAGTTTGTTATTTCTCTCAAACAAAGTCTCTTATACAAAGGAATCAGGATTGAAGCCAAAAATGTAAAATGTATTTCGAACAAATGAGACGCACTCCTTAATTTGGTTCATCTTCAATATATCCCAATTTAAGTAGAAATTCTTCAATCTGAGGTGTTCCTTGCCAACTCTATCACTCACTCCTGCAAAATAAATTTGCTTTTCATTCTTTTCTCATTCATTCTTTCTACATGTTCAAATCACCCAAGCTTCCATATTATTTTTTATTTTATTTTCCTTTCATAATCCTCGTCACAACACTTATCACTCAATTTCTGACCCTATCATTAAGAGTCACTCCTAACATACTTCTTAACAAACACATTTTACAGCATTTATTTTACTTTCACATTTATCTGCATTTTACTGTTATTTTATTATACATGGTAGAGCCATGTAGTTGCTATATTAGTAGTATAGTTGTAGCAAAAATGGGTCAGCTCGACCGGGGAAGTACCACGCTCTCACAGAATACCAGCGTAAAATAGCAGCTTAACGCTGCTGTTTCGTATGGAAGAGAACCGGAGACCCTTTTTACTGGAAAAGAGGCATTCCATCTTAGTCCTCAAGGGTGACAACGCATCTGCATTTTGATTTGCAAACGAGGATAGATGTAGATGTCTATGGGCCACAGCAACCATTTACCATCATGTGGACTGTGTGCTTGTTTGTCACCCTATCCTATAAAAAAAATACACAAAGCCATCCTACTTCTTAACCAACTCCTCCTCTTCTATATTTATTTCACATATCGCTTTACTTTCTCGCTTCCAAAAAATGTCACTATGATTGTTCTTGCGATTGCTTTCATTCCACATTCTTGAGAAAACTAAAATTGTACATGTATACATAGTAAATTTTCTATGAAATATAATTGTTTTAAGATCATTTCTGGGCTACACCACACTAGTCTAAAATACTCTCATAGTGAAAAGAAACGCAGTTTGAGTCCTGATATTACATTACACAAATTAATAAAAAGGTACAGGAAGTATTAAAATTATGTTTATTTACCGTATGAATTATTTTTCTGTTCTATATAAATAAAATGATAAAGATATGCAGTTGTGTGCGCATCAAGGAAATACTACTGGATAGATTTCAATTAGGTTTTCTAAGTTTTATTTTTTAGATACTTAGCCCTTATCTAAAAAAAATATTTCAATATCTTCATTTAATATAAAGTTATTGACATTTTAAGAAACAACAATTTTTATAAGCACTATGTGTTCAGTGATGTGTGTTTTCTTTGTTAATATATCAAGCAATGCAGACGAAGTCGCTGGTATCAGCTAGTCTTAAATATAATAAAATTAATATGAAAAGATAATAAAGTTCAAGATGGGCAAATATCAGTTTAACTGATATAAAAATTAGATAAGTTTATTTAAAAAAAAAAGCACTTAAGAATATTAATTAATATTATACAAATTCTGAGGATAAATAGACGACTCTCCTTGCACATAAGCCACTCAGGCCATTATTTTTATTATTTTAAATGTTTACTAATTGAAATTATTAAATAACAGATTATTTTGTAAAAATATATATTTAAAAAACATAACTACCTCTTGCTGATACGATTTCCGATGTCATCTTCACTAGCTTCACTTGTTTTCTCATCATCATCCTAAAAATAAAAATACACATCTTGTAAATAAATATCACCTTAATCTTTGTAAAGGCAATCTTTGAAAATGAAATTTCTTCTTAATTTATAAGTTGACAAGAAAATTTATAAAAAATTAATAAAAATTAAAACAATAGAAACTAAATTTTATGGATTTTAACATGTTTTATTTACTTATTTTTATATTTATACTAGCGATTGACCCCGGCTTTGCATAGGTTATCTCTGCATCTCGACATCAGGGCCAACTTCCGCGTTCATTTGTGAATCTAAACCATCCAGAGACCCACTCAAACATACACACAAACTTTTAGTATCTTGAAGTCCATAAAATCCATAAAAATAAGTTTCATCCAATAAAATTGATTTTTTAATACAATATTGATTATAAATGAATAATACTTTTTGAAAATCATATTTATGTTCGAAGTACCACTGGTTTGGAAAATACCTCTGTCCTGGAAAGAATCAACAAGAAATCTAGTAAAGGGACACATAAAAAATAAACTATTTACAATGATGTTTTTACACAATCCTTGTTTTATTAAGTTTTTTAAACTTGTATTGAACAAATTTTGTATATTTGCTGGGATTTTATTATAAAAGCATATATAATGCCCCAACAACAAATTACTGAACGTGTGGAGTTGGGAAAGTGGTTCTTGCATCTAGTTAGTTCCTAGTTAGGGATGAAACAATATCAGTAAATACAAGTACTTACTCCATACATTTCTTCCGAAACCAAGTACTTTTTGTATCAATACTTTATAACTCAGTATCAAGTAGGTATGAGTCCAAAGTATTTATATGGGTATGCCAATATTATGCTTTTATTTTAACACATTGATGGATAGATAATACTCTCTTCTATGCTAATAAAAAAATATTAATTGTGTATCATATATTGAAAATTTTGAATGCTTCCTAGATTTGTTAATTTTGTGTAGTTGGCAAGTTTGTTAGTCTAAGCCCGAGAGAAAAAAAATGTCTGCCAGTCAGTCGCCATTCATGCATAATGTTTGTGTCGTCTTTGTTTTCATTGTTTTTTTTAATCCAAACCTCTGACCAGGGACTTAAAACGTTATAAATAACAGAATGTATAACGTTATAATAACGTTATAATGGTATCGTTACCTCACCAAGCATAGTGTTTTCAATATTTAGTATAACGTTTTAAGAGTAACAGAACAAAATTGTGACAGGCAATTTAACGTTATTATAACGATAAAGACGCGACGTTGCCAAACCTATTCATTTTCAAAAGCGCGCGAATCCGCGCGACTTACGAGATGGGTGGTACCTGGGATCCAATTGGTCTACTAGATACCTTGGACGAACGAGGAATTCTTCGCACCGCACGCACTCTAGAAGCGAACTGGCAACGTTGTAAAGTGAATGAACATTTGATAATATCAGCCGCTTGCGAATTGCGATTTGCGACGTATTAATTATTATACCTAGATAAATTTATTTATTTATTCTTTATTGCACCTAATATTTGTACAAAAGGCGAGCTTAATGCTATATTATGGCATTCTCTACCAGCTAACCATAAATATCATATTACTACTATAATATCATATACATATTACTTATATTTATTTATTTTTTAAAGTTGATTCGAACTACACTTGTTTACAAATATTGAAAATGGATCGTAAAAAATTAATAAATCTTATAGATATTTTAATCTTGATGAATAGTAATAGTAAGACTTTAAAATGTTTAGTTGCTGGATACGAAAATGTTTTGAAGGTAAGTTAAGCAAAAATCTTAGATAACGTGTAGCAGAATGCGCCTTTTTCAGTCAGTTTTTATTAAGAAAAATATTGTATTTATATATGTACAGGGTCTCCTAGAGAACAGGACACCAGTCTACTTTACCTTCTGTTAGAGCGTGGTCCTTCCCCGGTCGAGCCGACCCATTCGTACTACAACTATAGTACTAATATAGCTGCAGCCTGCAGCATAGCTCTACCACATCATACCTTGTCATATTTACCTGTTAGATAGGTACCTATTCATATCTTAATGCATTATACTTTTTTAGATTTACGCAAATATTTGACATTTTAAATAAATCTATCAATATTATTTTAGCCTATATCACAAACACTAGTGAACCGATTTTGATGAAATCGATATTATTCCCTAAGTTGAAATAAATGTAAGCAAATAATCCCTAAGTTGAAATAAATAAAAAACGAATGATCACGATCCGACTAGTTTCGAAGAAATGCGTGGACAAACATATACACACGCATAAAATTTTGTATATTTGGTTGGAAGCTCTAATAGATAATTATATGTGAATATTTTGCAGATCCAATAATATTACATACATACGTGTCGAATTGATAACCTCAAACCGACTTTGCGCTTAACAGAACATATCTTGAAAACTATTGAAGCGATTTTTATGAAAATTGCACTGTTCTTTAAGTTGAATGATGCTTAATGTAATAAAAAAGTGTGTGTGTACTTATATATACGCACGTAGGAATTTACACTTTTTTAGCATAACAAACCAAAAATAAGCAATGTGTAGTAGCGCTAAGGGCCGCGGGTTCGATTCCCGAACAGAATAAGTATTTGTATGGCCTACAAATAATTGTTCTAGGTCTAGATGTTTATCCTTGTGAAATCTATGTATGTAAACGTCCCCTGCGATACAGGAGAAAATCTAATTATAAAAGTAAAATTTGTGGAGATAACGTTTTTAAAAATATATATATAATTTGTATTTATTAAGATTTTTTAACCTTATTATTCTTACTTTTACTCTTAATATTGTTTCACAAAATATCACGTATACATCAATCACGTCTTTTGATGGGTAAATTTAACCTCTTTTATCTTTAAGGATATAAATAAATTAAACGATTTTACATCATTATGCTGAGAAGGTCAGAATGCCAAACTGCGATACAATCTCCACAATTAAGTTTGTTTAGCAAAACTCTTCCTCTCTATCCACATTTAATATACTGCAAAATAATGTTCTTTTCTTATGTGCATGGTAAGAAAATCACTTAATATTAATATACTTTGAAGTGGCAGAGAATTATATAATATATATGTAGAATTCCTTTAGATCGAGAGCTGTGGTAGTTCAGATGGTTAGCGCTCGCTGTAAGCTTCACAGTACTCGAGCAACCCGGGTTCGATCCCCGCCGGCACCAACGAAATTGTTATTTGCAATTTTACGTGCTGATTTACCACGTGCTCGGCGGTGAAGGAAAACATCGTGAGGAAACCTGCATGTCTGAGAAAAAAGAAAAAAAATATTTCGAAGACATGTGAAGTTCGCCAACAGGCATTGGGATAGCGCGGCAGACATTTCCTTGCCCTAAAACCCTCTCAGAAATGAGAGGAGGCCTGTGCCCAGCAGTGGGACGTAAATAGGCTGCAACTTTACTTTACTTTCCTTTAGATCTATCATATACTTTCTTTTGAGCATGTCCATTTATTAACTCTTTTCTTTGTCTATTATTCTTCTTTTTAATTTAGATATTTTTTTAACATTATCGTCTTTCTTGGTGTCACTTCAATACTACAGATTGATGTAGTATAAGCAGATAAGCTAAGTAGAGGTTCAACTCTGTATTGATATGTGGACGATCTATGTGGAAGATCAACCTGGAATTCAAACAAATTAAATAGACAAGGCAGACTTATTGGAACGAAGTTCCTTATCGGACGTTACGAATTTGGCGGATGGGGGCTAGGCGAGAAAAAATGTAAGATTTTTCCGTCACGAACCCTTCTGACGTATAATAAAGCGAGATGGAATATTATCCATCTCCCTCACACTTTTTCTTATCTTGCCATGAAAGGAATATTATTTTATTTTAATAGACGCTAGTAATTCATTGTATTTGTTAATCTATAATTTTAGACTTTTATCAATAATAGTAATATAATATACTACAAAATGTACTTCGTTCCAACCGAGTGTTCCACGACACTCACGCATGTTTTTTTTTCACATTACTTATGAAATTCAAGGGCAATCTGACATATAATCTAGATTAACAATAATATATAGAAGAATATTTCAACTTATATACAATTATTTTGTCTACACAATCCTTAATGTATGCAGTGAGATATTAAGAACATTATTTTATTGTTATGAATGTAATACAAAGTTTATGAACTATTTATTTTGAAACACCCATATTCCGAGTTGTATGTACTACTACAGTTGATAATTCAATTACTGCGCTGACGACCACAAAACGTATTTTTTAGCCTATAACTTTAGAGCACTGCGTTCGATAGATCATACGAGTAAAAGAGATGGCATAGAACAATAAATAATAACATTATGATTTTGTGATAACAATATTTTAGAAACGTTTATTTGACAAATTTATTGTAATGTAATTATAACGTTATATACATGCAAAGCTTTGCACAATATCGTTTTAACATATCGTTTCTCTTAAACATAACGTTATCTCGCACTTGCGCAGATAACGTTACTGTATTTTAACGGTATTTAAGTCCCTGCCTCTGACAGTCGTTGTTATTTGTTTTGTGTTTAAATTGTTTTAATTTTTTAAACTGATTGAAAATGGAACCCCTAGTGCAGTGTTTGGCAATATTTCACAAAAAACAATTAGAAAAATGCAAGCTGCAAAGAATGCTTTACATCGGTGTGCTTTTCTGGCACCACTTCTTATTTAAAAAGCCAATCTGATTATTATATTGTACTTGATAACGTATCAATAAATAATATCAATACTAATTACTGTTTTAATTAAGTTTATTCCAAATTTTACAAATAAAAATCGATCGATATGAGTAAGTATCAATCCTTTTCAAATGATACTGAGTAACTATCGATACTCTACGACCAATACTGTATTGAGTAAAAGTATCGATACCCCAGTGATATTGTTTCATCCCTATTCCTAGTATTTCCACAATTTTGCGTACATTAAATAACTTTGTTATAGTTTGTCTTAGATACTATTTGGGTTTCATAATATTACTTATAATAGCAGATTGCTCTTATGGTCTTGTTCTGATTTATATAAAATAATATTATGTTATGGCTATATTATTTTGCTTTTTTCATTTTGTTTTACTGTTCTGTAAAAGAAATACAATTTCAGTGTCAGTCGTGTTTCTCCATAGCACTATATCATACCTCATTATGCCATGGAAATAGCTAAAATAAGCTAGTTAACTCTTTCAATGCTAGTGAGATTTCTAATCTTTTCTTCTAATCAGCATAATGCTTAATCTATACATCTATACAGATAAATAAAATTGAAGTGTCTGTTTGTAATGTTAAAATAACAGCTTTTTACAAAATGCATATGAAAGTATATACGGTACTCATAACAAAAATACAATTTTTAAAGTTTTTGTCTGTATGTCTGTCCGTCTGTCTGTCTGTTTGTTCTGGCTAATCTCCGAAACGGCTGGATCGATTTTTTGAGACTTTCACTGGCAGATAGCTGATGTTATAAGGAGTAACTTAGGATACTTTTATTTTAGAAAACAAATTAGGGTTCCGCGCGAAAAAAAATTAAAACCTATGGAATCGTAGTAAATTCCATGCGGGCGAAGTCGCAAGGAACAGCTAGTAATTTAGATATATAGATGCCAGATTGTAGATTCACATCTAAAGTGATTCCAAGAAAAGTCATACAATTAGATTTAAAAGTTAAAAAAGTTAAAATTATAGCAGCCAATATATGTCCTACTGCAAGGCCCAAGCCTCCTCTCATTTCTGAGATGGTTTAGGGCAAAGAAATGTTTGCCGCACTGTCCCAATGTGTGTTGGCAAACTTCACATTTCTTCAAAATATCTTTTCTTCTTATTTCTCAGCCATGCAGGTTTTCTCACTATGTTTTCTTTCACCTCTGTATGTTGTAAATCAGCACTTAAAATTGCAAAGGCTTTAGTAGCCTATCATAGCTTTATATGTATGGGATTGCTGCACCAAATGGCACCATTCCATGTCATTTTGAACCATCAACATCATCAAAAATAGAGTTTGAACTTGCATCTTCTCATGTGCCTCTTTCAGAATATCCTAGTATCTTAGGAATTTACTACCACTCTGCCCCTTCTCATTCTGGAGTTTAGAATAAAATATACACTTCATTACCCTCACATACAACTGAGATATGGATCTGAGATGGGATCCTTCACTGGTGGAATGCACTGGTACAGTGCTTTTAATTTCAAGTTTTAAGGAATACATGATGAAATAATGTGTACTAAACTTCTTAACTGAGTGCTCTGTGGAATAGTGGCTTCGCATTAAGCCAAGAATCAATATTTATATGCTTTTTTTTGCTAATTCATCATGAATATCATAATTTTTTTAACATTGATTGTATGAATAATTGACACAGCCTACAAATGAAATTTCTGCATTTAGCTAGTTGTTCCATAAATCAGACAAAATTCCAAGGCATCATAATGTGTTGTTTCATTGACATATTTGTCAACAAAAAAAAAGAACAAAATATTGATTCTTGGCTTAATGCTAAGCCACTGTTCACAGAGCACACAGTTAAGTAGATTAAATAATGTAACATAATTACTTTAAACATTTATAGATTGTTTGTTGGTTGTAAATATTCACATAAAAATGCCATAAATGATTTCAGGTCTAAAAATAGGAATATTTCATTTATGTAAAAAATAATTTTGAAAATTAATTTTAAAACAGTGCATGAGTGCAATATAATGAAATTAAAGTTTATTGTCTCCAACATATTCTTAAATAACTTCAATATAATATTTAAGACTACACTTACAAAACCAAGATATATATACCCAATAAAAAATTGATCATTCAAATCGAGTGTATGTTTTGTACAGGTGACCCATAATAATTATATTACACTATATACTTTTCTATTACACTAATTAATAATTTTCAAATAAATGGTTTTAAAAATAACGTGGTAAAATATTAGTATTACTAATACCACACACAACATAACACACAAATATTAATAATAAAAAATTTAAATAATTACAGAGCAAGAAATTTACTTTAATTAAGATAAGCACTATTTAGTGCATTGTCTTAAAATATCTTCTGATGCAAAGAATACTACATTCTTCAACACGAACAAAGACTGGAAAGGTTCGAGTTTCATCTGTCAACCTTACTGGTCCTTAGCTGTGCAAAATTATTGACCTAACTTTTACATCCGTTTGTGTTACTCACCGTTTTCCTTGGTGTTTGCACACTTGGAGTACGTCGAATTGTTACAAGTGCCATACCACATCAGTGCAAACGAATCATTATCAGAACAATACACAATCACAAACATAAAGTAAAATAATATTGACATAACATATTATTCGTTTTTATAAATCACAAAATATACGAAAATGTCAACGACTACACATAATTTTATATTTTTTATATATAAGACCGTTTGATAACTAAAACAATATAATCCAAAACTTTTGAAACTTTTAACTGGTGAATATAGTTTCCACTTTACGGACGAGGAACCGTCAAATTATTACTACAATTGCAATGCACTGCAAGACAAGACCCAAAGCCAAAGAGTTGTTTTTCGGTTTTTTTTTATTAATAGGCAAAGATATATGCCGAAACAGCCGCTACTGAAGTATATTTCTTTAGCTTTCATTAAAACTTAGCACTTCTTATTAGTTTGTGATTAAAACTCTTATTTTATTTGCCATAAATACATAGGATAAGTATTATGTTTTTACAGTCCGTACGGATAACGAATGGGATTAGATTTTTTTTTAATAAGATTAGGGTGACAAACGAGCACACAGTCCACCTGATGGTAAGCATCACAGAACACTATTACTCCTACGGGTAAGCATAGATAAATAAATATGTAGCAAGCTAATGGTAAGTGGTTGTTACGGCCCATAGACATATACATCTATCCTCGATTACAAATCAAAATGCAGATGCGTCATCACCCGTGACGACTAAGATGGAATACCTCGTTTCCAGTAAAAAGGGTCTCCGGTTCTCTAAACTCACCATACGAAACACAGCAGCCTTAAGCTGCTATTTTACGCTGGTATTCTGTGAGCACGTGGTCCTTCCCCGGTCGAGCCGACCCATTTCGTGCTACAACTTTACTACTAATATAACTACAGCATGGCTCTACCACGTAAAAAGAAATGGCGGCTCATCGAGCACGTACCGCAAACCCGCCAATAACGGTATATCGTTATAAGGTTATGTTGTTCGGTTAATAGTAAATTTTCTATTAATGGGAAAATATTTGAAAAGAATTGTATACGTAAGTAGGTTCATAAATTTTTATGGGTTCATTAGATGTAGGTACCTACATGACTTATTTAAATTAAAAAATGATTTCTCAAATCTCAATGGAAATATAATTAATAAACAATAATTATGAAGTAAACTCACAGAACGCGTCGTTGGTCATAAATTAGCAAAACTGAATTGATTTTTCTTTGGACTGAAGTTTATAACGTACGAAAAACGCATATCGCAATGTATTTTTTAAAGTCTTTACTTTTCTTTAGGTGTGAGTATAGATAGCGAGAGTGTGCGAGCGAGGGGTGAATAGAGATTATAGAGATGACGCCATTTTCAATCAACTATTACTTAACCGCACGGATAGTACAGTTCATCTGTCTGTTTCTCACATTCATCACATCTATTTACAACTGTGAAAGTCGCTGACAATATATAATTATCAAATATTTATTAATTTACATGTTTTCATCTGACTTGGCGTCCGAAGCAAATTGATTATGTCAATGATTTGTGGTATGGTGCTCTTTAGTATAATTCAAAGTTTGTAAAATTCTAATTGTACCTATAGATGTTTTTGAAACAGGCATTATTTTCTCTAGTAAGAGAACTAAATGAAAAGTTACAATAATTTCTTTACAAAATTACATTTCTTTTTTTATTTAGTAGTTACCTACCCCAGTTTTTCTAGTCATTTGACCTTTTTAAACCACTCAAATGAACTATACATATAAAAAATAACTAACTAAACCCGTTCTACAGTTACGAAGAAAAACGTAGATAAACTAACGCAGCGTTGATTTTTGTTTAATATGAAGTATAAAGCTTGTGTCTAAGACATAAGTATTGATTGGTAGATTTATTTATTGTATGGCATAATATTATTTATTTATTTAAACTTTTATGCACAAAAGAAAAATCGTACATATGGCGGACTTAATGCCTTAAGGCATTGTCTCCCATTCAACCATTAAAATGATACATAAATAGAATGGACGTTAAATGGAATGGACGTTACGGACAGACCTGCGTATGAAATTTTTTATCGATATATTTTGTCACACTGTGCTGTCTCTATTTTTAGTTCTAAGGACGCTCACTAGTGCTATCAGCGTTAAAATGGCGAAAATCAAATCGCATCAATACGTCACGGCATATAGCCAGTCCAGCACACAGATTAATAGATCTGTAGCAAGCCAGTCCAGCGCACTTGTATAATAGAGGTCAGTACTTTGATCCCATTCATCTACGGACCTAATACGCAAATTATAAAGTTGTGAGTACAGGAAAATAATTCTATGGACATGAAAAAAACTTACTGAGACTAAATCTTCCATCTAAACCTGAGACCTTTAATCCTACTTCTTTGACCTGACCGCAGAGTCCATATTACCTGAAGATGTCTCATGTAGAGGCGAAACACGTGTCGTATTGTCGTCATTGGTGTGTCTTTCCTAGTGTAGTGGTTGGGTTGGGAGTAGTGGTGCTAGCACTAATGCCAGGTGACAGTGATAGTGCATGCAATTAAGGGAGGGCGGGAGGTGCTCTTCAAACTAGGTAAGACACATCATTTTATTTTATCGAGTGGATGGATGCGAAATAATTTTTACCAACTTTAATATAATGGATTTCCGCAAAGTAATAATATAATAAAATAAGTTAATTATTAAATTTGTAAACACAATTATTGTAAAGTAAAAATTAATAACTAATAAAAAAATATTAAATTTCCACATTGTTTCATTTGTATTTACCTCGTTTTATTTTCAATATAATAAAATTAATTTTGCAAGTGGCTATTATTTATGACGTCCTTTGCCTGGTATAGCTGCTTCAAATAAAAAAAAAGAAATGTCATATATCATTTTACTACAACTATGGAGTGTAGAGAGAAGGAGGACCATCTGTATATTATATGAAAAGTGTCCCTAAAAACGCGTCCATTAAGGGTGGCGCTGCAGTAGCATAGGATAAATTTTAAAGAAAGCGCCAAAATTAATTAGAATAAGATGGAGAAACAAACAAGGACCGACCAATCCGCTTGGTTTTGTGCTACTTAAATAGTTGAGATTTTGTATACTGGCATTTTACTAGCTACTCTAGTCATGAAATTTTTTAAATATTTGAATTCAGCTGACTTCACTCCGTTCACAACAGCTATCTTCATATCGTAGTTTTTCAGACGCCAGCGCTATTGTGGTAGGTTTTGGAACCTTATCACGTGGTAGAGCCATGCTGCAGCTATATTAGTAGTATAGTTGTAGCACGAATGGGTCGGCTCGACCGGGGAAGGACCACGCTCTCACAGAAAACCAGCGTAAAATAGCAGCTTAACGCTGCTGTGTTTCGTATGGTGAGTGTAGAGAACCGGAGACCCTTTTTACTCGAAACGAGGCATTCCATCTTAGTCCTCACGGCTGACAACGCATCTGCTTCTTGAGTCTTTATTGATGATAGATGTAGATGTCTATGGGTCACAGTAACCACTTACCATCAGGTGGACTGTGTGCTCGTTTGTCACCCTATCCTATAAAAAAAAAACTCTATTTTCAGTAAATAGCAGGACACTTTTTCAACTTTCGCCCCTTATAAGATGGTTCTCCTTGTACTCTACACTCCATAACTACAACCAATCAGTATGTAGAAGCTAAGTCGAGTAAGTTTAGTTCGTGAGATGTCCGTCTGATTCGGGTAGAATCGACTAGTTAGTCTGTGAGTCGTTATTCTTCCCCTTTATGGTTATATATATTCTGTGTCTGGGAGTCTGTGGTATCCACCAAGTATATAGTCTGTGGAAATACCTTAAAGGCTTATTACATTACACGATTTATCGGGCCCTGTCCATCGTGTGCCCTGCCTACCAGACAGGGTGCTGCTTATTACACTACGCTAGAAATCGCTTCCTGCCTCAGTTGTTACTCGAACGTGGAAATGATTGCACGTCTAGCATTATGGCGCAGACTTTATCTATACGTCAAAAAATTGCTTTATTGTTTTTTTTACGTGGTAGAGCCATGCTACAGGTATATTAGTAGTATAGTTGTAGCACGAATGGGTCGGCTCGACCGGGGAAGGGCCACGCCCTCACAGAATACCAGCATAAAATAGCAGCTTAACACTGCTGTGTTTCGTATGGTGAGTGTAGAGAACCGGAGACCCTTTTTACTGAAAAAGAGCCATTCCATCTCAGTCCTCACGGGTGACAACGCATCTGCATTTTGATTCGCATACGAGGATAAATGTAGGTGTATATGGGCCACAGCAACCACTTACCATCGGGTGGACTGTGTGCTCGTTTGTCACCCTATCCTATAAAAAAAAACTTTGGCTGGGGGTAACGTGCAAGGCCAAGCTAAAAAAAGGAAGGAAAGTTAAATGTGGATGAAAAAATATTTGCTCCTCAGAGAAAAACTATCGAATATGCAAATAGTCAGCGTTTTGGACCCAACAGACCGACGAAACTATTTTAAAGAGTAGGTGAAAACCAATTCGACGAGTTATTAAGCTTAGTAACGCCTTTAATAGAAAAAATAATACTTTAATGATTTCTTATATTTACGCGAACACTACACATTGAATAAAACTACTTGTACGGATTCTATCGTCTTTAATTTTTTTTTTATTAATTCCCGACGTTTCGGATGCTTTACAGCAACCAGTCCCCCGTGACCATGGGTAGTAAAGCACCCGAAACTTCGGGAATTAATAAAAAAAAAATAAACGCGATAGAATCCGTAAAAGAAGTTTTATTCAAAAGAATACTTTTTTAAGAGAGATTGGTTGTCACTTTACGATTTTGACCACTGGAAACTCCTATCAAGATTTGATAAGGCATATCTTTGTAAATGTCGATGACATTGAGAAGGATCTTTTTCTTTAGCGCATGACATAAATACGAGTAATGATTTAGAGAGTAGATCGACATAGTAGAACTTTAAATAAACAAACGTGTAGACTCTGCGCATGCGGCCACGCAACGGAGCTCCCTGCCTCCCTGTCTCTTATTATACTACACGATCCACAGCGCGGCAGGGAAGCAGGCCGGTCGGAACCACTCGGTCGCCCTGTTTAGGGACCCTGACTCCCTGTTTCTTATTACACTACCCTGTCCCTGCGGGCAGGGCCCGAGAAATCGTGTAATGTAATAAGCCTTTTATGCATATTGCAATTGATCAATTGATCTGTGAGATAGAGCTGGCTTCCTGACTGGCGGGAGGAAGCGCGAATTTTTAAATTAAAATTACAAGTCTAATTTTAACTTCAACTTCTGAAGAAAAATTCTTTAATTTTTATACGAATTAAAATATAGAATAAAGAGAAATGCCGTCCGATAGTGACGGCATGGATAAAAATATGGATATCCACGCGGGCAGGAAAAGAAAACCGCCAAACGCAATCAAGACCTGCAGCAGGTAAATGATGGTTTTTATAAACCATACTATAAATTAAATTATATAAGAGTTTTCCCTGAGTCAATGGGAATGGCTGAATACACGGTTTTTATTGAGAGTCGTAAAGAAGGAATTAAACTTGGCAATACGAATCCCTTAATGTTGACAGGAATTTTCGAAAACGAAATAAAAGGAGTTACTAATATAAGAAGAATAAACGCTTCTAAAGTAGGGGTGGTGTTTGCGCAGGCAATTAACGCAAACGACTTTTTGAAAAATGAAAGTTTCTTAGAGAAGTATGATTACAAGGCATTTATACCAGCAAGGGCGGTGGAAACAATCGGGGTACTCGGTATGTTCCCATTAGCATAAGTAATGAAGAACTGTTTAAAAAACTATCATCGAAATATGAGGTCGTTGCAGTGCGTCGTTTCACAAAAAAAGTTAATGGACAGATCAAACCGTTCAGCTCTGTTAGTGTAACTTTTTTGTCAACCAACATACCTGAATTTGTACATCTGGATTTATTCCAATATAGGGTGCATCAGTATATTGCCCCGCTTTTACAATGTTTTAAATGCTTTAAATTTAATCACGGAGCCAAAATTTGTAAATCAGTGCAACGGTGTTCAATTTGTGCAGGTGAACATCGGTACACTGAATGTAAGGAAAATGCGGTAATTAAATGCATAAATTGTAGTGGCCCTCATGTCGCAATTTCTAGAGATTGTCCAATAAAAAAACAAAAAATTGATGAAAAATATAATAGGTCTACTTATGCAAAAGTCTTACAAACAAAACAAACTCAAAATTTCTTTAACAATTATAACGAAAATTTCCCTTCAATGCCTACAAAAAAAAAACAATGGATTCAAAAACAGATCAATCACAAGTTAAATCTAATGACTCTCCTAAAGTACACAAATCAAAGACGGAAACTACCCAAACTAATACCACAACTAATAATAATGACACACTTATTGACCAAATTATAACAAATGACAATATTTTGAAATCAATTATTGGAGCATTGGTGGCCATGGGTAACTCAGGTCGTAAACTGACTACATCAAGTATAAAAGAAATGCTTATTACTAATCTTAAAAACAATGAATAAACAATTTATTCTAATTTCACAATTTAATATACAATCTGTTAATAATAAAAAACCTTTGCTTATTAATTATCTAGTTGAGAATGATATAGATATTTGCCTGTTAAATGAAACATGGCTGCGAGAGTATAGAACTATCAACATTCCTAACTATAATTTCATTAATCAGAATGGAAAAAATGGACGTGGAGGAGTAGCAATATTAATTAAAAATAGTTTTAAATATTTTGTTGTTCCCACACTGTTCTATAATTATATGCAGTCGGTAGCTATAACCTTTACTACAAGTCTAGGTAATATATCCATTTTATGTGTCTATGAGCCACCCAGTGGAGGTCGCTTTAAGGTCAGAAGATTAAAACAAATTATTAACAGTCTACCTGCGCCACTTTTGCTTTCAGGTGACTTAAATGCTCATGATATTGCTTTTGGATGTCTCACAACAAAAACTAGAGGCACTAATATCTATAACATGTTAGACGAATGTAATCTTTGCATATTAAATAATGGACCTCCAACTACAGTAGAAAGCATTAATTTTAATCAATCTTCTATCGATATTTCATGTATTAGTCCTTCTTTAGTTCATTTATGTGATTGGCATGTATATGATGATCCTATGGGTAGTTATCACTATCCAATCATATTCGACTTATATACTTGTGTTGAAAAATATGATATAGGAGAACCTTGCGAATGTTTCAATTATAAAAAAGCAGACTGGTCAAAGTTCCAGACTGAAGCAAAAAAAAAGTTTTAAAACTTCACAATTGATACATCAAATTTAGTTGATACGTATGAAAACTTCTGCAACACACTTCTAGAAATAAGGAAAGACTGTATACCTATAATTTCCAAACCTAATGTGTTTGTTATGAGAAAACCAGTTCCTTGGTGGGACGCGGACTGTTTAGCTGTAAAGAAAAGTAAAAATGCTTTAAGATTTTACAAATTAAATCCTACAATAGAAAATTATATAGAATATAAAAAGATTGATGCCTTCAAAAAGAGATTAATTAGTGAAAAAAAGAAAACAAGTTGGAGACGAATTTGTGATTCATTTAATAGATATACTCCAATAACTTATATCTGGAATTATATTAGGAGATTTAAGAGGGTGTAAAAATGCCTACAGGGGTCTCAATGTGTTAAAATCATTAGCAGGTGTGCATTGGGGAGCTGACCCAAAGTTGTTATCAATGCTTTATAAAAGTATAGTTCGATGTCATTTTGATTACAGCACATTAGCATACTTAAATGCAAACAGATTGATTTTAAAGAGATTAGATATAATTCAGAATAAAGCGTTGCGTATAATAACTGGGGCTATGTGCTCTGCACCAATCCATGTAATGGAAGTAGAAAGTTGTATTCCTCCACTTTTACTAAGAAGGCTACAAATTGCTGAACAGTTTTGTGTTAAATAAATCAGTTCAAAAAATGATTTAGTTTTTAAAAAAAATACTTCCTTATGAAGTTCCTGAGTTTAATGATAGCTCATACATTGATGTAAATATACTTTTATCTGGTCGATTACTAGACATTCGAAGGATTGTTTTATACTCACAGACCCAAACCAAAAATGTGTATCAAAGTAAACCATGGCTTTTATATAAAATAGAATATGATGCTTTACTGAACATTAATGTTTCTGTATGTCAAGAAAAAGTGAATTCTCAAATGGAAATGTTAAGATATCCAGCTGATAATGATTTTTATACAATATATACAGATGGATCAAAATCTGAAGAGTACACAACTTCAGCATTTTATGATTCACAAAAGAAAATATCTAAAACTTTTAAAATTCACAATTTATGCTCTATTTTTACAGCTGAATGTTATGCAATATACTTAACTTTATTGTACATAAAAAACATTGCAAATTCACAGTTTCTAATTGTAACTGATTCAAAAAGTGTTATAACAGCTATTGAATGTAACAAAATGGATTACAAAAAAAATTACATTATATATAATATAAGAAACTTACTAAACAATCTTAGTAAAATAAAGAAGACTGTTACCTTTATGTGGGTCCCTTCACACTGGGATAACTGGGAACGAGGAAGCAGACGTTGCTACTAGAGACATATTCTCATCAACATGTTCAGACTTATGTGCATTGTTAAGCAAGAACTTGAGATCCTTATGGAAGGCATACTGGGAAGAAATAAGCAAGTCCAAAGGAATTTCGTATTATGAAATACAAAAATGCCCGCCAGCCACTCCTTGGTACAACAAAAAAGGGATTAATAATAGAAAATTCATTATTGTAAACCGAATGAGATTTGGACATAGCAGAGTAGCCACCCACCTGCATCGTTTGGGAATGAAAGAAAATGCAAATTGTGTATATTGTGGAGACACGAAAGGAGACCTAAAATATCTGGTTTTTCAATGCAGTCAATTTGATTTGAATAGATTACTCCTCATTAATTCCATTCAAGATATTAACAATGATAAGGTTCCTGATACTCTTCAAAGTTTATTAGCTGATGAAAAATTCTTCCGACCATTATATTCCTTTATATCTGGTGTCCAAGATATATAAAAATGAGAACAACGTGATATTAATCAATAGTGCAAACGTAAACAAACTGAATCAATGTCAAAGTGAATTTTTGATGAATGTATCGTAAAGTTAATACATTGTAACTTCAGGCTCAGAAGGGCTAGAACCCAGAGCCTTAAAGCCAGTTTAAAAAAACATTTTGCAATTGCATAAAGAGTTCGGTTACATGAGTTTTTGTTTGTTCTGTTTTTAAGTGTTTTTAACTCTTTTTATGCTAGCTCTGCCTCTGAGTATCAAGTCAAGTGTATTTTTAATAGTAAATCTGTCTGTATAATCAGAAACTAATAAGAAGTGCTATTATAGAGTAATACATATAATACTCTAGGATCTTGTCTATTAAATCAAGTCGCAGTTATGTAATGTACTCATAGACTTAGAATATACTGGCGTATAATGTACTAATATTCTATTACCTATTTGCCTGTAAATACAAATATTTGGAATTGATATTTACAATTTTTTAGCGTTTCGATGAATGAAATGCTATTAGCTACTGTAAGATTTTTAAATAATGACACTAAGCTTGTTATGACATCTCGACAGTTGTATAAATATTTATTACGTCAATGTGAAAGATTGCCGTCTGACGCATGTAAACATTATAAATTTTCTATAAAACAGGTAAGTTGTATGAAAACTAATTGTGCAAATTTGTACGAAACCAAGTAATTAAAGTATAAGAGTTTGGTCCTGTATTGGGACTGCAGAATTTTCTCCAGACATAGAAATAATATGAAAAATGTATTGAAAACACATTACTTGGTTATCAACAAGTTATATTTTTTAAATGCTAAAGAGAACGGTGAAAAATATAAAAAAAAAGAATTATTTACGCATTTTTTATTCAGATTTTTTAAACATGCGAAAAGTCATTTCAGAATATTTATTTAAGTTCAGAGGGCCGTATACCTTAAATTTTGTTTTATACAACCTTATTATTCTCTTTTAATAAAGTTATTATGCTAAATTAATTGATATTTGATACTATACTTAGAACTGCCGAGAAGTAGCGTACTCAAGCAATGCATTAAAACTATGCTCCACCCTGGGCTATTAGCGACTACTATTATAGATAAACAAGTCTTTTCAATGTGTTGGTTGAATTTAGTTATTATCACTACCACAATACCATAACACTAATAAGAAGAAATTAGACTAGATTGTTTTATTTTAAACTAGCTGTGCCCCGCGGTTTCACCCGCGTCATCACGTGTCTGAGGTGCGCGACCTGACCTAGTTCAAGCATTTTATAATTGCAATTAAATATTTTATTTGATAGCAATGGATGAAAAAATTGGCATAATTAATGGAGTACTTTTATCTGTCGGCATATTATGTATGATGTAGAGCGAAGTTAAGTTTTATCTACTTTCCCTCCCCCTCCCGGTAGAGCAGTTCTCCCAGTTCTCACCGGGCGGCTAGGATTAATGTGTTGTTTGCGCACCCAGCCAAGTATTGAATTATTTTAATTTTACATTATCTCTTAAACTATGCATCCAAATAACATGGCATAAAGAACAAAGTTTATCTTTATAAAATTGTCTTGATGATGAAGTAACTTTCGTTCGTAAGGATAAATAGGCCATGCCTAATAATAAAGCTCATAAATCACTTTTAAATTTTCAATATTTTTTTGTCACAAAATACCTAATTATGGCGTATGTATAAGAAATAGACATATGGTATCACAGACTTTTTTGACGGAGTAAAGATCTATATTTTTCTAGAACATTGTATTTACATATCCCGAACAACAACACCAGCGTACGCGGATAAATCATTTCGGGAGTGCTTCTTCTTCTGACTTGCTTAACAAATATCTATATTTAAGGCTAGCTGAGTGATATAGCTTAATGCTAGATAGCCTATACTATTTCATATGAATCTGGCTACAATATACAAAAAGAATTTTTCAAATCGGACTGGTAGTTCTAGAGATTAGCACGTTTAAATGAACAAAAAAAGCAAAAAAACTCTTCCGTTTTATTATATTAGTATAGATGTATGATTTTTATCTTCAAATAATGTTTTAAGGATGTTGAAGATAATTATGATCAGGTAACATTTTATTTTTAATATCTCATTTTTACAGAGTTATAAGCAGCACATATCTGAAAGTGATCCTGAACGAATAAAGGAAATAATAGCAAAAAGCATTGACAATGCCAAATGGATTGTGAAGAAGGTATTTTATTATAATATAATGTATTGTAGGGCCCATGGTGTGTGGTAGAGTTGCAACTGATAGTTGGTACTGCTTCCACAATGCTTAAGGTTCTGCACACTTTTCAGCTATGCTTCCTCTGCTGGTTTGCAAATTCATTACATGAGCAGAAACAGAAACTTTTTAATTAAATATTGATTATAAATAATACTTATTAAGTCATTCTTGTTTAATTTACCACTGGTTTGGGAAAAAAAACCTCTGTCTCGGGAAGAACCAGCAAGAAACACAGTGGAACTTTTAAAAAAAAACAGCTTACAATCATATATGTAATCATATACAACACAATTAGCAACACAAAACAATTTAGAAACAGCTTGGTAGTGATCACCTCATTCCCAGGGGTTATTATCATATATAAATTCCTTAATATTATAATAACCCTTTTTAGACAAACTTTGTATAATAAAGTTTTTGAATTTTGAGGTCAAATTTTGTAAGTTTTCTGTTCTTTTATTGTAAAAGTGTATATATCGCCCCAAGAATGAATTACTGACTCGGTGGAGTTGAATAACTGGTACTACTAGCTTGTATCTGTTCCAAAGTAACTGGTACTACCAGCTTGTGCCTGCTCACCATTTTATCCATTCAAAGCCATACCACATGCCATACCATCCACTGTAATTCGAAAATAAATTAAAAGTAAATTTATATATCTAGCCAATACGAGGCTGCCACTTGAGAACCTTACTTCTCAATTGGTTGTCAGTTCTTCAAGCTGGCCCCAGACTGTTCAGATCTATCCTCCATTCACTTGTCTATGTTAGTTACACAGTTTCAAAAATTGAAAGCATAGCCCGTTTAGTTGCATGCTGAGCGACCATGAGATTCCTCATATAGCCAGCAGTGAAGGACCACATTTCGGTTCTATAAGTCATCTTTGGCTACATGCACTGATTGTACACTTTCATCTTAAGATTCTGAGGAATGTTGGACTAGAAGATTTTATGCAATTTCCCCAAAAGCAGGCCAGCTGAGTTGGATTTGTGGGATAAACTGTTTGGTTGAAGTTGTTCTTATGTCCTAATTTAATGTATGTGCATAAAGACAAAAATAGTTTTATTAAAAATAGTGATGTACATTTTGTAATTACTAGGAACAAACACAAGTTAGTTATATCAGTTACTCTACTCCAAAGTCATATATGTATGCTTTTACAAGAAAGTCCCAGAATATAAACAATATATTCCTTAGCCTTATTAATATAAAATACTAAGTTTACAATTATGTACTTCTATACAATTTATTATGAGACTACTGAAATCTAAACTAGGCAAAGCCTGTATCTTAGATTTCAGGTGTTTTTCTCAAACATATTACAAAGGTTCACTGACAGATCAGTCAGGTAATAATTGAAGTAAAAGTAAAAAAAGTTTCAATAAGAATTACTTGTAATTTTTATTGAATAACAATTATTCAATTTTGTTCTGTTATATTGTATTATATGGTATTGACAATTATTAACACCTGAAATGGACCTACTGTTAGTATTAATACATGTACATAATTGTTTTGTTTATTTTCAGTATAATCAAAAATAATGGAGGTTCTGAGTTTAAGAAATACAATTCGAAAATGTAAGAAAATATATATTCATGATAAACAAATTTTATAATAAAGAAAATGTTTGGTGAAAAAATTGAAGAATATGAATTATTGGAACATTTAGGTAAAGGTGGTTTTGCACATGTGTATCGAGCAAGATGTCGCAAAACAGGTTTGTTTGTTGCTATCAAAATGATAGACAAGGCTCTCATGGCGAGTGCTGGTATGATAGGTCGTGTAAGACAAGAGGTCACAATTCACTCTCGCTTAAAACACCCTGCAATCCTTGAATTATATACATTTTTTGAAGATGCACATTATGTTTACCTAATTTTAGAATTAGCACACAATGGAGAATTAGCTAAGCATTTTAAACTGGGAACTCGTGGTCTTTCCGAAAAGGCGGCTGCTGATATTTTTAGACAAGTTTTGAGTGGAGTTATGTATTTACATACTCATAATATTATCCACAGAGATCTTTCATTAAATAATTTACTGTTGACAAAAGATTTGAATGTGAAAATTGCTGATTTTGGTTTAGCTACACAACTAAATGGGCCTGATGAAAAACATGTCACAATGTGTGGTACACCTAATTATATATCCCCAGAGGTGGCCTCGAGAGAATTCCACGGACTACCTGCCGATGTTTGGGGATTAGGATGTATGCTATACACTTTGTTGGTGGGAAGTCCTCCCTTTCATACTCAACATGTCAAAACTACACTTAATAAAGTTATAAACGCTGATTACAAGATCCCTTCTGAATTATCTATACATGCCCAAGATTTGTTGCAAAAACTATTATGTAAAGATCCCACCAAAAGAATCACACTGAAGGGTATAATGGAACATCCGTTTTTAAACAATGTTTTGAATGGCACAACCAAACAGGACCTGTCAAGGGACTCTGGCTTTCTGACAACAATGCATAGCACACAGCACAGTGCGAAAACAAGAGCTGAGGATACTGCATCTGAACATAGAGGCATACATGGAGAAAATATTGGTGGTTATGTAACAAGAGAACAGATAGAGATGAATCAGTTCAAGATATTTTCTGAGAAACAAAATGATCAATCATTACTATCTGCTGTTAGTAATAAGTGCAATAACAGGCATTGTTCTAGTGGAGGTGGTTCAATTGAATTGCATGATATTAGAGAAAATACTAGAAATAAGCAATATTCTATACCAAAGTTGAATAGTGCTTGTAACAGTACTTCAAGCCTTGCTGATAATATAAAACATTTAAATCTTAAATGTCATATACAAGGTACGTCACAACATTTTGATGATGATGGCAATAAGGAAAATATTTCAAAACCATGTGTGATTAATGGCAACACTTTAAATATTCCACCTTTATGCTCTGAAAGATTACCAACAATTTCACATAGAACTCGAAATGCTATTTTAAAAATTGAACCCTCCGGTGTAAGTGTAGAATTTATTAAGAAAAAAGGTAAGAACAGAGAAGAAAAAGTTGTAGAAATTTGTAAAATATCTAAAGATGGTATGAAAATTATAATTTATTCTGTTGACAAAGATAAAGCTAATCCAAACACAGAACATAATCCTACACCTGATGAAGTGTTTTCATATCATAATTTGCCACAGAAACATTGGAAAAAATACTTATATGCATCACGTTTTGTAGACCTTGTAAAAGCTAAAACACCAAAAATCACTTTATATTCTCCGATGGCCAAATGTCAATTAATGGAGAATGGTACTGACATTGATTTATTTTTTTATTCTGGTGAAAAAGTTACATTTACTTCTACTGAAGGCATGAAAGTCATTGATAAGAATTTAAAAACTCACCACAATCTATCTGCAGTACCAGAGCTAAAACATCTTACAGATCATTTTGAAGAGTGCTCTAACCGCATAAAACGTATACAGTCAGCCCTCTCGTGTATTCCAGATGAATGCTTTCCACTAATCATTGGTAAAAGGCCTGTTCAAAATTTAAACATGGCTACATGTGTATCGGAATCTGCAAGTAAATCTTATAACACTCCAGCTTTTAACATTGGTTCTTTCCACCGAACAACAGCCAGTTCTAGTCAAACAAAAAGTATAGATTTTTCATAAACAGGCATCAATATTCTTACCCATATCTATATCAACCTTATTTTAGACATAGTAGAAACTTGAAAATTCAATTAAACCCTTAATTATAAATTTGAAAAAAATTATACTGTTAAAAAGTAATATTGGAATTGAATTGTTTGAAGCAGTAAATATTATATTTTAGTTCGATCTAACTAATTTAAGTATGTGTAAATATTCCCACCTAACACAACGTAAATGATTTTTATTACATAATACAATCTTAATAAGATAATGTTTATTAGCTTTAAAATATTTTATTCTATTAAAGTATTATATTAATTTTGCACATTATTTTTGAATGTCACAATTAAAATAATTTTTGACAATGGTATTTAAGGTATTGTATTAAATATTTCCTATTATATTTACTTTGAACAAAATAATATGAACCTAGTTTACACAAAGTTTTTTTCCTTTGATACTACCCTAACTGAAGCTAGGAATGATCACAACTCTCGAGAGATTTCGTGTCACTCTTGGCTATCATATCCCTGAACCGTGGTAGCTAAGGGGTTGAGCGTTTGCCCTATATTTCTCAGTACGAATTTCACAGTTTCGAGCCAGGACTCGATCCCTGGAAGCCGGAATCAATGAAATCATTATTTTAATTTTTTTGTTCCGATTTATTTTGCTCGTTGGTGAAGGAATACATTGTGAAACCTGCATGTCCGAGTAATATAAAAAAATATTAATTCAAAGATATCTATACATATAATAAAACTGTAAATAGCAGATGTCTGTACATTTTATATTTTTGTAATAAAAGTGATTGAGGGGTACTAAAAATAAGTAATTAAATACATTTCTACCATTTTTAGAATTTTTGTCTGTCTGTCTGTCTGTCTGTTTGTTTGTTAACGTATCACGTATAAAGTACTAATTTATATCATAAGAATTGTTAAGGAAATTATAAAGTGTATCTTCGGGTTACATTTAGTCTTTATTTCATTAAAATCAGTTCATTCCATCAAAAGTTATGATAAATATTCTGAAGTATGGGTAGGGAAGTATAGGTACGAATTTGCTCAACGGTGGCTTTGTTTGAGTCATCAGGTGCATTTTAAACTAATATCATATCATAAATCATAGTTAAATTATGTAAAATAATGATATAATTATGTATATCTAAAACGCAGTAAACAAAAGTATTAAAAAACGTATTAAATATATTATACAAAAATATATTAACCTTATTAACTAAATCTGAAGCACAATAGTTTTCCCATTTCTTCGATAGATGGTGGTGTTGTGAAAATGTAATGCAATTGCAATGTTTTTTTTTCCTGTAGATGAGTTTTCATATTTACTGCTAATCTTTATTATATTACTCGCTGCCCTACTGTGTGTTGATAAACTCAATTTATTCTTTACCGCCGAGTACTCTATGTGGTAAATCAAATTTTAAAAGAGCTATTAACAAATCGTTGGTTTTGGCGAGAGTCAAACTTTATTTTTTGCTTACTGTGCAGGCACTGATTTATAAGTACTCTTGCGTTTTATATAATGTATCAATCGCGTCAATTAATCTCTTTTATTTTTAGAATTGATGTTGGCAGCGCCATCTCTCTTTAAATATATACATATAATAAAAATGATGATAACATATTGTGTCTCTTTCTGTACATTGTATAGGTATATATTTTGGTGGCTGAAATCATTATGGGGAACTGAAAATAATTAAATAAGAACATTTTATAATTTTTAGAATTGTCTGTATGTCTATTTGTCTGTTATTATATGAACGCATCACGTCTAAAGTAAACATCTTTTATTTTCAAAGAAATCGTTAAGAAAATCATAAAGCGTATCTTCGAGTTACATTTAATCTTTGTATTATTAAAATTGGTTAATTCTATCGAAAGTAATGATTATTATTTTGAAATGTAGGTTCGAATTTGTTCAATGGCGCCATAAAATCTCAGAAATAGTAATAAAAAGATTTGTGTGTAAAAAAAAACGTTCCATAATAATTAATATATTTATACTTAAAACACAAAAAGAGATTTAAAAATGATGTTTTCTCACACAAAGGACGTAATAGATGGAGTTGTACAAATTACAAACTTTTCTGAATTGCTGTGTTGAGATTTTTCGCCGATGAATCGTATTGAGACTTACTGAAGAAATTTGTATCCATCGAAGCCATACAACGGAATCCGACCAAAAATAAAAATTTTGCAACGAAATGTCGTGATATTGTATTTATAATATACGCAAAATCAGTACTGCCACTTTAGCGCTTTGGGAACTAGATTTAGCGCTTTTTTGGAATGTATATCGCGCATTTCGAAATTTTAGCCCTAGCTTAATCCAGCGCTTTTTGGTGTATTTAGCACACATTTCAATATTTTAGCGACTAGCGGGTTATTAACTCTTTTATAGCAGCACTGTTAGTCCACATTACCGATAATAATAATAATGACCTTTATTATTTTTTCCCACAAATAGTACATTGCAGTTTATCTTTTTCAAACATATTTTTTCCACAAAACAAAGAGCATGGGAGACGAGTCCAAACTAGGATACCCTGTGCTATGGATCTCCTGGCTTCCCCTTTAGGATGATCAACTTGATTTTTTTACCGACGACTATAAGCGGGGAAACCCCTTTATTAAAGTTTTTGTTCATGGTTTTGGCAACGCATTTATTTTGCTTTATTCAGTTTCAGTCAGTTGCTTAGAGCACAGCTAAGTTAAAAGTTACTTAGAAGTTATAACACAAAGAAACTGTGTAGCAACCGCAATCAGATGCTGACATCTGAAACTAAGTTGCGAAATACATTGCACTTTAAAACAATTAATGACATTTTTATTGTTCGTACAGTACTAACTACTGTTGACAGCAATTGCCATAATTATAAGTCGATGTCCTGCGAAGTATTGATACATCAAAAAAATATTGCCAGAAAAAAACTTAATGTTGTTTTCTTTATTATGATTATATAAAAAAACACAAACTTTGTTTGTAGTTAATTTAGCGCGAAATCTAGGACTTTTTTAAAGCGCTGTTTTCATGAAATCTAGCGCTTTTTGTGTTGTCCTAGAGCTGAATTAGTTTTTTTTTATCTGGCAGCACTGCCCAAAAACCCTCTATTAAGAAGTAACTTTCCTTTCAGATTTAAGCGCGTTCAGTTCCCAGTTACAGTGAGCGTGTGTTATGCGATGACCGTAAATAAAGCGCAAGGTCAAACTTTACGCGTTGTAGGAGTGTACCTCAGTACTGACTGTTTTGCACGTGGCCAACTCTATGTTGCTTTTTCCCGCGTTAGTAGCCCCCGCAACCTTTTAGTGTACACCCCGGCTAAGCCTACTTCTCACGTCGTTTACACAGAAGCTCTATCATAAACGACTTAGAACTTTGATGATAATGATTTATTTTGTTACCACTTATTGATACAGTAATGAAATAAATCGTTTAATATTCTCTTACCTAAACGACACATTGTTTATGTAAAACCTGTATACGCGAGCTACTCCGCGGGCACAGCTAGTAATATATAAAGCCCGCCATCATACATTCGAGACGAGCGACTAATACCTTTTGGAAACGAGAAGAGGCCTGTGCTCAACATTGGAACGTTTAAAGGCACTTAACTTTTACTAAGCAGATCATTAACTTCTTTACTAAGCAGAGATAGCAAATAATTCGAATATTTATTAGCAATAATATTTGATACAAAGGCCAGCACCTGATTTAGAGTTCTGACTACCCTAGGCTAACTATGAATATGCACCTTCCTGACCTGTTTTGCCTGTGCCTGTGGCGGCCACGAATGTACTTACTAGATTTTTATATTTTACTAGCTTTACTCCCTGCGGTTTCACCCGCATTAAATCAATTTTTCCCGTGAGAATTAGGTATTTTCCCGCTGTAAAAGTTCTTTCCCCAGGATGCAGTCAATCTATTTCATCACCTTAATAAACCTGTTCAGGAGGCGTAAAAAGAACAGACAGTAAGTCCTTTTCTTTCGCAATTATTGTATTAGTAATAATATAGATATAGTTTTTTTAAACATGCAATGTTTATTACCATAATAAAAAAACTAAAACTAAAATCTTAAATTATCTACAGTCTCCACGGTAATTAATAAAAAGGAGTAAGCTCGTTTCTTGAAGGTCTCTTAGTCATATCAGCCCGGAATAATTACCGGACTATTTCACAAAGAAGATTTGCGAGCAAGAAACCTCAAAGTGAATCGCACAGAGGTGGACCGCCAAACATCCGATAATGTGAATAGTACCGTGAGTTTTGTCCCGATGTGCGTTGGTGGAATCTGGCAGCTGGAATTAATCCGAACAATTCCTCTGAGCACTCTCCCCGTGGTAATAGAAAATGCAAAGGGATGCAAAATTACTTCGCAGCGCCAGCGAATCCGATCAGAAAGAACTCAGTAGTGGACGATTTGAGCTGCTCTTCGCTGGATGCGGTCAAGTGGAAGGACATGACACTTGGGTGCCCCGGCCCAGAGATGAAATAGTATTTAGTCTCCTTACTCCGTGTAAATTTGCAAGCGGTGTGCCGGCATATCATCGCCCCACTCTGCTGAGCACGCCAAGCGTTTTAGAGGCCAGATTGGCATTCCCTTCCAAGTGACCGGGGACTGTACCTCATTCGATATGTTGACTGAGGCAGCAAGGGGAGTGCCATGACATTGACGAGATAAGACAAATTGACGGGTTCTTTTTAGCGGTCAACGCGTAAAATTTGAGGTCTGAAGGTTAAACTGGACTAGATTTAATTGTCTCCAATCCGAGACTGTTTAATTAAAGACTCTACTTCAGACGACACAAGTTTGTTCCAGTACTCGACAACGTCTTCCCGAGAAATATTGGCACGGACGGTGTAAAAAGCATCATCAGTGCTGTCGTCGCATAGCAATGAATGTGTTTTGCAACATATCATTGATATGCAGAAGAAATAGCCCAAGGCTATGTTATCATTATCGACGATATTATACGACCTTAATGCCTTAATTAAAGATAATTGGTGATCTAATTGCACAATTTGTCGGGAAGCCCATAAAAAAGAAACTTCTAAATAAGGGTTTTGTGCCAAACTCGATCAAAGGTCTTTGCTATGTTCTAAGTAATAGACATAGCGTGCCCCTTGCACTCTACCGCCTCCGCTCATCTATAAGTCAGCTAAATTAGACGAACAGTAGCCTAGCGATCCCAACGAAAACCGTATTGGGGGTAGCTGGTGGTCCTCAAGGTACCTCATGAGTTGGCAACATATAATGGATTCCATGATGGCGATCACATGGCTAAACGTCTCGACGCATAGCTAAACTGCTAGAAAGATTGTTGCTTAGACGCCTCCGCCCGTGCATACAACTTCGGGCGGAGCAGCACGGATTCAGGAGGGATCACTCAACAGCAATGCTGCTGACCAGAGTGCTGCACTATCTTGCGGCCGAGCACAACCGCGGCCGCACACGTTGGGCGTCCTTCTCGACATAGAGAAGGCGTTCGACAGGGTGTGGCACTCTGGACTACTCTACAAACTAGAAGAACAGACCAGTATCCCACCTGCTGGAAGTTCTCTGTGTGTAGAGGACGCCATGTCCGCAACAAAACCTATCAAAGCCGGCGTACCGCAGGGCAGCTGTCTATCTCCAGTCCAGTTCGCGGCTTACACCAACGATATCCCAACACTGGCAGGACATCTGCGCGAGTGGGAGGACGGCGTCGAGCTGGGTCTATACGCGGACGATAGCAACTACTTCATCTCGTCCAGACAACCTCACATCGCCACTGCCAGGATGCAGAGGCTGTTGGACTTGCTGCCAGCATGACTTGATGAGTGGAGGATGGCCGTCAATGTTGGTAAGATGACCACTCTGCTCACTCGCCGCTTCAGAAACCTACCACCGCTACTGACGCTCAGAGGCCAGGACATCGCATACCAGAAGGCCGTGACGTATCTTGGATGCCGGATCGACAGGATGCTGCGCATGACCGCGCACGTCGAGCTCGTCGTCCACAACGCAAGAGGTGCGCGGGTGACGCCACGTCCCGTTCTGGCATCCAAGCTACCCATCAAGACGAAAACGAAACTACAAGCTCTACATAAGACCCGTATTGACTTACGCTGCTCCGGGCTGGTATGCGCTCCTGAGCGATCGGCAGAAGCGGCGACTGCAGGCCCAACAGAACTTAGCACTAAGGACCATAGTCGGTGCAGGTCGCTACGGCCGCAACGATGTCATAGCGGCCAACCTCAAGATTGAATCCTTCGAAGAGTTTGTGGTTCGGCTGTCGTGCGTATGTTCGACCGCGCTGACAATGGGCCACACCCCCATTTAAACAACTTTGCGCCGCTACACACCCGCCCTCCAGACGGGCGACCTCTACCATTAGAACTCCTCCCTATATAGTTTAGGGAGTAGAGTAATAAACCAATATGATAATATATAAGCCTAGGCCCGAATAATGGCACCCTAGGCCAAATTAAACCACCATAGGCCGAATTAGCCGCCTACTGATAATAACGTAGCCGTGTAGTGGCGGTTAAGAATATCCACTACCCCATATCTTCCCGTGGGTGTCGTAAAAGGCGACAAAGGGAAACAGCCAGGAGAGGGGCACCAGCATCTTCCTGGTAACGGCAAAAATACAATAAAAAACTGCGGTTGCCAACCCGCTCGCCAAGCGTGGCAACTATGGCAATATATCCCCCATGATGAAAGTTACGAAGAGACGGCCCCCAGTCCCCGGCGGCCCCGCTATTCCTGGCTACGGTGGCGACCATGGTAACGGCGGGGCAGGGGGTGCTAAGAATCTCCGGTGGAGGTTCGGTTGCCACCTACGATGACTCGACCTGGCAACATACAACGCACGCACGCTGAGGACTGACGAGAAGATTGTGGAGCTGGAAGAAGAGATAGACAAGTTACGCTGGCATATTATAGGATTATCCGAAGTCCGAAGAGAGGGGGAGAACACGGTAATCCTCGAATCCGGCAACTTGCTCTATTACCGGGAGGGCGACCATCTGTCCCCAAGGAGGTGTCGGATTTATCGTCCACAAGTCTCTCGTTAACAACGTTGTAAAGATTGAGAGTGTGTCGACGAGGGTTGCGTACCTTATACTCAGAATCACTAAACGGTATTCGCTGAAGGTCATACAGGTTTACGCACCAACCTCGGCACACCCCGATCAGGAGGTGGAGGAAATGTATAAGGATATCTCTAGAGCCATGCATTCCTCCAAAACCCAATATACGGTGTTAATGGGAGACTTCAATGCAAAACTAGGCACAAGAGAGAACGGTGAGCTGAAAGTAGGGAAATTTAGAATAGGGCAACGGAACCCAAGGGACCAGCAGCTGGCCGACTTCATGGAGAAAGAGGGACTCTTTATGATGAACTCTTTCTTCCAGAAGCGGCCACACAGGAAGTGGACCTGGTCGAGCCCCGACGGTTCGACAAAAAATGAGATTGACTTCATTATGACGACCAGACGACAACTGTTCAGTGATGTCTCAGTGATCGCGAGGGTGAAAACCGGCAGCGATCACCGAATGGTGAGAGGCAAACTGAACCTAAACGTTAAGTTGGAGAGGTCGCGTCTAATGAAGTCAACGCTCCGTCCCCCTCGTGCTCTAATCCAAAGTCCGGAAACCTTTCAGCTCGAGTTACTAAACCGTTTTCAGTGCCTAGAAGAATGCAATAAAGTGGACGATATGAATGACAAGCTCGTGGAAACTGTCCATGCGGTCGGAGCTAAGTTCTGCAAGACCCGCCGCAGAAGAACACAAAAATTCTCCGATCACACTCTTAATCTCATGGCTGTTAGACGGGAGATGAAGCTACATTCTTCAACAGATTTGACAGCATACAGGCAACTGAACAGACAGATCTCCAAATGCATCCGGTGGGACTTACGTAACTTCAATACAGCTCGTATTGAAGAAGCGATCGAGCGGAACCAAGGCTCCAAAGTCTTTGCCAGAGATCTGTCTGCCAGAAAGAGCCAACTGTCAAAGCTGAAGACCGAATATGGCAGCATCGTTTCCGGGGCACCTGAGATTTTGAGTGAGATTGAGAGGTTCTATGGGCAGCTGTACACGTCATCGTTGGAGCCGCACGCAAGTGTGAGTAACGATCCAAGAGCGAGACTTATCCGACATTATTCCGATGATATCCCGGACGTCAGTCTGAGCGAGATTAGACCTTTAAAACGGCAAGGCCCCAGGCGAGGATGGAATTACAGCGGAGCTTCTGAAAGCGGGTGGAAAACCGGTACTTGAAGTCCTTCAGAAGCTCTTTAATTCCGTCCTCCATGGTGGCATTACACCGGAGGCGTGGAGCAGAAGTGCGGTGGTCTTGTTCTTCAAGAAAGGCGACAACGCTCTCTTGAAGAACTACAGACCGATTTCCCTTCTGAGCCGCGTCTACGTGCTGTTTTCGAGATTCATTACGAATCGTCTCGCGCGCAGTCTCGACGACTTCCAGCCTCCCGAACAAGCCGGTTTCCGAAAAGGCTTTAGCACCATAGACCACATACATACCCTTCGGCAAATTCTACAGAAGTCCGAGGAGTACCATTTGCCACTATGTCTGGCGTATGTGGACTAGGAGAAAGCCTTTGATTCCGTCGAAATTTGGGCGGTGCTGCAGTCCCTTCAGCGGTGCCAAGTTGACTGTCGGTATATCGAAGTGTTGAAGTGCTTCTACAGTAGGGCTACGATGGCTATCTGAGTACAGAACCAGAGTACGAAACCTATCCAATTGCAGAGAGGTGTAAGACAGGGTGACGTCATATCCCCGAAACTCTTTACCGCTGCATTGGAAGATGTTTTCAAGCTTCTGGACTGGAAAGGATACGGTATCAACATCAATGGCGAGTACGTCACTCACCTTCGATTTGCCGACGATATAGTCCTTATGGCAGAATCGCTGGAGGACCTAAGCACTATGCTCAATGACCTCAATAGTGTTTCCCAACGGATAGGTCTTAAGATGAACATGGACAAAACAAAGATCATGTTTAATGTCCATGTCACACCTATGCCGGTAGTTGTTGGGAACACTAAGCTCGAAGTTGTTGACGAGTATGTTTACCTGGGACAAATAGTCCGACTAAGTAACTCCAACTTCGACCGAGAGGTCAATCGACGAATTCAGCTCGGTTGGGCAGCGTTCGGGAAATTACGGCACATTTTCTCGTCAGGTATACCTCAAAACTTGAAAACGAGACTGTACAACCATTGCGTGTTGCCAGTGATGACATACGGAACTGAGACGTGGTCCTTCACTGCTGGCCGGATGAGGAAGCTCAAGGTCGCTCAGCGAGCTATGGAGAGGGCTATGCTCGGAGTTTCTCTGCGTGATAAACTCAGAAATGAGGATATCCGCAGTAGAACCAGAGTGACCGACATAGCCCAACGGATTAGTAAGCTGAAGTGGCAATGGGCCGGCCATATAGCTCGAAGAACCGACAACCGATGGGGAAGAAAGGTTCTCGAGTGGCAGCCTCGTACTGGCAGGCGAAGTGTAGGGCGTCCCCCCACTAGATGGAATGACGACCTGGTAAGATATGCAGGAAGTCGATGGATGCAGGTGGCTCAGGACCGTGCTTTGTGGCATTCTTTGGGGGAGGCCTATGTTCAGCAGTGGACTTGTGAAGGGCTGTATTGATGATGATGATGATAATAACGTACAGCGACCGGGGAACCGAACCCACGACCGCTGTACATTATAAGATAAATGCCAAGAAGGCACCCAAGACCGGCCCATAGTCATGGGCAGTGATGAATACCCAGGCAATGGGGAATGCCCCGAGGACCATTCCTGTAGTGCGAATAGCACACAGAAGAAGACAACGTAGTGATGGCGATAGGCATGTACATAGTTGAATGGGTCTGAGCGGTCGCCTTTTTAGGGTTCAAGTGCATTAAAGCTGTCTTCCATGAGTTTGGGACAACGCCTAAAGAGTAGGAGTTTCGAAAAAAATGCATTAGAACCGGTCTATCAGGCTCACTCGACTTTTGACGTCTTGGGAGAGAAATGCTTTGCGCTCCGAGTGTTGTATAAACATCCGGCATGGAGCACTCACCTCGCGGCATGGTCAGCGGTATTATGTTCCCCCCATCATCGAGAGTGGAGTTGGACGAAAAAAGAAAGCCTAAAAGACCGGCTTTCTCCTTTGCGGCATGGATCAGTGAGCCGTCCTCCCTGTGCAGAGACGGAAGAGATGGCTGACAGAAGTTCTCTTGGACAGTCTTGGCAAGTTACCATATTTAAATTAGATGTAGAGAAGAGAACTTTATCAATTCAAAATCTTTGAATCACAGGCAGTCAGTCAAAGGCAATATACAGGATATTTGGAAGACGGGTGCAAAGCCTGAAACCATTTAGAACATATTAAGGTAAACTTGTATCAGGCGAAGTCTGTTCTTTTTTTTTATTGAATTTCCAAGGTTGTTTAGGCCTAATCTTAAACATTTGAAACTTGCATTCAAGACGCCCGCTTGGCGCGTTCATTCGATGGTACCAGTCACTGCCTAGCACCCTAACCCGCGCGCGTCTCTCCGCTGACGCTCCGTCGCCCGACGTCAGGAAGTTACTATTAAATTCAATTGTTTGTGACCGCGGTGTCGGTTAGACGGTCTGAAAATTACGCTCGGAACAGCCTCTGATAGCGTTGTCTATCTCGTGCGTTTTACGTGACAACGAGGCTAGTCTTATTATAATTCTTGTTGTAATAGTTTTGAGTGATTAACTTAACTTCGATTACCATTAATTTGCGTCGACGAGTTGCTTTTGTGGCATTTTAATATCGTACGAAGGAATTTTTGCTTTGTCGGGTGGAACGCTAAAACTTTGTGACTCGAGAGGAGATCGCGTTTGTGCTCGATGATAATTTGGTGCTAAGTGAACATGGGACATTGAACTTTGACCGACCGTTCTTAAGTTGTGCAGCGTGTCACTTGTTTTAATTTCGATTAACATTGATTTGATTGAATTTGAAGTTAATTAAATGTACAATAAAGTTGAAAAACTAATATAGTGAAATAAAAGCAGAAGGTTTCAATTGGTGAACGCCCACTGGAGGGATCGCACATTTTGGAGAAAAGGAGCGCCTGTGGATTACATCGGTGACGTCAGGTTACATTTATACACACTTTCGCACACTACTTACATACACCTTACTTACCACTTGACTGATACCCTGGGGTCAACCCTACCTCCGGAACTCGGTAAGTTTGTGTTTGCTTATCAGCCATTAGTTAATTATCCATATGCCATTTGGGCCCATGGACCTAGAAAAAAGGGCGGACGCCGTCTCTTAAAACAATTACTGCCGCACCCATACTAAGTCAGCTCGCTAATACAAACAAGCCGGCACGCACACATGCACACCATAGTAAGTAGACGTGGGTCGTTACGTCATTTTCAAGAAACGTAACGAAACCAGTGACTTGGTCGGCGTCACCTGTTTCAAAACTAGTGATTTTTGTAACTGGCTATTTTTATTCGGCTACTGTGATTGTTTGCATAAATACCACAACCAACTATACAGTTACACATGAAACGAAAATAAATTTCATCACTATCTAAGTGTTTGTAGCTATACACTTAAATCAATAAATTAAATTCCTTTCATACTTTATTCAGGTTTAGGACTGACTGCATTAAATGTATTTATGATTGATTTGTGTTTACTATGAAACTAAGATTTTCATAAAATTATTAATGCAGGCGTATTTACAAGTGGATTTGATTATATATACAATGATTACTGATATTAACAGTTTATTTATACTTTTTCAACGTTTTTACTGTCATTTGTTTTTGCACTTTTATTTATACTGTACAATTATTTTATTTGTTTGTTTGGCTATTTACACACAGTTTTTGAGTTTTATAATATAATACACATTTTTTAGTTTTATTTTAATTTTATGAATAAACGAGTTCATGACTCCGTCAAAAATCTTACGTATGAAAATTAAACGTACAATAATACTGTTACATACGCTGTTTTGTTTATTCTTGTATGCCACATGTGCGCTTTGCGCTTGACCGACCGAGAGTCGACTCTCGCAACAATCACAGTTAACAGTAATAACGCATTTACAAAAATCACTACTTGTAATGTGACTCGAAACTAGTGATTCGGTTACATGCCGCGTAGCCAGTTATTGTAACTAGTGACGTGAAATAACGCCCACATCTAATAGTAAGTCTACCGCCCGCCATTACACTCCAAACCGCGTCCGCGTAACATTGTAGTGAAAACCTGTCAATATGATAGTGGTTCCATTAAAAAAAAGCCAGGGGGTCACTTTTCATAGGTAAGTAAGTAATTTATTCACCTTATTTCTCGTTTTTACTTTAATTTATTTCAAACTTTATTATCAAAACATTTTATTAACAAAGAAAAATTATTATCAAAACACGAAACTAATCAGTGTTGCCAGTTATAAAATTTGCAAGTTACCTTAAATATGGGAGATTAATATCTTTTTGTTCACTTTTAATTGTTCTTTAATTCATTAATCTACCTCTGTATATACTTTTGGCGTCCCATGATACTAAACTAATAATATTATAAATTTTACATTTTATAGATTTCCCTTTGCAAATGATGTGTGGAAGAATGACTGGGTGCATATAATAAGAGACTGTAGAAATGAAAACAATTGGAATCCATCTAAATCTAGTGTAATCTGCAGTAAACATTTCGAGGAGAATGATTTATAGACAACAAAAGGTGGACTTCTTCGCGTTGTTACTTACGCCATCCCAAAATAGATAAAGAACAATAAATATCTATTTTCCTCTTACAATTATAAGCTTAACATATTAAAAATGTAATTAATTTTATAGTTTTTATTTGAAACGTCAAGCGTTTCGGAGGAACAACTCGTTGAAGCAAATACTTCCAGTGCTTCGTATGGGGTACGTACTAATAAAGTATCATTAAAGAAAAACCTGTTAAGGAGAGAATAGTTTTTAATCGACTTGAAAAAAGGGAGATTTTCAAGTCGACTGAATGTTTTTTTTTAAGTTACACCGACAATCTCGAACCGTTTTCGATGATTCTTTTTTAGTTGAATAGGTTATACTACAACGTTTTTCACCGATATACATTTCTTTTCTAAAAGAAAATAAATACATCAACTTGCTCTATTACCGGGAGGGCGACCATCTGTCCCAAGGAGGTGTCGGATTTATCGTCCACAAGTCTCTTGTTAACAACGTTGTAAAGATTGAGTGTGTCGCGATGTGATGTGTGTTTTTTGCGTTTGCGATTATGCGTACCTTATACTCAGAATCACCAAACGGTATTCGCTGAATCGCTATCCGATTGCAGAGAGGTGTAAGACAGGGTGACGTCATATCCCCGAAAGTCTTCACCGCTGCATTGGAAGACGTTTTCAAGCTTCTGGACTGGAAAGGATACGGTATCAACATCAATGGCGAGTACATCACACACCTTCGATTTGCCGACGATATTAGTCTTTATGGCAGAATCGCTGGAGGACCTAAGCACTATGCTCAATGACCTCAATAGTGCTTCCCAACGGATAGGTCTTAAGATGAACATGGACAAAACAAAGATCATGTTTAATGTCCATGTCACACCTATGCCGGTAGTTGTTGGGAACACTAAGCTCGAAGTTGTTGACGAGTATGTTTACCTGGGACAAATAGTCCGACTAGGTAAGTCCAATTTCGACCGAGAGGTTGAATGCAGTGGAGCTACCAGCAAGAAAAAGAAAAAGGAAAAGGAGAGGAGCACTAAGCCTGCCGGGTTAACCTCCCTGCCCTCGCAGGCTAGCAGCTCCGCGGCCGACTCCCGGCCCAGGACCGTTGCCGAGGGGATGGAATGTCAATAATGGCACAATTCCATTCTCTCCATTTTCTCCAGGGCAATATCAACCACTGTGCCAGAGCTCAGGATCTCCTACTCCAGAGCATGGCAGAGTGGTCGATTCACGTGGCTGTGGTCGCCGAACCGTACTTCATTCCAGCCCGTGACAACTGGTTGGGATGCGCTGACGGTTTGGTGGCCATTATTGGCGAGACTCTGATCGACCCGTCTCGGGGCCGCGGCTGGGTTGCTGCGGTCTCGGGCGGCATCGTTATTGTAGGGGCGTATTTCTCCCCCAACAAGAGTCTCGCCGACTTTGAGGGTTTCCTTGTCGAGTTGGGCGCCGTCGTAGGCCGTTATCACCCTCGTCCCGTTCTGGTGCTCGGGGATCTCAACGCCAAGTCATCGGCGTGGGGATCTCCGGTCACTGACCCTCGGGGTGAGGTGCTAGAAGAGTGGACGGTGACGACTGGTCTGGTCGTCCTGAATCGGGGTTCGGAATACACGTGCGTGCGGCAGCGGGGTGGGTCGATAGTGGACGTCTCGTTTGCTAGCCCCTCTGTCGCCAGCCGAGTCCGCGACTGGCGTGTCGCCGTAGAGGTGGAGACACTGTCGGACCATCGATATATCCGGTTCGACGTCTCTGCCCAGACTGCGAGCGGCCGCCATCCAACAACCCCGATTAACGACGGCCCGCGTTGGGCGCTTAAGCGCATCGACAGGGAACTACTCGAGGAAGCTGCCCTAGTTCAGTCCTGGATCTGGGAGTCGACGACGGACGGCCCCGTCGACGTCGAAGCGGTGGCGTTATGGTTTCGCGGGGCAATGACGCAGATCTGCGACGCGTCAATGCCCCGTGTCCGTCAACGGTCCGCAAAGCGCCAGGTGTACTGGTGGACCGCCGAGATCGCGCAATTGCGCATAGCGTGCGTTGCGGCTCGTCGCCAGTACACCCGATACCGGAGGCGGCGT
The DNA here is from genome assembly GCA_963668995.1 of Parnassius mnemosyne. Classification (NCBI taxonomy): domain Eukaryota; kingdom Metazoa; phylum Arthropoda; class Insecta; order Lepidoptera; family Papilionidae; genus Parnassius; species Parnassius mnemosyne. The sequence continues at coordinate 26,137,686 of CAVLGL010000035.1, read as the reverse complement.
CGACGGGATTCCGCCGAGGAGGACGCGCTGTATGAGGTGTACCGCGCGTCTAAGGAGACTCTGTGGCTGGCCATCGGCGACTCAAAGTCGCGTGCCAGGGAGGAGCTGCTGGGGTCCCTAGATCGGGATCCGTGGGGGCGCCCCTACCGTTGGATTCGGGGCAAGTTGCGTCCCTGGGCGCCTCCACTAACACAAAGGATGCAACCCCAGTTGCTAGAGTCGGTGTTATCGACTCTCTTCCCTGAGCGAGTGGGACACGTTCCCCCGGCGATGGCTTCGCCCTCAGCCACAGACTCTCCAGAAGAGGAGAGCACCGATGTCCCCGAGGTGACGCAAGCAGAGACGAGAGTGGCCGTGTCGCGACTCCGGGCTAAGAACACAGCGCCCGGACCCGACGGAGTTCCTGGTCGAGCTCTCGTCCTGGCTCTGAAGGAGCTAGAGCCCCAGCTGAGAGGGCTCTTCACGGCATGTCTCGAGCAGGGTCAGTTTCCCAGTGTGTGGAAGGAGGGGAGGCTGGTCCTGCTCAGGAAGGAGGGGCGCCCCGCGGACTCACCGTCCGCGTACCGGCCCATAGTGCTGCTCGACGAGGCGGGCAAACTTTTTGAGCGTATCATCGCAGATCGCCTCGTCAGCCACTTGTGCAGAGAGGGGCCGGACCTGGATGACAACCAGATTGGTTTTCGTCGCGGGCGCTCCACCATAGACGCTATTACGCGCGTGAGGGCCCTGGCGGAGGAGACAGTATCCCGGGGTGGGGTGGTGCTGGCGGTGTCCTTAGACATCTCCAACGCTTTCAACACCCTACCCTGGAGTTGCATTCGGGAGGCGCTGAATTACCATCGCGTGCCTCCCTACCTCCGCCGCACAATAGGGGCTTACCTTGAGGAGAGATGCGTTACCTATTGGGGACGTGACGGCGCTGGTCGGCGCGTCATGTCGTGCGGTGTTCCGCAGGGATCGGTCTTGGGACCGCTCCTGTGGAACATCGGTTACGACTGGGTGCTGAGAGGTGAACTCCCGTCGGGCGCCGACTTGACGTGTTATGCGGACGACACGCTCGTCACTGCCCGGGGGAGTTCGTACAGGGAAGCAGCGTTGGTTGCCACGGCTGCGGTGTCACAAGTGGTGAACCGCATCAGGTGCCTGGGCCTGGAGGTGGCCCTACGTAAGTCGGAGGCCATGGTGTTCCATGGCCCTCGACGCGCGCCGCCGCCGGGTTCACACATCGTGGTCAGCGGGGCCCGGATAGCTGTCGAGTCCACCATGAAGTATCTGGGATTGGTGCTCGACAGCCGATGGGAATTCGGACCCCACTTCCGGCGGCTGGCGCCCAAGCTGATGGGTGCAGCGGGCGCGCTATCAACGTTGCTTCCCAACTTGGGGGGCCCGAGCGCCGCCTGTAGGCGGTTGTACGTGGGAATCGTGCGGTCCATGGCCCTGTATGGGGCCCCTGTGTGGGCGATGGACATGACGGCCAGCACTCTCGCCATTCTGCGTAAACCGCAGAGGGCGATGGCCGTCAGAGTCGTCCGCGGGTATCGCACGATTTCCTACGAGGCGGCTTGCGTCCTGGCCGGATCCCCGCCCTGGGACCTAGAGGCGAAAGTACTCGCGTCATTATATCGATGGCGCGAGGAAGAGCGGGCACGGGGCTCGAGGCCGGTGCAGCGGCAGATCGCGCTGCGCCGAGAGGAGCTCCGTCAGGTCTTGGTGGCGGAATGGCGGCAAAGGCTTCTGCGCCCTACCGCCGGCCTCGCTACCGTCGAGGCGATCCGGCCAGTACTCGACGACTGGCTCGGGAGAAGGCACGGCTCCCTGTCGTTTAGGGTGACGCAGGTTCTGTCGGGGCATGGCTGCTTCGGCAAGTACCTGCGCCGCATAGACAGGGAGCTGGACGCTCGGTGCCACCACTGCGTCCATTGCGGGGAGGACACGGCGCAACACACGCTCGCCGAGTGTGTAGCTTGGGAGGAGCAGCGCCGTGTCCTCACAAATAAAGTAGAAGGCGATCTGTCGCTGCCAGCCTTAGTGCGGAAGATGGTCGGTAGCGCAGAGTCGTGGGATGCGGTGGTGTCCTTCTGCGAGGACGTGATGTCGCAGAAGGAAACTGCGGAACGGGAAAGGGAGATCTCGACTCCCTTCCCTGGCCGCAGAAGGCGCACCGGGCGCAGGAGAAGGGCGGACAACGCCCTTTTCCGGCCCCCATAAATGGGTCCAGGGGCGAGGGTTTTGGGGAAGCCCCCGCCACCCCTACTCGATGGACCCGAGGCGGAGGCGCGCGCGGGTGTCGGCGCGCGCCCCTGAGGCGATACACGGGGTAGTTTAACACCTCACTACCCCGTGCAGGAGACGAGGCCCGGACGGACCGGGCCAGCACTAGTGTGGGGCTGCGGAAGAATTTGGATTCCCGCGGCCCCACGTGTGAGGAGACACCGGGGTGGTTTTAGCCGGTAAGAGTCCGGCACGCCCCTCCGCCTTTCCCCAGGCGGAGGTAGTCCATGAGGATTTCCCCCCGTAAAAAAAAAAAAAAAAAAAAAGGTAAGTCCAACTTCGACCGAGAGATCAATCGACGGATTCAACTCGGTTGGGCAGCGTTCAGGAAATTACGCCACATCTTCTCGTCAGGTATACCTAAAAACTTGAAAACGAGACTGTACAACCAGTGCGTGTTGCCAGTGATGACATACGGAACTGAGACGTGGTCCTTCACTGCTGGCCGGATGAGGAAGCTCAAGGTCGCTCAGCGAGCTATGGAGAGGGCTATGCTCGGAGTTTCTCTGCGTGATAAACTCAGAAATGAGGATAGAGAACCAGAGTGACCGACATAGCCCAACGGATTAGTAAGCTCAAGTGGCAATGGGCCGGCCATATAGCTCGAAGAACCGACAACCGATGGGGAAAAAAGGTTCTCGAGTGGCAGCCTCGTACCGGCAGGCGAAGTGTTGGGCGTCCCCCCACTAGATGGAGTGACGACCTGGTAAGATATGCAGGAAGTCGATGGATGCAGGTGGCTCAGGACCGTGCTTTGTGGCATTCCTTGGGGGAGGCCTATGTTCAGCAGTGGACTTGTGAAGGGCTGTAATGATGATGATGATGATGATGATGATGATGATCATGATGTGCAAAATGTAGACCACGATTTCTGACACAAGCGAGGTCTCGTCTATCACTTCTGTGGTCGTAATTTTCATTTTCATCTCCTGCTTCACAGCTTGAAAAGCCGTGTGGATTCTTCCTATTGACTCCTCTCTGGTTGATATTTCCACATACGTGTAGACGAGCTCTTAGCCCGTCCCCAAACTAAAAAATCCACAGGAGTTAAATCAGGTGATCGAGGTGGCCAAGGGATGGGCACGTCTCTGCCGATCCAGTTCTCTGGGAAACAATTATTTAAATTTCTAGCACGTTTAAAGTCAAATGCGCTGGACAACCATCTTGTTGAAAGATAATTGGTCTTCTCGTTGCCAATGTTGGTATTTCGGCCTTGTCCAGAAGCTCTGGGAGATCGTTTATGAGGAATTCCAGGTAATTGTCTCCATTTAAATTAAATGGTAGGAAGTGGGGACCAATCAACGTTCGGCCGATTACTCCTGCCCACACGTTTACTGAAAATTTCCTTTGAAACGACACTTGCTTCTTCCAGTGTGGATTTTAGTTCTTGCCAACCCATCGATGGAGGTTATGAAAGTTGGTAATTCCTCCTTTCGAAAACTGATTCATCGGTCCACAAGATAGTTTTTAAAAACTATTCCTCTTCAATGTCATTATTTAGCAAAAAGCGACACAATCATGTTTTAACCGATCAGGTTCGAACAATTACAAGCAATTGAAATTTTCCTAAGCTTCTCATTTATAAGTATCCTAGCTTTTTACCCGCGGCTTCGCTCGCGTGGTCTTCTGTTTTAGAAACATCATTAAATGCTATTCCACGCTAAATTTAGCAAAATTCGATCACACGTCGGTGTCTGTGTATCTATGTCAGGTTTTCAAAGAATTTTTTGAATTCCTCAAGACTATTGGACCTAGATGATTGAGGGATACGTGCATAAATAAATTTTTCAGAATTGCATTAATATCAAATGTCTAGAAACATCTACCATTTTTTATATTGGACGTGTCTTCCGATGTATCCATAAGAAATAAATAGTCTTGGAATCAAAATTGACTTGGAAATCAAAACTTGGAAACAAATTACTATTATTATTTACACTTTACATTCATTCATAATTATAGTTAATTGAGTTTTAACAAAATAATGATGAATTCATGGTCTTTTATGCGATATTTGATTCATATCATTGGTCCCATTTAATATTGATTGGCACCATAAAATAGATTCTGATATTTTTTTCTACGTTCCTGTAGACTTTAAAATTTCATAAATGCAGTTCTGATAATGATGAATACTACACATATAATAAAACAACTTGTAATAAATCACGTTACATTTTAACTTTTATTTAAGCGGGTTGCACAAAATTAGAGGATAGACAACAAATCAGGCCCCATCTCATTTTTTGTGGAACCTTCGGGGCTCGACCAGGTCCACTTCCTGTGGGGCCGCTTCTGGAAGAAAGAGTTCATCATAAAAAGTCCCTCTTTCTCCATGAAGTCGGCCAGCTGCTGGCCCCTTGGGTTCCGTTGCCCTATTAAAAATTTCCCTACTTTCAGCTCACCGTTCTCTCTTGTGCCTAGTTTTGCATTGAAGTCTCCCATTAACACCGTATATTGGGTTTTGGAGGAATGCATGGCTCTAGGGATATTCTCATACATTTCCTCCACCTCCTCATCGGGGTGTGCCGAGGTTGGTGCGTAAACCTGTATGACCTTCAGCAAATACCGTTTGGTGATTCTGAGTATAAGGTACGTCGACCTCGTCGACACACTCTCAATCTTTACAACGTTGTTAACGAGAGACTTGTGGACGATAAATCCGACACCTCGTTGGGACAGATGGTCACCCTCCCGGTGATAGAGCAAGTTGCCGGATTCGAGGATTACCGTGTCCTCCCCCTCTCTTCGGACTTATCCTATAATATGCCAGCGTAACTTGTCTATCTCTTCTTCCAGCTCCACGATCTTCTCGTCAGTCCTCAGGGTGCGTGCGTTGTATGTCCAATATTTACGCTGTCTTGTAAAAAAGACCAGTTTATTTGACTACTGGTTCTCATATAAACGTGATTATTCTGAGCGTAATTTGAGAAAGTTTAAAGACTACATTAATGACCTCAAATTCAGTGAAGTTTTTGAAACATATGACAGAAATAAAGCTTTCACTTTGTTCTATGATTTATTTAGATTATTTCATAACTTATGCTTTCCTATATTAAAAATTAAAAATAAGACAAAAATACGACCAAAATGGCTCTCTGTTGGAATCAAGAAATGCAGCAAACATAAACGTTCACTCCTATGGAAATACAAATTATCTAAGAACCCTAAAGATAAATTACTTTTCAAAACATATTCTAAGAGGTACAGAAAAAATTATCAAAAATCTCAAAACAATCAGTTTATTCTAAATGCTAAAAATAAATCCAAAAACTCTTGGAATGTTATTCATGGCAATAAACTAAAACTACCCCCTGAAAATATTAAAGAATTGATAATAGATGATCATAAAATTACAGCTCCTCAGCAAATAGCAGAATCGTTCAATAATTACTATGCAGATTTGGTTAAAGATCAAAATATAAATAATCCCCCCAAAAAGCAAACATGCACGTATAACTTATCATATTCCTTTTTCTTAAGTCCCACTGATCCCTATGACATCTCTTCTATCATAAATAATAAAAAAAAACACTAAAAGTACTGGGTTTGATGACATTTGTGTATCAGTGTTAAAATATGTTTGTTCTAGTATTGCGCCCATACTTAGCCACATAATTAATTTATGTTTTGAACAGGGTATTTTTCCATCAGCATTAAAGACTACAATAATTAAACCCTTCCATAAAAAAGAGGCTAAATCCGATATTATTTTTATAGAATTTTAGACCAATAGCCCTAACTCCTACATTTTCTAAAATAATTGAAAAAGCTATATATAATAAATTATATAATTACTTCAAACGGAACAACATCTTTACCGCTGATCAAAAAGGATTCCGAAAGAATATGTCAGTAAGCCTAGCTATCTATGAATTTTTAAGTATGATATACCCAAAAGTGGATGCTAGACAACCTTCTTATGCCTTGTTCATGGATATGTCAAAGGCCTTTGACTTTGTGGATCATGCAAAACTTTTAAATAAACTTGATATATACGGTGTAAGGGGCAATACTCTCGATTTATTAAATTCGTACCTCATTGAAAGAACTCAAATCACGGAAATAAGCAAAATTTGTTCCAAACATAAAAATGAAATACACTATAGATCCAGTCCTAGAAGAGTTAAATTTGGTGTCCCACAAGGAAGTGTTCTGGGGCCACTACTTTTTATTATTTATATAAATGACTTACCTAAATCTACTAAGAATCGGATGATATTGTTTACAGATGACTGTACAGTTATTTATAATAATGAAAACGCCATAAATAGTAGCTTAAAGTCAATAATTGAGTGGCTACAAAACAATAATTTAATAATAAATATAGATAAAACTAACATAATGCAATTCAAACAAAAAACTAAACATAGTTTTAATACACAAATTCAATATAATGACAAAGAAGTCCAAATAACAACAACTACAAGGTTTCTTGGCGTTCACTTTGATGAAAATCTGAAATGGCAAAGCCATATAGAATTCGTATGCAAAAAAGTGACACAGTCGTCTTATAACCTATATATTCTAGCAAAAAAAGTCAGTCTCCCCACATTACTTGTGGCTTATCATGGTTATGTTGCGTCCAGGCTTAGATATGGAATAATATTTTGAGGAAACGCCACTAACTGGGATAAAGTATTAAATTTTTTTTTATATAGGATAAGGGTGACAAACGAGCACACAGTCCGCCTGATGGTAAGTGGTTGCTGCAGCCCATAAACATCTACATCTATCCTCTATTACAAATCAAAATGTAGATGCGTTCTCACCCGTGAGGACTAAGATGGAATGCCTCATTTCCAGTAAAAAGGGCCAAAAAATGTGTATACGTGCTATGTGTGGTTAAAAAGAACTGATAGCTGTAAAAATTATTTCATGAAATTAAAACTACTTACCGTACCATAACTATACATATTTGAAATAGCTTTATTTATCAGGCAATATCCATCACTATTTAAATTAGAGATTTCGAGATTTCGCAATAGAAGCAGATTATATATAATAACCTTGGTAGAACATATAAAACTACCTTGTATGGAAAAAGTGTGTTTGCTATGGCTCCAAAGATATACAATAAGATTCCGAATAACATCAAAGAGTGTAACGATATACAGATTTTCAAAGATAAATTGTTCCACTTTCTAATTGAGCATTCATTTTATTCGATCGATGAATTTTTTTGCCGAGTGTCAGAGATAATAAAAGTCTAACGGATACTACATAATTTTATCAAAATTAAAGTTATATATAAATAAAAAATATTTTTATAATTTAAATGAATGTTTTGATACAAATATTATTTAATTTGATTTTCTATATAATTTTATTATATTTAATTTTCTTTTTCTATTATTGTAATTATAATTATTATTATCATTGTTCTTTCTTTGACATGACAATGTGATTGTTAATTTAATTAATTTGTTGATGTAATCTAATAATATAATTTAATATTTTATAATTGCTACGCCCAAACCGGGTTTCAAATGCGGACTATTTTTAAAACACATCTATTGTTACCATTTGATTTCAATAAAGATTATGAATTATTATGAATTATGTATGTTGCCAGGTCGAGTCGTCTTAGGTGGCAACCGAACCTCCACCAGAGATTTTTAGCACCCCCTGCCCCGCCGTTACCATGGTCGCCACCGTAGCCAGGAATAGCGGGGCCGCTGGGGACTGGGGGCCGTTTCTTTGTTACTATCAATCATAGGGGGGTATTTGCCATAGTTGCCACGCTTGGCGAGCGGGTTGGCAACCGCAGATTTTTTTTTATTGTAAGTTTGTTGTTGTCAGGAAGATGCTGCTGCCCATCTCCTGCCTGTTTCCCTTTGTCGACTTTTACGGCACCCACGGAAAGATATGGGGTAGTGGATATTCTTAACCGCCACTACACGGCAGATGGTTTTAGGGCAAGGAAATGTCCACCGCGCTGCCCCAATGTTGGCGAACTTCACTTGTCACACAATGTCTTCGAAATATTTTTTTTCTTATTTCTCAGACATGCAGGTTTCCTCTCGATGTTTTCCTTCACCGCCGAGCACGTGGCAAATCTGCACTTAAAATTGCAGGTAACAATTTCATTGGTGCCGGCGGGGATCGAACCCGGGTTACTCGAGTACTGTGAAGCTTACAGCGAGCGCTAACCATCTGAGCTACCACGGCTCCGTTGTGTAGTACCTGAAATTATCCAACCCAGAGAGGTACTTTGTGCTACTAATGACCCTTCTGATCCCCTTTTGATTTGACCTTGTATGACTTGTCCGTATACCAACCCACCCAACAAAACATCAATTTTGTTAGGAGTGTGGTATTGTGGGTCAGCTAAGCATAATATGCCACTTTTATTTATCCACTCTAATTCAACAACCTTTTTACTAGGAAGAAAAACGGTAATAGACTTGAGAATGTAAACTTGAACAGTTATCACTGTGGTGGAATCAAACCTAGGATGAACCTTCAACTTTACCATATATTTAACTGCAATGTTGTCGTTACCATGGTCAACTTCAACTTAATACCTGTTGACAAATGTCGTTACCACGTCCAATTCGGATATACGCCCCTGTACAGGTATCTTCTTAAGACCCAAGTACTGAGCAACCGCTTCCGTGACAAAAGAGGCTTGGGAGACTTGATCAAGCAGCGCTCGGATTAAATGACGCTCTCCGTTGGATGACTCTGCCTTAACCAGAGCTGTGGCTAACAGAATCTGACTTTGAACCGGCAACTGATTCGATGAATAGCACGTGATGACAGGGTCACTTTCTACTGAGCTGGATGGCGCCACTATCTTTTTAGTGGATGAACCCTCAACATCCTCACCAGACAGGGAAACGAAAACCTTACTAGACCCTTGAGCACTAGTAGAACCACTAGACACATCACCAGACCTACCTTTTTTTATACAATAAGAGTGACAAACGAGCACACAGTTCACCTGATGGTAAGTGGTTGCTGTGGCTCATAGACATCTACATCTATCTTCGTTTGCGAATTAAAATGCAGATGCGTTGTCACTCGTGAGGACTAAGAGAGAATGCCTCTTTTCCAGTAAAAAGGGTCTCCGGTCCTCTACACTCACCATACGAAACACAGCAGCATTACGCTGCTATTTCACGCTGGTATTCTGTGAGAGCGTGGTCCTTCCCCGGTGGAGCCAACCCATTCGTGCTACAACTGTACTATTAATATAGCTGCAGCATGGCTCTACCACGTATAACCTACCTACCTGAACCTTCATCATGAGACATTTTAGGATGAAGCATCAAATGATGTTTGCGTTTACAAATTCTACAGCTTAAAGTACTTTGGCATACCATGGCTGCATGATGACCAAAACAATTGAAACACAAACGGTTCTTCTCAATAAAACTTCTACGGCTTACTTGGCGAACCTTTTACAATTACCAATTTTCTGGTTGTCAGAACAGAATTCACATATAAGTTCAGTTGTGTGAAAAACCTTAGGTTTATTAACATTTTGTGACTGAATGTTTTGAGCCTTGTGTGACACTGATGACCTAGGTTCCAGAAACTCTAAAGCGCGATAACGTTTCGTTAAAAAGTCTTTAAATTGAGTGATTTTCGGAAGTTCGTCTAATTCACTGTTGTTGCTAATATAGATTTCCCACTCTTTTCTGGAATCTACGTCAAATTTAAGGGTTAACAAGTGTATTATAAGTATATCCCAGGAGCTTACATCAATTAATTGGTGTCAATTAATCCCTTTAACATTTGCGCAGACTCACCGACAATATTTTTTTGACTTAATAACTTTTTGAGAATAGAATGACACGAGAATTTCTTATTGTTATATCTCGAATTTAATAATGTCCAATATCTCGTATAATTTGAATCAGCAATTGGAATCTGCCTAAGAAGTTGTTCCGGTTCACCAGACAAATAACCCTTTAAATAGTGCATATTCTGTACATTGTTTAACTGGGAATTACTATGCACTAATGATACAAACAAATTTCGGAATGTGAAAACAGTTTTAAAACAACTCTTCAACTAATTCATACCTATCATCTTTAAAATAAGATAGAGAATTATCAATAAATGATCTCACAATCTTGTCATGTGTATCATTAAAGTTAGACCAAAGTTCATTTAGAGAATCTAATCTGATTTGTACATAGTCATAAGAATAGACCTGCAAGTGAACTAAATCTTCCATATTGAATAAAACTATTATTTAACGTTAATACAAATTTACACTGAATTTTTTTTTACTACACAAGAAACATAAGTTGCAGAAAATCCTAAAAAAATTACAATTGCTTCCGCGTTGTTGTTTCCAAAAAAAAAATATCGGACATAGGTTCTCCGTCTTTGCCAAATTACCTTAAAATCTAACTAAGTTAAGTAAGTCCAAGTAATGTCCAAAATTTTACTAAGTTTAAATATTCAAAGAAATAAAGTTCAAATTTGCACCACTTTATTGTGAACACTGCACTTGATTTAATATTTTCAAAGTTATTTTTTCTATGTAAATAAGGTTCAAATCACTCACAACTTATCCTGGTATCACCTCAATGGACTGTAGTTGATGAGGTACAAAGCGCGTTGCGCTCCCCTCTCCTCCGCTCGTAGTTGTTCCGCTTCCTGACAGGAACCACCACTCCCGGCACCGTCTGCAGTAGGTAGTTGCCTCCTTGCAACCATCGCTGCTGAAATTGGCTAGTTTGCGCAAGCGATCCACTCGCCTAGCCAAAACCCCTTCAAAAAACTGAACAACTTGCCAAAACAAACCAACCGATCCACACGCGGCTCGAAGTACCAACACTATGTATAATTCGATTCATAGGTATGACGAGGTAGTTCGAGGTATGTATGTAATTGAAATAAAATTTCAATATGGCAATAAGGCAAACCAAATTTATTAAGAGCCCGATTGTCATTAAATAAAAAAAGCAATTCAACTGCGCGATGCAACAGACAGCCAGTGCCATCTATGATCGCGCTTAGGAACTAAAATAATTAAACATGCACTTAAGTGTAAAAATATTGGGAATTTCGTTTTGCAGCAATATTACAATAGAATTATTGCGCCCCATCATTATGTTTGCTCCATCTAATGCAAAACCTATTAAATTATTTTTATATGGAATACTAGCCTTTGTAAAAAAAGTTTACGATGTGATCAAATAAAGATACTGCATCGGGATTTTCTAATAGAATAAGGGCTAAAAAGCTATCTCTGATTCGATTCTTTTTCGTAAATCGCTACTACTATCGACTAGGCATAAGTGTTTGGTTGTACTAAGATCAGTGGACTCGTCAATAATGAGTGAAAACTTAGTTTTTTGCAGATCTCCACATAAATCTTCAATGTTTTGTTTACCTATAATACGATCAGTTATAGCGTGAGCCTTCGTCGTAGGAGATTTTATGTCCTTCGCAAATTTGGAATCTAGACAAACGGACTGAATCAGTTTCGGTATTTTTATATAACCGTGACCATCATTCCGGTTAACAAAAATCATCATGACTTTGTCACGTTGATAAAGTTGGATAACTATACTCGTGACACTCTAAGAAGCCCGATTTGACAGCTATAAAAATACTTTGCGTAATGATGGGGAATAAAATTAATTGCTTTAAAAACAGTTTCTCGAGATATCGATTATTAAGAGTTTGTAATGGACAATGTATCTACATCGTTTAAAATTGATTCTCAAGGCATATCGTTTTAATACATGTACGAGTTTGTTATATTTAACAGTTATTACATAAATTCCCCTTCCCTTCCCCGGCAGATCCAGCATGACAAATAATGAGGCGTCCACCCTTTCCCATTGGAACTTTTGAGCTGGATGCTTGCCTATCATCCAAGATTGTGGCACAGTATGTTTAGTATTTAACCATGTCTCGTCACTAAATATATCCTTGTCCCAGTTGGTTAATTTATTATCTTCTCTTAAGAAGGATACTCTTTGTAGTATTATGTCATACCTTTCCATCAATATTTTCCGTTTATCGGTTTTTTTGTATGAAAGCCCAATATTTTTTAGAATTGTTTTTATAGATGTTGCACTGCCATTATATAAGTTTGCATATTTAAGGGACACAAGTAATTTACTTATGGTGGGGTATTCTTATTATTGCCGTGTAATGGCGGTTAAAAACATCCACTACCCCATATCATCCCGTGGGTGTCGTAAAAGGCGACAAAGGGAAACAGGCAGGAGATGGGCAGCAGCATCTTCCTGATAACAGCAAAAATACAATAAAAAAACTGCGGTTGCCAACCCGCTCGCCAAACGTGGCAACTATGGCAAATACCCCCCAAATGGATAAAGTTACTAAGAGACGGCCCCCAGTCCCACGCGGCCCCGCTATTCCTGGCTACGGTGGCGACCATGGTAACGGCGGGGCAGGAGCTGCTAAGAATCTCCGGTGGAGGTTCTGTTGCCACCTACGACGACTCGACCTGGCAGCATAAAATGCACGCACCCTGAGGACTGACGAGAAGATTGTGGAGCTGGAAGAAGAGATAGACAAGTTACGCTGGCATATTATAGGATAAGTCCGAAGAGAGGGGGAGGACACGGTAATTCCCGAATCCGGCAACTTGCTCTATTACCGTGAGGGCGACCATCTGTCCCAAGGAGGTGTCGGATTTATCGTCCACAAGTCTCTCGTTAACAACGTTGTAAAGATTGAGTGTGTCGCCGAGGGTTGCGTACCTTATACTCAGAATCACCAAACGGTATTCGCTGAAGGTCATACAGGTTTACGCACCAACCTCGGCACACCCCGATCAGGAGGTGGAGGAAATGTATGAGGATATCTCTAGAGCCATGCATTCCTCCAAAACCCAATATACGGTGTTAATGGGAGACTTCAATGCAAAACTAGGCACAAGAGAGAATGGTGAGCTGAAAGTAGGGAAATTCGGAATAGGGCAACGAAACCCAAGGGACCAGCAGCTGGCCGACTTCATGGAGAAAGAGGGACTCTTTATGATGAACTCTTTCTTCCAGAAGAGACCCCCCGGGAAGTGGACCTGGTCGAGCCCCTACGGTTCGACAAAAAATGAGATTGACTTCATTATGACGACCAGACGACAACTGTTCAGTGATGTCTCAGTGATCGCGAGGGTGAAAACTGGCAGCGATCACCGAATGGTTAGAGGCACACTGAACCTATACGTTAAGTTGAGGAGGTCTTGTCTAATGAAGTCAACGCTCCTTCCCCCTCGTGCTCTAATCCAAAGTCCCGAAACCTTTCAGCTCGAGTTACAAAACCGTTTTCAGTGCCTAGAAGACTGCAATGAAGTGGACGATATGAATGACAAGCTCGTGGAAACTGTCCATGCAGTCGGAGCTAAGTTCTGCAAGACCCGCCGCAGAAGAATACAAAAGCTCTCCGATCACACTCTTAATCTCATGGCTGTTAGACGGGAGATGAATCTACATTCTTTAACAGATTTGACAGCATACAGGCAAATGAATAAACAGATCTCCAAATGCATTCGGCGGGACTTATGCAACTTCAATACAGCTCGTATTGAAGAAGCGATCGAGCGAAACCAAGGCTCCAAAGTCTTTGCCAGAGATCTGTCTGCCAGAAAGAGCCAACTGTCAAAGCTGAAGACAGAGTGTGGCAGCATCGTTTCCGGGGCACCTGAGATTTTGAGTGAGATTGAGAGGTTCTATGGGCAGCTGTACACGTCATCGTTGGAGCCACACGCGAGTGTGAGTAACGATCCAAGAGCGAGTCTTATCTGATATTATTCCGATGATGTCCCGGACGTCAGTCTGAGCGAGATTAGAATGGCTCTCCAGCACCTTAAAAACGGCAAAGGCCCAGGCGAAGATGGAATTACAGCGCTCCGCTGAAAGCCGGTGGAAAACCGGTACTTGAAGTCCTTCAGAAGCTCTTTAATTTCGTTCTCCATGGTGGCAGTACACCGGAGGCGTGGAGCAGAAGTGCGGTGGTCTTGTTCTTCAAGAAAGGCGACAACGCTCTCTTGAAGAACTACAGACTGATTTCCATTCTGAGCCGCGTCTACGTGCTGTTTT